>JASVEL010000469.1:0-344435 GCA_032618575.1 Nicotiana noctiflora | reverse complement strand
TCCCTATCAATCTCTCCCACCAGGCTCAAACCATCCCACGGGGGATCTACACTGTCTTCCATACAATGCCTCGTACGGGGCCATCTGAATACTCGACTGATAACTGTTGTTGTAGGCAAACTCAGCAAGTGGTAAGAACTCATCTCACGAACCACCAAAGTCAATCACATATGCTTGCAACATATCCTCTAGAATCTGAATAGTACGCTCAGACTGCCCATCTGTCTGGGGGTGAAATGCTGTACTCAACTCAACCCGCGTACCCATCTCTCGCTGGAATGCTCTCCAAAACCGAGAAGTGAACTGAGTACCCCTGTCGGATATGATAGAAACTGGACTCCATGCAACCGGACAATCTCCCGAATAAAGATTGCTGCCAACCGCTCCGAGGAGTAAGTAGTACACACAGGAATGAAGTGAGCTGACTTGGTCAGCCTATCCACAATCACCCAAACAAAATCAAACTTACTCGCTGTGCGAGGGAGTCCAGTAACAAAATCCATGGTGATCCTCTGCCATTTCCACTCAGGAATATCAATGCACTGAAATACGCCACCGGGCCTCTGATGCTCGTACTTAACCTGCTGGCAGTTGAGGCACCGTGCTACATGTTTGACAATGTCCATCTCCATCTTCCTCCACCAATAGTGCTATTTCAAGTCTTGATACATTTTCGCAACTCCTGGATGGATAGAATACCGCGAGCTATGGGCCTCCTCCAAAATTAACTCACGAAGGCCATCAACATTGGGCAAATATATCTGGCCCTGCATCCTCAATACGCCGTCACTATCAATGGTGACATCTCTAGCATCATCATGCTGAACTCTGTCCCTAAGGACAGCCAAATATGGATCATCATACTGGCGCTCACGAATACGATCATATAGAGATGACCGAGATACAACATAAGCCAATACCTGGATGGGCTCCGAAATATCTAACCTCACTAGCTGATTGGCTAGCACCTGAACATCGTAAGCAAATGGTCTCTCCTCAGCTGGAATATATGCCAAGCTCCCCATACTGATCGCCTTCCGGCTCAAAGCATCGGCCACTACATTGGCCTTTCCCGGATGATATAAAATAGTGATGTCATAATCCTTAAGCAACTCAAGCCATCTACGCTGTCTCAAATTAAGATCTTTCTATTTGAACAAGTGCTGGAGACTACAATGGTCGGTATACACCTCACAAGACACGCCGTACAAATAGTGCCTCCAAATTTTCAAGGCATGAACAATGGCAACTAGCTCCAAATCATGAACAGGATAGTTCTTCTCATGTGGCTTCAACTGCCGAGAAGCATAAGCAACCACCTTACCTTCCTGCATCAACACACAACCTATCCCACTCTCGAGGCATCACAATAAACAATATATAAACCTGAAGCTGATGGCAATACTAACTCTGGAGCTATGGTCAAAGCTGTCTTGAGCTTCTGAAAGCTCTCCTCGCACTCATCCGACCACACGAATGGTGCCCTTCTGAGTCAATTTAGTCAATGAAGAAGCAATGGATGAAAATCTCTGAACAAACCGGCTATAATATCCCGCCAAGCCAAGAAAACGCCTAATCTATGTAGCTGAGGACGGTCTAGGCCAACTCTGCACCGCCTCTATCTTTTTCTGATCAACCTGAATACCATCACGAGACACCACATGTCCCATAAATGCTACGGACTCGAGCCAAAACTCGCACTTGGAGAATTTAGCATATAGCTTCTCCTCCCTCAATCTCTGCAACACAATACTCAAATGTTGAGCATGCTCCTCCTGACTACGGGAGTAGACTAGAATGTCATCAATGAACACAATCACAAATGAATCCAAATAGGGCTCGAACACACTGTTCATCAGATGCATAAATGTTGCTGGGGCGTTGGTCAGCCCAAACTACATCACAAGAAACTCATAATGACCATATCGGGTCCTGAATGCAGTATTCATAATATCCGAGTCCCTGATCTTTAGATGATGATAGCATGAACGAAGATCAATCTTAGAAAACACCCTCGCACCCTGTAACTAATCAAACAAATCATCTATGCGCGGTAGAGGGTACTTGTTCTTCACTGTCACTTTGTTCAATTGCCTATAATCAATACACATCCGCATGGAACCATCTTTCTTTTTAACAAACAACACCGGTGCACCCCACGAGGACACACTAGGGTGGATGAAACCCTTATCCAGAAGATCCTGAAGCTGCTCTTTCAGTTCTTTCAACTCAGCTGGTGCCATCCGGTAATGAGGAATGGATATGGGCTGAGTGCCCGGCACCAAGTCAATGCTAAAATAAATATCCCTGTCCGGCGGCATGCCCGACAGGTCTGAGGGGAATACATCTGGAAATTCCCTCACAAAAGGTACATTATCAATGCTAGGAGACTCAGCTCCGACATCTCGTACAAAGGCTAAGTACGACAAACACCCTTTTTCAACCATCTTCTGAGCTTTTAAGAACGAAATGACACGGCTAGGGACGAAATCGGTCGAACCCCGCCACTCAATCCGAGAAATACCAGGAATGGCGAACGTAACTGTCTTAGCATGACAGTCCAATATAGCATGGTACGGAGACAACCAGTCCATGCCCAATATAACATCAAAGTCCACCATCCCCAACAATAACAAATCTGCCTGGGTCTCCAGACCCCCAATAGATATAACACAGGATCTATAGACATGATCCACAACAATCGTATCACCCACGGGGGTGGATACATGAACAGGTAAATCAAGACTACCACGAGTCGCACCTAAATGATGTGCAAAATAAGAGGACACATAAGAATATGTGGACCTTGGACCAAATAGAACAGAGGCATCTCTGTGACAGACAGAAATGATACCTGTAATCACTGCATCGGAGGCAACTACATCACGCCTATCGAGGAGTGCATAGAATCGTGCCTGGCCTCCACCAGATCTCTCCTCACCTCTGGGGGCGACCACGAGAAGACTGACCTCCACCTCCACTAGACTGAGATGGTGCTGAAGATGAGGGCTGATCCCTCTGCTGAGTCATATCCCTACAGAGTCGAGGGCACTGCCTCCTCATGTGGCCAAACTCACCACACTCATAACATGCACCTGGTCCTGGAGAAGGGGACTGAAGGGAACCCCTCGCCGCAGAAGAACCCTGGGCTAAAGAAGTAGGTGCTGCACTCTAGGATGGGAGGGCACTAAGTGAAGACTGACCCTGCTGAAACCCCTGTCGACCACGACCATAAGAACCTCCGCTCTGCTCTGGGCGGCCTGAATGAGAAGGTCTAGATGAGCGACCTCTGCTCTACTAGAAATGCCCTCTAGATGGAGCACCGCTGAAACTACCAGAACCACGAGGACTCTTGGCCTCCCGCTCCTCCCTCTCTCGGCGATGATCCACCTCAATGGAGCATGCCATGTCTACAACCTGCTCAAAGGATGACGATAGAACCCTCTCTCTGGTCATGAGAATACGGATGGAGTAGTTGAGGCTATCAATGAACCTCCTGATCCTTTCCCTATCAATAGGGATCATCCATGTGGCATGCCTAGCCATCTGTGTGAATCTAAGCTCATACTGGGTCACAGACATGTCGCCCCGAACCAACCACTCAAACTGGCGACGAAGCGCCTCGCGACAGGACTGTGGTACATACTTCTCTAGGAAGAGAGCAGAGAACTGCTGCCATGTGAGAGGTGATGCTCCTGCAAGCCTACGCCTCTCAAACTCTTCCCACCAATCAAATGCGGGACCAGTGAACTGAAAGGTAGTAAATGAAACTCCGTTGGACTTAAGAATACCAGCCGTACGCAGCATCCTCTAACACGTATCCTAGAAACCCTAGGCATCCTCGCCCTCAACGCTACTGAAATGGGGTGGCTGAAGTCTACCAAAGCTCTCTAGACGACGCTGCTCGTCGTCGGGCATAGCCTGAACTATATGCTCTGGAGCTGGAGCTGGTGCAGCTGGAGGAATAACTGGTGCAACCACCTGAGCGGGGACTGCCTCCGGCGTCTGAAGTCCCTGAACAACCTGATCAGGTGCGCGAGCTGCAGGTTTCTGCTGACCACCCCCTGTCTGAGATGTCGCTGCAGTAGCGGTAGCTGAAACTACCAGAGCCAAACCAAAACACACCGATAATATCTGAGCAAGAGTCTCCTGAAGACCAGGAATAGCAATAGACACAGTCTGGCCCTGAACTGGGGCTGCTGGAGCATCAACCACTGGGGGCTGCTCCTGAACTGGTACAACGGGCGGGTCAGCTGGCACTGCCTCAGCTGCCCTACCGCTACCTCTAGCACGACCGCGCCCACGGCCTCTAACAGGTGGCAATGGAGGTCATCCACCTCGTCCCGATGCTCGCGTTCTCGCCATCTGCGAGAGAATAGAATATAGAAGTTCAGTTCTAAGAACAACAAGATCGCACGATAAGAATTCCAAGAAATGTGAAGTGTTTCCTAAAGGTTCGCAGCCTCCCGAGGATAAGTACGAGCGTCCCCGTGCCGATCCACAAGACTCTACTAACCGGCTCAAGACTCATGAGGCCTAGTAAACCTAGGCTCGATACCAACTGTCACGACCCTAAAAATTCGATCGTGATGGCGCTCAGCACACTGCTAGGCCAGCCTTACCAATCAATAACAATAACGGAGCTAGGAGCTCGCCTTATCCCATTTAAGCATATCAAATTATAAAACAACAGTGATAAATATATGTCAAAACAGCGAACCAAGTCCCAATACATACCAAATCACATAGACCGAAGGGTCAAGAGTCATGAGCCTCTAATGAACATAAGTGTAATAAGGTTTACAAACCAACTCAGTGTAGAAAGAAATGACAATATGAAAGAAAAGACAGCTAGAAGGGGAGTCAGGTCCTGCGGGCGCTGCAGCTACCTCGACTGTCCCGCACAATGCCTCTGAGCAACTACCGAATCAGGTCTACTGAGAGGTACCTGGATCTGCACACAAGGTTCAGGGAGTAAAATGAGTACTACCAGACTCAGTGGTAATAAATAAGGGTAAGACAGCATAGATAAGAAATCCACAGTAAAGCAAAATGTAAAGCTATACCAATACCCTGTAACAGTTCAATACCAACAGTAGAGAGCCAACAATATTAACAACAAGTACAACAGCTAGCAGATGTAGCTAAATGCAATGCAATGCATGAAATGACCGCTACGGCGCGTAGCCCGATCCAACTTGGGTACCCGTGCTCACTGTGGGGGTTTAGACTCCAGAGGGGCTCCTATAGCCCAGGCACAATATTATTGCGGCGTGCATCCCGATCCAACATATATACCGCTGCGGCGCGCAGCCCGATCCACTACCAGTCAGCTAATATGCAAATACAGCCTCGCAGGCTCAAAAGTAGTTTTTGAAAACTCTTTTATCATTTTTCAGTTGAAAATAGTAATATCAAGTTCCGGAGATTGGAAATAGCATGATAACAGAAATAGCTACGGACTGGTAGTAAACTAGCATGTCAATATCACAAGACAATAATAACGTTCCTCGCGGGATCCAATAGCTTGCTCACAGCCCACAAGTATACTCAACCGTCCAAGAAGGAGGTTCAACGGCTCAAGAGTAGCCAATATCACAATATAGTATGCAACTATCCGAGAAGGACGTTCGACGGCTCAGGAATGGCCAAATATCAAAACATAGTGCCAACAAGTCGGACTAAGCCATAGTCCCCAATCACAATCGACCCCGCACTCACAAGAGAGTACGTGTCTCGACGCTATACAGCGTCACAAAGTGGTATACCGGGGTTTCGAACCCGATGGACATCACCCACATCTATTACTCACCTCGATACAGCGCGACAACTACTCTGCGATGCCTTTGCCATGAAAATCAAGCTCTGCATGCGTAGAATCTGATCAAATACAATAAATACACATCAAATTAGACCAATGGGACGACACCCAATCAATATAACTCAATTTACATCAAAATTCCCAAAGTTTCCAAAACTCGACTTTTGGTACGCTTCTAAAAAAATTACAAAAGTCGCATATTCGGAACCCTCATCTCAATACGAGTCTAAGCATATCAGATTTACCAAATTCGGACTCCATTTGCCCATTCAAAACCTTGATTTTCTAAAGTTCAAGCCTAGGGTTAAATCCTCCATGAATTACCCCGAATTCCTCCATTTTCATGATATAATTGCATAATATTATCAATACTAATAATAATTTAAGTCCATAGTTGATTACCTGATGATTCCCCTTGTGTTTCTCTTTAAAATCGCCCAAATCGCCTCTAAAGCCGAGCCCAAATGAGTGAAATGTTTCTAAAATTTTCTAACTTCTGATACAATTAATCTTCTACGATTTTCGCTTCTGCGGATAAAATTCCGCTCCTACAAGCCCGTATCCGCCACCAACTGGTCGCTCCTGCGATTCCAGGCCTGGCTGGCCAATCCCGCTTCTGCGAGAAAAGGACCGCTTTGGCGCGTCCGCTTCCGTAATTGAACAATCGCTCCTGCGAAAACTCCCGCTTCTGCGCACCAGAGTCCGCTTCTGCGGACTCGCCTAGGCGATCAATCCTCCGCTCCTGCGGATCTGCCTAATCTGCCTCTAGACCGCTTCTGCGGCACGCTGTTCGCACCAGCGATACCACGGCAGCGGAACAAGACCCGCTTCAGCGAACACAAGTGCTTCTGCGCTCCTCAGTCCGCTCCTGCGGACTCGCCTCTGCGCCCATATTTCCGCAGGGGTGAAAATGACAACCAGAATACTTCAACCTGCAATTTCCATGTTTTTCTTCCTTTCAACCACCCGAAAACACCCCGAGGCCCCCGGGACCCCATTCAAACTCACCAACACATCCTAATACCTTATTCGAACTTGTTCCAATCCTCAAAACGCATCTAACAACATAAAAACCCATAATTCACATCGAATTCAAGCCTAAATTCCTTAAAAGTTTCCGAATTACACATTCAATCAAAAACCCGACCAAACGATGTCCGAATAACATGAAAATTTGCGGACATATCCAAAATCACATAACGAAGCTACATAAATTACCAGATTCCATTCTGACCCCCGGATCAAAATCTCACCTACCGTTCGGATTTCACCAAAATTCAACCTTAGCCAATTCAAGCCTATTTCTACACCGGACCTCCAAATTCAATGTCGATCTCTCCCCTAACTCACAAATCACCTCTCAGAACTGCCCGAATCATTAGAATTCAATTCTGATCCCTCTAACTAAGTAGTCAACTCCAAGTTGACTTTCCATAATCAAGTTTTCTTCAAAAAGGCTATATGCCTCATTTTCAGTCCAATTCACTCCTAACTCACCCGATAGACTCTAACACTGATATAAAAGCATAAAACATGTAATTACAACATAACGGGGTGGTAATTCCCATGACGACGGGCCAGGTCGTCACAAGTTCTTACCCTTGGCAGAGTTTGCATATAATAACAATTATCAGTCCAGCATAAAGATGACCCCGTATAAGGCATTGTATGATCGTCATTATCGTTCTCCTATCAGATGGTTTGAGCCTGGTGAAGCTAAGTTGCTTGGTATAGATTTGGTCCAAGATGCCTTGGATAAGGTAAAGTTGATTTAGGAGAGGCTCCACACAACTCAGTCTAGGCAAAAGAGCTACGCGGATCAGAAGGCGTGTGATGTATCATTTGCGGTTGGTAAGAAAGTCCTCCTGAAGGTTTCGCCCATGAAGGGCATTATGAGATTTGGGAAGAAGGGCAAGTTAAGCCCAAGGTTTATTGGCCCCTTTGAGGTATTGAGGCGAGTTTGAGAGGTTGCCTATGAGCTTGACGTACCTTCCAGTTTATCAGGAGTTCATACATTCTTCCAATTATCAATGCTCCGGAAATACCATTCCGACTATTCACATGTATTGGATTTCAGTACCATTTGATTAGATGAGAGTTTAGGTTACGAGGAGGAACCAGTTGCCATTGTTGATAAGCAGGACCGCAACTTGAGATCCAAGAGGGTTTCTGTAGAGAGAGTCTAGTGGAGGGGCCAACCGGCCGAGGAGGCGACTCGGGAGTCCGAGGAGGACATGCAGAGCCGATATCCCTACTTATTTAGCAGTCCATGTACTTTTCTATATCCGTTCGAGGACGAAAATGTAACGACCCGACTGGTCATTTTGCATTTTTGAATCCCATTCCATTAAATAATACTTTCCGCATTTGCTTTAGCTAAATTATCACCTGTGGGGGTGGGTGGTTCAGGAGTTAGAAGAATTTCGGGCAAGATTAAGCCTAGTTGCTTCTTTAAGTTTCTTTAAAAAGGCTAAGTTTGACTTCGGTTAATATTTTAGGAAAATGGACCCGGAATTATGATCCGGCAATTTCTAAGGGCCCATGGGAAATATAGGACCTCGGCGTATGCCCAGAATCTAATTTTGAGGTCCATAACCCGAGTAATGAATTTTTATGTAAAATTATAATGTTTAAGTTTCAAAGATTTAAATAAACTAAGCAATTATTGTTCTCATAGGTATCGGGTTTGGATTTTCATTCCGAAACTTGGTACAAGTTTGAAATATCAATTAAGACCTACCCGCAAAATTTGGTGTCAATCCGAGTAGTTTAAGGGCATTTTGACCCGTTGATAGGAAATTAAGAACTTGAAGTTCATTAAGTTAGATCAATTAGTTTTGGGGATAGATTTCTTGATTTAGTGTTGTTTGGGTGTTTCGAGTGTTCGACTAGGTCTGCCTCGTGATTTTAGACTTGTTGGTATGTTCGTGCTGGGCTCGGGAGCCCCAAGTGTCAAATGGTTAAGGTTTGAGCGAAGTCAGAATCTGAAGAGAAACAACATTGGTGCTTCTGTCAAAATCGCTTCTGTGGCTCTTTGACCGCAGAAGCAGTGACCGCATAAGCGGCCACTTGACCACAGAAATAGAAAGGGAGAAGGTAAGGGGAATCATAGATGCGGCCGTTGTGACCGCAGAAGCGGTCCCGCCTATGCAGACAGACGACTGCAGATCCGGTCTGGTCAACCCCCCTGAACCGCAGAAGCGGCTAAATGACCGCATAAGCGGACTCTGCAGGTGCGGAAATATGCCCGCAAAAGCGATAATCGCTGGGCCAGTGAGTTCATTAAATGTGAACTACAACCCTCTCTCTCATTTCTCATCCGATTTTGGGGCGATTTTGGAGATTTCAAGAGAGGGTTTCAACACATCATCACAAGATGGTGCTTGTTCGGCTTCGAATTGAGCTTGGAGCCTAGTCTTGTGATTGAAAGAGCAATTCGGAGCGAGGTGTGTCACCTTTCCAACCTTGTAAGAGGGAAATTGTCCCCAATATTATGTTTGAATAAATAATAGTTGCTAAATGCAAGGGCTACGTATGTACGTGGTGAAGAGAGTCTGTGCATAGCTACTATATGAAAATTGTTTGGGAAGTTTAGGACCTACGCATGTCTAATTGGGGAATATTTCTTATTTTTAAGTTTCCAATATGATCATTATAAATTGCTAGAGACTTGAGAACATGAAGGTGTGCATATAATATTGTTGAGCCTTGGTAGGAATTCCCTTGTATATAGTTGAGCCTTATGTGCTTTTATTGATATTTTCTTGATGATTATGGATCGGGTTGATCGCCTCGGTGATAATAGATACAAATATGGTTCGTGTCGCTCGACCCTTGGCAGTGCATAGTTTATTTTCTGTTGGAGATAGTCGTCGACCTCTGCATATTTGTGCATGATTATATATTTAAAGTTAGTTATGACACGATTACTCATTGTATATAAAAGAAGAAACTGGTAATTGGATTAAGGCAAGAATATGAGTATAACCCTTCTGTTGAACCCGTGTTATTGGTAATTCATTGTATTGTATATCTCACTCTATTATATCATATTATTTGGACCTTATTAAGCATCAAGTCGACCACTCGTCTCTACTTCTTCGAGATTAAATGGGATACTTACTGAGTACATATGGTTTATGTACTCATGCTACGCTTCTATACTTAAATGTACAGGTTTTGAGGCAGGTGGATCTGGACATTATCAGGGTGCGCAACAGTGAGCTCGTTCAGGGACTTCTACGGTGAGCTATTTTTTTCATGCCGATCCATAGCCGGAGGAGTCCTTTCTCGTATTTAAGATTTTCTATCTATTCTGATTCGGATAGTAGGATAGTGTTTTGTATATTTTTGTGTATACTCTACTAGTCGCCTGTAGCTAGTGACACTGGGTTCTGGCACACACTATAGTAGATATTCATTTTTGGGATCTGTATCGCTATGTCAACACTTTATGATTTTTGCTAGTTTCTTCATTTACTTGAAAACTTTAGTTTATCTGGTTTTGGCTAAACTAAAAATAGGGACTTAATCATATTTCCGCAATTAGGCTGGCCTAACTATGGTGTTAGGCGCCATCATGACCTATTTATGAAAATGGGTCGTGACAACAATCATTACTCACCTCGAACCTGTAAAATCTCTAGCTCGCGATGCCCTTGCCCCTCAAAGCGGTATCTACGCGCGTCGAATCTGACTAAAATCAGAGCGAATACATCATAATATGCTATAAAAATAATACCCAATCGAAAATAATCGAAAAATATCAAAAATATCAAAATTAGCAAAACCCGAGCCCCGGACCCACTTCTCGGAAATCAAAAAATTTAACATTAGTGAATTTCTCATCTTCTCATGAGTTCATACATAGTAAGAACTCTCAAATCCGAGCTCAACCCATCAAATCCCAATTTAAAATATAAAAAACTCAAGGCGTAGTTCATCAATTTTAGTCTTAATTTCCATGCATTTCTAGACAAATTTCACAATATAATCGTGTTTTAAGTTCAAAAATCTTACCTCAAATTGATTCTCCTTGAATCCCTCTTCAATTTCTTTCAAAAAGCTCTAAAAAATATCAACAATGGAGTAAATGAGCCCCAAAATCGCGACTGGCGTGTTTTAAAACATTTTGCCTAGGTATTTACTCTCCGCAATCGCAGAAAATGCTTCATGATCATGGAGACAATTTTTCCGGCCCAAAATTTACTCTTCGCGATTGCGGTCAATGCTTCACGATTGCGATAAACAGTTCCCAGCTCTTCTGGACAGCCTCCAGTATAATGGTTATAACCTTTTGCACACAACTCCAAATTATAAATGATTTGATGTTATCAAAATTAGACACATAGGGCTATAATTGAACAAGTTGCTAATTTCCTGGCTCATTATACATTGCGAGATATAAGCTTTCAAAGTCATTCATGTGTTAGAGACCTTCCCGGGCAGCCTATAGTGTAACCACCATAACTTTTTGTACACAAATTTAAATTCCAATTGATTTACAATTCTAAAAATTAGACACAAAGGAATACAATTTTTATTTTTGGATTATCTCCAAATTCCTTATAAATTGTGAGATATAAGCTTCCGAAGTGGGATTAACACAATATATCGCGAAAGGCTTTCCGCAATCGCGATTCATTGGGGCATTTCTCACATTTTACTCACCGCGATCACGACCTATTCCCCGCGATCGCATAGAACACCGCTATAGCCAAAAATCAGTAGTTAAAAATGGCCTAAAATTGTCCGAAACCGCCCCGAAACTCACCCGAGGCCTCCCGAGACCTCAACCAAACATGCCAACCAATCCTAAAACATCATTCGAATTTGTTCCAATCTTCGGAGCGCTCAAAACAACATCAAAACACAAATCTTTGGCCGGATTCAACCTTAAAATTTTCAAAAACTCTAAAAACACATTTTCAATCAAAAAGTATACTAAACCTCGTTCGAATGATCTGAACCTTTTCACATATATCCCAAATAACATAATAGAGCTACTGCAACTCTCGGAATTCCATTTCGACCCCTATATCAAAATCTCGCCTATCAACCGGAATTCGCCAAAATACTAACTTGATGAATTCAAGCTTAATTCTACATCGGACCTCCAAAACCACTTCCAATCATACTCTTAAGTCACAAATCATCTCCCGGAGCTAACCGAACCATCAAAATTCACATACGATCCCTCTAACTCGTAAGTCAACATCCGATTGACTTTTCCAACTTAAGGCTTCATAAAAGAGACTAAGTGTCTCATTTCTTATTAAAACCACTTAAAATCAACTCGATTACACAAGATATGGGTAATGAAGCATAAGGAAGCTGAAAATGGGGAAATCAGAGCGGTAACTCATGTGACGACGGGTTGGATCGATACAGTTGAAGTTTCCCATTTACAACACAAAAACTTCAGATTTAAAGCTGAAGTTTTTGTGTTGTAACTGGAAACTTCAGCTCTAGTTTGTAATATTAGTAGGTGGTAAAAAAAAACTTCAGCTCTAGTATGTAATATTAATAGGTGGTAAAAAAAACTTAGCTCTAGAGCTGAAGTTTCTAGTTAAAACACAAAAACTTCAGCTCTAGAGCTAAAATTCAGGCCTAGCTACTAAAATGCTGAAGTTTTTGCGTGATTGCCTTTGCTACTTTAGCCCCGTATGCTGAAGTTAAATGAAAAAGAGGTTACGCTTGCAATTGTTTTTTGCAAAGCGGGCAAAAGTTAAAATGTGACACAAAAAGCGGGTATAGATGCAAATGCCCCATTAAACCGGTATTCGAAAAATATATTATAATTTTTTGATATAATATAAAGAATATATATACATAAATAATATATATTTTTTATTATTATTTTGAGAGCATCCGTACAATATTTTTTTTTTTGCTTATTTTTCTGGTCACAAAATATGGGCAATTGATATAAAAGTGATTTTTGGGGGTTGATCTTGAAATTTTATCACTAGAATAGATAATATTACTGAAATGACCCTAATATATATAGACGCGCATTTTAAAGCAATTCGGACTTAATTACTCTAAGGTTGCATGGCAAAGATGGCGACAAGAGCAACCAATAAATTGCGTCATGCACAAGTTATGACAAATTGGCAAGATTTCATGTTATATTCAACTTCGCTATCATATTGCGTAACACATAAACTCTACCAGGTTGTGATAATTTTAGAGTTACAAACCAAAGAGGGAAAAAATATGTTAGAAGGATAGCAAGAAAATTATAATAAAACGGTAGTATTTCATGGTTTATTCTGCCTAGCTATCTTATTGGATAACTATAAACTATACTGGATTATCATGTTTCACCAATGATACCTCATTTAAGGTTATAAATAGGTAAATTTTAACTATATTGATCATATCATCATAGTTCATTTGATGGAGAATTCTCTAAATTGTCATGTTTCACCAATGATTCATTTGAAGTTATACAGTTATGACAAAAAGGTAGAACTTTTAACTCTATTGATCGTATCACTATAGTTCATTTGGTCCCAATATGTTTAAGAAATTATTATGGATTGAGACATTATACTGTATGTGTTTAATCAAAAAATAATATTTTGATCAAAACTAGAATTTAAGATGAAAAATCGGGTTACTGATAATCAAGAGACCAAAAAATAATAAGCTTTCTGAGAATAAGAATAAAGCAATAAACAATGTTGTATTTCAGTATGATGCCAATGATATTTCGTGTCCTTACAAATGATGGGACTTCTTCCTTTTATAGTTGATTCTAGGTAAAAGAATGAAACCTAAGCTTTAATGAATCAATTATGAGAAATAAATGACATTAAATAAGTCGTTACAAAATTATTCCTATTAAATACTAATTTTCTAACGTATCAGGTTTTTAATACCGAATTTGGACTCATTTTTGTCTTCAAATCCATGTCTTTAATGCATTTCAATCCGTTGGCTTTAAATGACTTGAATTGATACGAGTGTCGTGCCTAAACTGCTTCTCGTGCCTGTTTAACTTCCTCTTCCCGTATCTGTTATCTTCCGTGCCTTTTTCTCAATTGTTATGCTTTGACTATTTGACCAATCTACGTGTCATGCCACGTCACTTTTAATATAAATTCAACTTTTTTCCAATACAGATAGTCCCCCCACTTTCCATTTATTTATCAATTAAATATTTGGGAAGTGGATCCTCATTAAAAAAAGAAATTTTTGTCATAATTAATGCTATGACAGTATCGACGCTTCAATTGTCTCTTTTATTTAATGCATCATATGCGTGTCCCCTCCCCACTAGTTTTGCGATTTTGCAACCTTTTTCTAAGGATTCTTTAACTTCACTATTCACGAAGTGATAATTGCCTTTATTATAGACTTTTCATGATTACTCTTCTAAGTTATCGACAATTGAGTTTATATATGTAAACTTATTCCCTTTTCCCTTTGTCTTCTTCTTCACAAGCTTTTTACCAAAGTTTCTGCTCTTTACTCTCGTTCATTTTATCTGCAGTTCATTCTTTCTATCCATATCTCCTTGCCATGTCGTCTTCAAATCCTAACCCTAAAAGAGTTCCAATACTTGATAGTTTCCCCAACGCTCCTGCTAGATATAGAAGCGATAGAGGAGGTATTCTTCGTGGTGCTGGGTCGATGCGAGGTGGCACCTCTGGTTCTACCACTCTTTCTAGTTCTGGTAACTCCTCTAGAGGCTCCCTTTATAACAAATCCTCTTCTAAAGGAAAAGATCCTTCTGAACCCCCTCAAGAACTTTGGTTGAAAAAATCATACCATCAGATTTATCTTTTGAACATGACAAAGAATCCCTTCGCGAACAAGTGATTAAATTAGAGAGGGCTGACAAATATCCCTATTTAATTACTGAACCTTTAATTCAAATTGTTCGAAAAGATTGTCATTGGAGAGATAACATCCACATAGTCATTCTCAACCATAACGAAAGAATAACTTCTTATAGGGCTAGCCTTTCTTGCATTTACACTTATTCATTCACTTTGGAATTTATTCCTGCCATCGATCTAGTTATTCTCGACTTTTGTCATTTTTTCAAAATTTGTTTGGCTCAAGTTGGCCCCCTTGTATGGAGAGTTATGGCTTGTTTGAGGTATATGTTGGCCAAAGCTGATGTTGACTTTACCTTCCCTCATCTGATCCATCTTTATCATCCCAAGCTATTTTGCAATGGCGTTTTTAGCTTAAGTGCGAGAAGTAAGAGGGTTTTGATAAACCCTGATGACTGTGGCTGGTACACACGGTTTGTTGCTATTCCCAAAGTTGATTTGGTGGGTGAATCAAACATTCCCTTTTCTGAAAAATGGAACTTGGCACGTAAGTATTTTACTTCTTACTGTATCCGTTTTCGTTATTTCAGCTCTTTTTCTAATCCCATTATTACTCTTTTTCTTTTTGTAGCAACCATGGAAGATGTGGAACCCGTTCCTAACGTCTGCGTGTGGGTAGATGCCATCTTGAAGGCCGTGCCTATGGAAGCACAAACATAGAAATCAATTTCCAACAAACATGGTTGGAAAGTTAAGACCCACGGTATACATCCCCTTTTGCTTTTCGTATGTTAAAGTTTTTGCCCTTTTAATTTGCTATACATTTTATTGTCAGGATTTGCTATTCGAAGGATGTCAGCTGAAGTGGCTATTACTCTTAGAGCTTCTTCCAGTACTCCCCTAGCTTTGGAGAGGGCACAAGCCTCGCTGGCAAAAAGGAAAATAGTTGAAGAAGATTCTGACGTTGAAGAAGATGAAGATACCTCTTTGACAATTTGCCTTAGGACTAGGAGGTACATGGTTTCTGAGGATGAAACTGAAGTCTCTCCTGCTCGTACCTTTGAGCCCGTTACTATTACCTCCGATGAAGAAACCACTCCAAGGGCACCCCTGAATCCACTCAACGCCTCATTATTGAGGGTTTTGAATGTGGTGAATTAGGTCCGATTTTGGATGAAATCCCTATTTCATCTTCCGTTTATGTCCCTTCCATTCCTCCCGTTATTTCAAGTGTTTCCCTACCTACTTTGTCCATTCCTATCTCGTTATCAATTTCTGCCCCCTTACCTGCTCCAATCCCTTCAAATCCTACTATTTTTACCCCTTCTACCGTCCCTCCTTCTATAGCTCCCCCTTCTTCTGTTAGTCATGCAGAGGAGGGTTCTAGTAGCAGAAGCATAGCCATAAGGAGCATGACACATGAGGTTCCTGCTAATAGCAGTCTTTTTAGGAAGTCAGGTGGAGCGAATGTTTGGCTTGAACCCTTAATTGGGGAAATTGAGAAAAGGAAGATGGACAGTCATAGTTGTTTAACTTTGATGAATGATATAGTTCACTCTACATTGAAGGTATTCTCCCTTTACTTTTTAAAAAAGCTCTTTCTTTTTAATTCTCACTTGTATGTGATGTTTTTGCAGGCTAACCTTATAGGTACGGAATTGATGGGAAGAATTTCCCTTTTTAATGAAGAAGGCCCGTGAATCTGATCGAACTGTTCTTGAGGCTGAGAATATAGCTAGGGAAACTAAACTTGAAGCAACCAATTGGAAAAAGCAGTTAAAAAATGATCGGAAAAAGATAAAGGATTTGCAAGAGAGCAACCGTAATATGGAGCAATAGAAATAAGTTCTGACTTCTGAACTAGCTGGAGCCAAGGCTTCCTTTAGCAAAGCGAAGAAGGATAAAGAGCACCTGGAGTGTTCTTTTCTGAACAGTTGTCAAAGTCAAGTGAAAAGATTGGAGAACTCAAAGTATTGTTGAGTAAAAAAGAAGAATACGCAGGAGAGCTGGTGCTGAACTTGTCTCAAGCTCAGGCTAATTTCCAAGCTTCCTCTGATAAGGTTCGTGCCTTAGAAGATTCTCGTGCCTCGCTTGAAGCTACCCTTAATTCCACTTTGACTGAAAACCAAACGTTGAATAATGATCTTACCTTGTGGGAAAAGGATTATGCACTTCTTGAAGAAAGTTTTAATTCAGAGGTGAGTTGGGCCTTTCTAAACTCTCGCCGTGATGCCTTAACTAAGGCTAGTCAAGAAAACTTCGATTTACAATCAGAATTGGCCAAAGTTTTAAAGACCATTGAGATGACTCAACAACCACTTGACTTTCCTTCTCCAGCAGATGAAACTCTCGTGGCTGAAGAACCTTCAAATGAAGGAGCCGTTTCTATTGAAGTTGAAAATGTTATAATTCCGGCCCCCGAGGATGAAACTTCACTAACTCAGTCTGCAAAAGTTGAAGTTCCCGTGACTCTTGCTTCCCTCAATGATCTTAACACTTCAAGCCCAACTGTTGCTACTTCTTCGGAGGTTGATACCGTACCTGTGGCTGTTTCTGAAAATGAAATTACTATTGCAACTTTAGAAGTTCCAACCCCTTCAATGACAAGTTGAAAACTTTACTCCTTTGTTTTTAGTTAACTGGTGGTTTTTTCCCTTGAATTTTAAGGGACTTTTTGGGTTAAGTCCCCAGTTATCTTGATGGGGCATTTGTAAAGACATTTTGCGTGACTAAGTTTTACTTAGTCTTTTATGCTAAGAAGTTTTATGAGTACTTCTTTATATTTTATTCTTGCCTATTTTCTTGTTTAGGACTTATAGAATAACTTAGCATTTTTATTCTTTAAAAATACTTTATGATTATGGAATATCAACATGAGATTTATAAAAAGAGGGCCCTTTTCATATATCGATACTTAATGAAGAAGACGTCTCAACTTCATAATGGTGTTATAATACGATGAAATAAATGGGAATACACATGTTTTGTATAAAATAACTCTAACAAGTTTTTTTCATGAACTTGAACTAGATTTTGAGTAGTACATGTATTACAGTACATCTATAACTTTCTCGTAACTGTTTTTCTTGTAACAGATATTTTGTATGATATAAAATAAATAGACAAGGTTTTTATTCATAACCCATTTCAGTGTATAGTCATGACCCTGTCTTTACATATTTAGGAAGGGTTTGAGAAGTGACTTCGTTTACAACATTATTATGTATGTTTTATGCTAAGTGTTGTAACTTCGTCTCAACACTTGTCTTTTTGTAGCTGAAACCTGCCAAAAACTTTGACCAACTTATGTTCGATATTCGTATCTTATAATATTCGCTTCTATTTGTGTGCACGCATCAGTGTATAATATATAGTCCCTCAAGTATTTAAGCGGTGAAGAATGAAGCCTCGAGCACTTGTTTGTATCTCTTAGTTTGGTCCTTTTCCTGAAACAAAAAAATATATGGGACTCGGAGATGCGATTATAGATGAAGACTGCCTAACCCGTGTGTATTTTCATCAGATTAATATAATCCTAGGCTCAAAATTTGAGAATATTCCATTTTGCCGTACAGGTCGTGACTCATCATTTGGCATGAGTTAGGGTTTGTGCCTAACATCTAAAATTGTTAGTAAAATCTTAATAAATCAAAGGAAAAAATTGACATGCGGATACCTGATTGTGACTACCCCCTTAGAAGTAATATCTCTTTAGATGGACATTATTCCAATGTGAAGGTAAGACCTTTCCGTCCATTCTCTCCAATTTGTATGCTCATTTCCCTGCAATGTGACGAATTATGTAGGGTCCCTCCCATGTTTGATTTAGCTTTCCAGAGTTAGTAGCCTTCGTGGATTGGAACACCTTTTTGAGCACAAAGTCCCCAGTTTTGAAGAGCCTGAGACGTGTTTTCCTGTTGTAGTATCGCTCAATTACTTGCTTTTGAGCTGACATATTTATTAATGTCGCTTCTCTTCTCCCTTCAAGCAAATTGAGGTTCACCCGTAACTCTTTATTGTTCGAGTCTTCCATTGCTTGAACGTATCGTGTGCTTGGTTCTCCTTTTGCTTGTGTCAATGGACCATAACATTGATCTCCTACCAGCGTGATTTCCACAATGTCTTTCGTGTATTTCTCGCATCACATACTCTGTTTGAGAAGGTCTGATACACCTTGCTAATGGACCACCAAACATCTTTCGATAAAGACTCACTTGATACATATAGTAACGAGCAGCTTTCTTGCGAAGTGTGTGTGCCTTTGCTTTGTCAAATAGGTACGGTTCCCTGCCGCAAAAAGCAATAATTTCGTTTCCCCAATCCCATGTTAAATTATTAAAATTTACCTCATTGTTGTCAGGTTTGAGAACTGGATGAAATAGATGTACAATTGAAGCATTTGCATCATTTGCTATATCCGCTGCAAATGCGAGATTAGATAAAGTATCCGTTTCTGCATTTTCATCTCTTAGGATCTACATTACCTTCCAAATTTGGAATTATTTTACTAATTCCTGTACCTTTTCCAAATATTCGAGTTTCATTGGCTGTAAAAGTCCCCAGTATTTGATTAACGACAAGTTGAGAGTCGCTCTTGATTATAATCTGGGTTATGCCAGGTTCCCGTGCCAATTTTAAACCTGCAATTACAGCCTCATACTCTGCTTCATTGTTAGTTATTGAATGATATTTTATAGCTTGTCTAATAGTTTAACCTGCACGAGGTACGAGAACTATCCCTAGGCATGCCCCTTTTACAATAGATGAACCATCAACAAATAAAATCCAAGTCCCTAGGTTTGCATCATAAAAACTTGCAACTCTTTTTCTGCTTCTAAATGCATTTCTTGACTGAAATCAACTATGAAATCTGCTAAGACTTGAGATTTTATTGCAGTTCCAGGTTGATAACTGATTTCATATTCGCTTAACTCTACAACCCATTTTGCTAACCTTCTTGATAACTCATGTTTATGCAAAATGTTTTGTAATGGAAAGCAATAATCGCAACAATGGGATGGGACTGGAAATAAGGTCTCAGCTTTCTGGATGCCATGGTTAAAGCTAAAGCTAACTTCTCTAGATGCGGATATCGTGTCTTATCATCTAACAGAGATTTACTTACACAATAGATAAGATATTTTTTACCTTGATCCTCTCAAACTAAGACAACACTTACCGCAACTTCTAATACAACCAAAATAGATGATCAGCTTTTCACCCACCTTTAGTTCTGCTAACAACGGCGGGTTTAACAAATAAGTTTCCAAATTTCTGAGAGCATGTTGACAATCTTCGTTCCATTCTAAATGATCATGTTTTTTAAGTTCAGAGAAAAATTTAGTGCACTTCTCCGAAGATTTGGAAATAAATCTTCTCAAAACTGCAATTATTCCTGTTAATCTTTGAACTTCTTTCTTACTTGTAAGGATATCAGGAATTTCTTATATTGCTTTGATCTGAGAAGGATTCACTTCAATGCCACGGTTAAAAACAAGAAAACCCAAAAATTTACCTGAAGCAACTCCGAATGTGCATTTTTCTAGGTTAAGTTTCATATTAAATTTTCACAAAATTTCAAATGTAACAAATAAATGAGAAATATGATCATTAGAATGGTGGGTTTTGAAGAGCATATCGTCTATATATACTTCTACACTTTTTCCTAAATGTTCTTGGAAAATTTTTGTGACCAACCTTTGATAGGTTGCTCCAGCATTCTTGAGACCAAAGGGCATTACTTTATAACAGTAAGTCCCCCTATCTGTGATGAAATAAGTTTTTTCTTCATCATTGGGGTCCATTTTTATTTAGTTGTACCCCGAATATGCATTTAAAAAACTTAAAAGGTCATGCCCCACAGTTGCATCAGTTAACTGATCTATATGAAGTAAAGGGAAGGAATCTTTTGGGTAGGATTCGTTAAGATTAGTATAATATACACAAACCCACCACTTACCGTTCTCCTTAGGTAAGACAACTATGTTAGCTAACCAATCGGGATACTTTACCTCATGGATTGACCCAATTTTGAATAACTTTTGGACTTTTTCTTTCATCACCTGGTTTTTGAAAGCTCCTTGCTTCTTTTTATTTTACGATCGTGCAAGATATGTCTTTATTTAGTTTGTAAGTCATCACATCCGGTGGTATTCCTGTCATATCAGCATGGGGCCAAGCAAAACAATATGCGTTAGTTATTAAGAATTTAATTAACATACCTCGCGTATCTAAGCTTAATTTGGCTCCCACATAAACATTTCGTTCAGGACATTGTTCAAATAGTATCACAGGCTCGAGCTCCTCAATTGATATTTTGATGTTTCATTTCTTCAGGTTCTTGAATCATATCAGGTCTAGAGTCTAAATCTGTCTTCCCTTGCTCATTTGGGGATTGGTCTATGTTTCCTTCCTCTTACCTTCTTCAATATTAATACTCCTAGATGTATGTTGTTCCCCACGAATTTGATAGATTCCCCATAGTGACGGGAATTTCATAACTTGATGTAGAGTTGACGGGACAACTTTGATATCATGAATCAATGGTCTTCCCATGATTATATTATATGTTATCTCCATATCTACTACCTGAAATTTGGTATCTTTCACAACACCCTCTGCAAAAGTTGTTAGAATTACCTCTCCTTTAGTTACTACTGCACATTTAGAATCATCTTATCCTTCACTTGCATTTCTCCCAGCACCCTTAATAGGATGATATTTGCAGAACTTCCTGGATCAATCAAAACTCTTTTTATTTTAATATCATATACTAGTAACAAGTGCATCATTGTGGGGGTGATCACTCCTACTGTGTTTGCATCATCAAAAGTGATAATTTCATCCTCTAATGTTTGGCGCACACGTTTCCCGTGCGTGATTGTGACTTTGGAAACTATATTTGAAGCTGTATATGTTACTCCATAAATATCTTCTCCCCTACTTATAACATTCACGGTTCTCTTAGGTGATGGGGGCTTTGGTGGCTCTTGCCTATTTTTCATGTAAGCTTGCTTTCCTTTATTACTAAATAACTCAGTGAGATAGCCTTGTTTCAATAGATGGTCCACTTCACTCTGTAAGAATCTGCATTCTGAAGTCTTATGCCCGTGATCATTATGAAATTTGCACCAATAATCTGGATTGCACTTGTTTGGATGTGATCGCATCTCCTTCGTCCACCATACCTTATCTCCCGTACTCCTTAAAATAGCTACGAGCTCGGAGATGGTGACATTGAAATTATATCCACCGAATCTTGCCTTCAAACTTCCATCATCATCTCATGACTCCTGTATGTTTCGATCATTCCTAAATCTTGATGAAGAGCCGGATTCCCTGTTTCTTGATTTTTCGTCATATCGTTGATTTTCATGTTTTGTCCGTGAATTTTTTCCTACAGGGCCCATATAAGGATCGTACATGTTTTTACCTAATCTTTTTTCAGTTTTGGATCTTCTTGAACCGCTTCTTTCTTCATGCTGAAATCGAGGCATGGTATCTTCTTCAATTCTCAACTTCATACTGTATTTGTTGTACACATTATTCCATGTGATTGCAGGGAATTATCGAAGGCTCTCTTTGAGTCTTCTCGTGGCTTCAGAACTTTTATCATTTAAATTGCTCGCAAAAGCTGTTGCAGCCCAATTATCCGGTAGACGGGGTAAAGTCATTCATTCGCGTTGTAACCTATCAACAAAATCACTGAGCAACTCTGTGTCCCCTTGTTTGATTTTAAAGATGTCCTCTATTCTTTTTTTGACCTTTTGTGCTCCTGAGCGCGCCTTAATGAAAGAATCTGCAAGCTCAGCAAAAGAGTTTATAGAGTTTTCAGGCAAAAGAGAATACTAGGTTAGTGCACCATTGGTGAGTGTTTCTCCAAACTTCTTGACCAACACGGATTCGATCTCCTGCTTAGATAAATCATTTCCTTTGACTCTTGTAGTAAATGATCATGGTCATGTGGATCGGTTGTACCGTCATATTTTGAAATATCAGGCATTTTAAACTTTTTAGGGATTGGAAGGGAGGCAGCACTTGGTTTCCAAGGTTGTTGTAAGTATTTATCCGCATGTACTCCTTTGATTATTGGGGGAACACCAGGTATTTGCTCGATGCGCTCGTTTTGTTCTTTGAGCTGTGTCTGCAAAGTTAGTACCAAATTTTGTAAGTAAGAATTATTTATGTTACCTGGATCCACTTCTCGTGGTTCACTGGGGGTTCCTTCGTTTGAGTTAACAAGGCCAGCACGAGGATTCTCCAGTGTGTTATTATTAGGCGAAGGTGTGTGCGGTGCAACAGGTATTCGGCTAACTAGTGCTTGAAAAGCTTGGCTAACCCGTGCATCAATTATTCTTTGTAGGGATTCCTATGGTCTATCAAAGCGTTCTGATTGTTCTTGTTCATCAGCATGTGATGCTGGTGCATGAGTACCTTCACAAGATTGACGTAGAGAAGTTGAGGGGAAGGAACTATGTTTACATTGCGCATATCCCCATGGTTCTGATGGATTTGATTTTCATCATCATTGTTGTTGTTGCTTGCCATTATGATAATAATTAGTAGAATGTAATTTTAAAAAGAAATAGATTATCAGATTTCCGGTAATGGAACCAATTTATTTAACCAAAAAATAGTATTTTGATCAAAACTAGAATTTAAGATGAAAAATCGCGTTACTGATAATCAAGTGACAAAACAATAATAAGTTTTCTGAGAATAAGAATAAAAACAATAAACAATATTGTATTTAGTATGGTGCCAATGATTTTTTGTGTCCTTACAAATGATGGGACTTCTTCCTTTTATAGTTGATTCTAGGTAAAAGAATACAACCTAAGCTTTAATGAGTCAATTATGAGAAATAAATGACATTAAATAAGCCGTTACACAATCATTCCTATTAAATACTAATTTTCTAACGTATCAGTCATTTAATACTGAATTTGGACTCCTGTTTGTCTTCAGATCCATGTCTTTAATGCCTTTTAATCTGTTGGCTTTAAATGACTTGAATTGATACGAGGGTCGTGCGTAAACTGCTTCTCGTGCCTGTTTAACTTCCTCTTCCCGTATCTGTCATCTTTCGTATATTTTTCTCAATTGTTTTGCTTTGACCATTTGACCAATCTACGTGTCATGCCACATCACTTTTAATATAAATTAAACTTTTTCCCAATAGAGTATGGATATCTACGTTTACCATAAGGTGGCATTTTTTCAGCTTCTGGATATGTTTATTGGAGAACTACTCTTAAATTTTATTTTAAGTAGTTAATAATTTTTGCATTCCAAAACCTGACTCTTTAGGGATGAGATTTTCACTATATATAATGTGCGCAATCAACTATCTTTTGGATTGAGTTAAAACAAAATCTATTTCTTTTTATTAAAAAAAAACTCTGTGCCCGCTTTTTATGTTTATTGGAATTTTTGACGACCCGGCCCGTTGTCACGGGAATTACCACCCCGTTATGTTGTAACTACATGATTTATTCTTTTATATCAGTGTTAGAGTCTATCGGGGAAGTTAGGAGTGAATTGGATTGGAAATGAGGCATATAGCCTTTTGAAGGAAATTTGAATAAGGAAAGTCAACCCGGAGTTGACTATTTGGTTAGAGGGCTCGGAATCGGATTCCGATGATTCGGTTAGTTCCGGGAGGTGATTTGTGACTTAGGGGAGCGATCGGAATTGAATTTGGAGGCCTGATGTAGAAATAGGATTGAATTGGCTAAGGTTGAATTTTTGCGAAATCCGATCGATAGGTGAGATTTTGATCCGGGAGCCAGAATGGAATTCTGACAGTTGCAGTAGCTCCGTAGGGTGATTTTGGATGTTCTTGCAAAATTTCAGGTCATTCGGAAGTCGTTTGGTCGGGTTTTTGATCGAATGTCGATTTCGGAAGTTTTGAAGAAACTTAGGCTTGAATCCGTGCGTAATTGGTGATTTTGATGTTTAGGATGGTGTTTTTATGGTTGGAACAAGTTTGAATTGTGTTATGGAGTATGTTAGTGGTTTTCGTTGGGGTCCCGGGGGCCTCGGGATGAATTCGGGGGTCCAAACGGACCATTTTTGGCCTTAGACAGCAGCTGAACTGCTGCTGTATCTGCAGAAGGAAATCCTTCATCGCGTTCGCGATGAAGGGGCACGCGTCCGCGAAGGTCAGCAAGGGTATGCATCGCGTTTGCGATGGTCTGGACGCGAACGCGTAGGGTCAGGATCGAAGGCTTCGCGTTCGCGTGGAGCTGGAACGCGTTCGCGTAGGTGAGAAGGGTTGGTCATCGCGTTCGCGTGAGTGGAGACGCGAACGCGTAGAAGAAAATCCGGGCGGTTGAAATCTGTGCTTCGCGAACGCGTGACTTGGTGTCGCGTTCGCGATGGGTGGACGGAGCAGAGCATCGCGTTCGCGTGAGTCCCGTCGCGAACGCGTAGAAGAAAGGTCCCAGGCAGTGATTTTAAAACCAGAACATTTCATTACGGGTTTCATTTCATAAACCCTCCATTGTTGAGCTCTAAGAGAAGAAATTGACGGGAGATTGCTGGGAAATCATCGGGGTTTCGTTGGAGGTAAGTTTTGTGGCTTAATTACATCATTTTAACATGAAATCCTTGGTTAAATCCCCGTAAATGGAAGATTAAAGGTGGGTTTGAGCCCTAGGCCTAAATTAAAGAAAAACACTGATTTGAGTGGGCAAATGGAGTCCAATTTTGGTAAATTTTATATACCTAGACTCGTATCGAGATGAGGATTCCGAATATGTAATTTTTGTAATTTTTCGACAAGTGTACCAAAAGTCGGGTTTTGACAACTTGTGGGTTTTGATATAAATTGGGTTATTTCGAATGAATTTCGTGAAATTAGCGTATATTGATGCATTCTCTATGATTTTGAGCAGATTTGGCATCCGAGGAGATTGATTTGCGAGGCAAGCGCAAGGCGGATTGAAGCTTCTACCGGTTCGAGGTGAGTGGTGGTAGTAAACAATGTACCGAGGGTTTGAAACCCCGTACTAGCACTTCACAGTGCTATATTGAGATGAGACACACGTTCTATGACGGGCGTGGTGACATTGTGATTGGGGGTTCGGACTTAGTCCTTCCCGGCTAATAGAATACCGTGTTGTATGACTGTTACTGAGATTATAACTGTACAATTGGGCTAATAGCCATGTTTGGGGCCTTGTGCCGATCTGTAGAGCATTAGGGAACCTATAAAGCTAGGTGACCCTTATATCATGTTGGAAACATACACTCAGCCGTAGCTCTAGCTGTATAGCATAATATGAGCCCGTACTAGATGTGTACATTGAGAGAGATTATCTAGGGTGGAATTCTATATATATATATATATATATATATATATATATATATATATATATATATATATATATATATATATATATATATATATATATATATATATATATATATATATATATATATATATATATATATATATATATATATATATATATATATATATATATATATATATATATATATATATATATATATATATATATATATATATATATATATATATATATATATATATATATATATATATATATATATATATATATATATATATATATATATATATATATATATATATATATATATATATATATATATATATATATATATATATATATATATATATATATATATATATATATATATATATATATATATATATATATATATATATATATATATATATATATATATATATATATATATATATATATATATATATATATATATATATATATATATATATATATATATATATATATATATATATATATATATATATATATATATATATATATATATATATATATATATATATATATATATATATATATATATATATATATATATATATATATATATATATATATATATATATATATATATATATATATATATATATATATATAAGTCCGTATACACCCCCGGCGAGCGCCGTCGACGTTAAATGGAGCGGGCCGCGCGCCGCAGCGGTATATGTATTGGAGCGGGCTGCACGCCGAAGCATTATACTTAATCATATCCTACTATCTACTTAAATACTTATACATTATAGACATAAGTATGTGTCTTTATATGTTGAGATGGCCGTACACCGTAGGGGTACGAGTGAGGGTTGGTTCGGTGTAGAATCTTGTAGAGATAAACGTAGATTGGAGGTTAGAGTACTACTATAGTGATGACGTACCTGTGAGGGTTGCCTTAGAACTGCTAAGTGATAGCACAGGAGTTCTTACCTTCAGTTATTATTTATTATTGTTACTCACTGAGTTGAAATATACTCACCCCACTCCCTTGCACTTTCTGTGCAGATCCACAGGTACCCGAGAGCAGTTGAGACATTGTAGCTGCTGATCCTTGTCTACTTTTGCGGAGATTACGAGGTAGCTGCCAGCGTCCGCAGAGCTTGTTTTCTCCTTCTTTATCATTTTGTTGATCTCCTAATTGCCTAGACTTGGTTGTAGTAGGATGCTATTCTGTAGAGGCTCAGTCCTCGTGACACCACGATATGGTTGGGACCGTATTTTGTATGTTTTACATTTCGTTTATCACCCGATATGATCATTTACTGTTTAAGTTTAATTTGATTAATAACTGGTTGTTTTAAGGGATAATATGGTCAGGCTTGTCTAGCATTGTGTTGGGCGCCATCACGACCAGGGTTTGGGTCGTGACAAGTTGGTATCAGAGCCTAGGTTAACAGGTCTCGCGAGTCATGAGCCGGTTGGTAGAGTCTCGTGGATCGGTGCGGGAACGCCTGTACTTATCCTCGGGAGGCTGCAAACCTATTTAGGAAAAGTTTCAATTCTTGGAATTCTTGTCGTGCGATTACTTTTGACTTGAAGTAAACTTTTACATTCTATTCTCTCGTAGATGGCGAGAACTCGATCATCCGGACGTGGAGGACGACCACCACTACCACCTGCTGAGGCCGTGGACGCGGTCGTGGTCGTGGCGGAGGTCAGGCAGCTGATGCAGTACCAGCTGACCCACAGCCCCCAGTTACAGAGGTGCCAGCAGCACCAGATCAGGCACCAGTTGTGCCCATTGTCATTCCGGGTCTACAGGAGACCCTGGCTCAGATACTAGCAGTCTGCACTGGCCTAGCACAGGCGGTTTCAGTTACTACTGTAGCAGCTGCATCGGGGATCGGGGGTGGTCATCAGACCCCCGTAGTACGTACTCCAGAGCCAGCAGTGCAGGGCATACAGACACCAGAGGCTCCTCTAGTTCAGCCTGTGGTTCCGGATCAGCCAGCAGATCAGATTCAGGGGGACAGGGTCCCAACTATGACAGACGATGAGCAGCGTCGTCTTGAGAGTTTCACCAGGTTATCTCCTCCAGTGTTCACTGGTGCTCCAGGCGAGGACGCCCAAGGTTTTCTGTATAAGTGCCGTCGGATGCTTCGTACGGCAGGGATCTTGGAGTCCAGTGGGGTATCATTCACTACCTTTTAGTTTCAGGGGCCAGCCTTCGCTTGGTGGGAGGCTTATGAGCGCCGCAGGCCGGCAGGGGCAGCACCACTATCATGGCCGGAGTTCTCCACTATGTTCTTGGAGAAATGGGTGCCTCGATCTCAGAGAGAGGAGATGCGCAGGCAGTTCGAGGGTCTCCGTCGGTGGGACATGTCGGTGTCGAGTATGAGATCGAGTTTACGAGTTGTCCGGATATGCACCGTGGTTGGTTCATTCCGACAGCAGAGAGGATTGGGCGCTTCGTGGACGGCCTCATTTATCCCATTCGTATTCCGATGACTCGGGAGAGGGTTTTGAGTCGTACATTTGAGGATGCCGTGGATATTGCTCGCGACATAGAGACAGATCGTCGCAAGGAGCGGGATGAGAGGGAGGCCAAGAGGCCTCGAGGAGCGGCTAGTTCCGCAGTGGCACTCGCACCAGAGGCCGCAGTCGGCGGAGCCGAGGTCGCTCTTTCGGTGTCTTCGCAGTCGGGTCGCTCGGATCGTCGCGATGGTCACCTAGACAGGTTATCAGGGTTCGCACCAGAGCCAACCATCTCTTAGTGCCATGCCAGCTCGGAGTTCTTCACAGGCCCCATCCGCTCATGGTTCATCTCGGCCTAGTTCATCAGCTGGCCACTCCAGCGCCAGAGGTCCTTATCAGTCTCAGTACCCAGGACCGGGGAGTTGCTACGAGTGCGGAGAGTTTGGGCACCACCGTAGGGAGTGTCCCCGTCTTGTTTCCGGATCTTATTAGCAGAGGGGGCAGCCCTCATCATCTGGTCCTTCTACTTCAGCACCCGCCCCGCCAGCTAGGGGTGAGGGTCAGACAGCTAGGGGTCGCTCTCGAGGGGGAGGCCGATCAGGCGGACAAGCTAGATGCTATGCTTTTCAGGGCCGATCTGAGGCCGTTGCTTCTGATGCTGTCATTACAGGTATTATTTCAGTCTGCCACAGAGATGCCTCAGTATTGTTTGATCCCGGTTCAACCTATTCTTATGTGTCTACATATTTTGCTCCTCATTTGGGCACGACCCGAGGGAGTCTTGAGCTGCCGGTGCATGTATCTACCCCGGTAGGGGATACTATTGTTGTGGACCATGTATACCGGTCCTGTTTGGTCACTATTGGAGGTCTGGAGACCCGAGTAGACCTGTTGCTTCTCAGCATGATTGATTTTGATGTTATATTGGGCATGGACTGGCTATCTCCATGTCATGCTATTCTGGACTGTCATGCTAAGACAGTCACTTTGGCTATGCCGGGCATTCAGAGGATCGAGTGGCGAGGCACGACTGAGTATGTACCTAGCAGGGTAATATCTTTCCTCAAGGCCCAACGAATGGTTGGGAAGGGATGTCTCTCTTATTTAGCATTTGTGCGGGAGGTCGAGACCCAGACTCCCAGTATTGATTTTGTTCCCATTGTGCGAGACTTTCCTGATGTGTTTCCCTCAGACCTGCCGGGCATGCCGCCGGACAGGGATATTGATTTTGGTATCGATTTGGTGCCAGGTACTCAGCCTATTTCTATTCCTCCGTATCGGATGGCACCGACTGAGTTGAAGGAATTGAAGGAGCAGCTCCAGGGAACTCCTAGATAAGGGGTTCATTCGGCCGAGTGTGTCGCCATGGGGTGCACCGGTCCTGTTTGTTAAGAAGAAGGACGGATCCATGAGGATGTGTATTGACTACGGGCAGCTAAACAAAGTAACAGTAAAGAATAAGTATCCTCTACCTCGTATTGATGATTTATTTGATCAGCTCCAGGGAGCTAGGGTGTTCTCGAAGATTGATCTTCGTTCAGGCTACCATCAGCTGAAGATTAGAGAGTCTGACATTATGAAGACTGCATTCCGGACCAGATATGGTCACTATGAGTTCCTTGTGATGTCTTTTGGGTTGACCAACGCCCCAGCAGCATTTATGCATCTGATGAACAGTGTATTCAGGCCGTATCTTGATTCATTTGTGATCGTATTCATTGATGACATACTAGTCTACTCTCGTAGCCAGGAGGAGCATGCTCGGCACTTGAGTATTGTATTGCAGAGATTGAGAGAGGAGAAGCTGTATGCCAAGTTCTCCAAATGTGAGTTCTGGCTTGAGTCCGTGGCATTCTTAGGGAACGTGGTGTCCTGTGATGGTATTCAGGTAGATCCGAGGAAGGTCGAGGCAGTGCAGAGTTGGCCCAGACCGACCTCAGTTACTGAGATCCGTAGCTTTCTGGGATTGGCGGGGTATTATCGCCGATTCGTTCAGGGGTTCTCTTCTATTGCTTCACCCTTGACTAGATTGACTCAGGAAGGGTGTTCCTTTCTTATGGTCCGAGGAGTGCGAGGAGAGCTTTCGGAAGCTCAAGACAGCACTGACCACAACACCAGTCTTGATTCTGCCGTCAGCTTTAGATCCTTATACTGTGTATTGTGATGCCTCGGGAGTTGGCATTGGTTGTGTGTTGATGCAGGAGGGTAGGGTCATTGCTTATGCTTCTCATCAGTTGAAGCCCCACGAGAAGAACTACCCTGTTCATGATTTGGAGCTAGCAGCCATAGTTCATGCTTTGAAGATTTGGAGGCATTACCCGTATGGTGTCTCCTGTGAGGTGTTCACGGATCATCGCAGCCTTCAGCACTTATTCAGACAGAAGGACCTTAATTTGAGACAGCGGAGGTGGTTGGAGTTGCTTAAAGATTATGACATCACTATTTTGTATCATCCGGGAAAGGCCAATGTGGTGGCCGATGCCTTGAGTCGGAAGGCGGTTAGCATGAGCAGCCTAGCTTTCATCCCAATTGGGGAGAGGCCATTTGCTTATGATGTTCAGGCCCTAGCCAATCGGCTAGTGAGATTAGATATTTCGGAGCCGAGTCGGGTGTTGGCTTGTGTTGTTTCTCGATCTTCCTTATATGATCGCATCGGGGAGCGACAGTATGATGACCCACATTTGCTTGTCCTTAAGGACAGAGTGCAGCATAATGATGTTAGAGATGTGACTATCGACAGTGATGGTGTTCTGAGGATGCAGGGCCGTATATGCGTGCCCAATGTTGATGGTTTGCGGGAGTTGATACTTGAGGAGGCACACAGTTCGCGGTACTCTATTCACCCAGGTGCCGCAAAGATGTACCAAGACTTGAGACAGCACTACCGGTGGAGGAGAATGAAGATGGATATTGTTAGGCATGTAGCTAAGTGCCTCAATTGCCAGCAGGTCAAATATGAGCATCAGAGACCGGGCGGTATTCTTCAGCGTATGGTTATTCCCGAGTGGAAATGGGAGAGGATCACCATGGATTTTGTTACTGGGCTACCTCGGACAGCGAGGAAGTTTGATTCTGTATGGGTGATTGTTGATCGGCCGACTAAGTCCGCACATTTCATCCCAGTTAGTACTACTTACTCATCGGAGCGGTTGGCATGGATCCTTTATTCGGGAGATTGTCAGGTTGCATGGGGTCCCAGTGTCTATTATATCTGACAGAGGCACTCGGTTCACTTCTCAGTTTTGGAGAGCATTTCAGCGAGAGATGGGTACGCGGGTTGAGTTGAGCACCGCATTTTACCCCCAGACAGACGGACAGTCTGAGCGCACTATTCAGATCATGGAGGATATATTGCGGGCATGCGTGATTGACTTTGGTGGTTCATGGGATGAGTTTTTGCCACTTGCTGAGTTTGCCTACAACAACAGCTACCAGTCGAGTATTCAGATGGCCCCGTACGAGGCATTGTATGGCCGACAATGTAGATCTCCCGTCAGATAGTTTGAGCCTGGTGAGGATAGATTGATAGGGACTGAGTTAGTTCAGGATGCTCTGGATAGGGCAAAGTTGATCCAGGAGAGGCTTCGCACAGCACAGTCTCGCCAGAAGAGTTATGCAGACCGTAGGGTTCGAGAGTTGTCTTTCATGGTTGGTGATAGAGTATTGTTGAAGATTTCACCCATGAAGGGTGTCATGAGGTTCGGGAGGAAAGGGAAGTTGAGTCCCAGGTACATTGGTCCTTTTGAGATACTCAGGAGAGTTGGAGAGGTGGCATATGAGTTAGCCTTGCCACCCAGCTTATCCAGCGTTCATCCAGTATTCCATGTGTCTATGCTCCGGAAGTACATTGGGGATCCGTCTCATGTATTAGACTTCAGTACCATTCAGCTTGATGGTGATCTATCCTATGATGTGGAGCCTATTGCTATTTTGGGTCGCCAAGTAAGGAAGTTGAGGTCGAAGGAGATTGCATCAGTTAAGGTTCAGTGGAGAGGTCGACCCGTAGAGGAGGCTACTTGGGAGGTTGAGCAGGGAGATGCGGAGCAGATACCCTCAGCTAATTGAGACTTCAAGTATGTTTCTTGACCCGCTCGAGGACGAGCGTTTGCTTAAGAGGGGGAGAATGTGACGACCCGGCCCGTCGTCACGGGAATTACCACCCCGTTATGTTGTAACTACATGATTTATTCTTTTATATCAGTGTTAGAGTCTATCGGGGAAGTTAGGAGTGAATTGGATTGGAAATGAGGCATATAGCCTTTTGAAGGAAACTTGAATAAGGAAAGTCAACCCGGAGCTGACTATTTGGTTAGAGGGCTCGGAATCGGATTCTGATGATTCGGTTAGTTCCCGGGGGTGATTTGTGACTTAGGGGAGCGATCGGAATTGAATTTGGAGGCCCGGTGTAGAAATAGGCTTGAATTGGCTAAGGTTGAATTTTGGCGAAATCCGATCGATAGGTGAGATTTTGATCCGTGAGTCGGAATGGAATTCCGACAGTTGCAGTAGCTCCGTAGGGTGATTTTGGATGTGCTTGCAAAATTTCAGATCATTCGGAGGTCATTTGGTCGGGTTTTTGTTCGAATGTCGATTTCGGAAGTTTTGAAGAAACTTAGGCTTGAATCCGTGCGTAATTGGTGATTTCGATGTTTAGGATGGTGTTTTTATGATTGGAACAAGTTTGAATTGTGTTATGGAGTATGTTAGTGGTTTTCGTTGGGGTCCGGGGGGCCTCGGAATGAATTCGGGGGTCCAAACGGACCATTTTTGGCCTTAGACAGCAGCTGAATTGCTGCTGTATCCGCAAAAGGAAATCCTTCATCGCGTTCGCGATGAACGGACACGCGTCCGCGAAGGTCAGCAAGGGCATGCATCGCGTTCGCGATGGTCTGGACGCGAATGCGTATGGTGAGGATCGGAGGCTTTGCGTTCGCGTGGAGCTGGAACATGTTCGCGTAGGTGAGAAGGGTTGGTCATCGCGTTCGCGTGAGTGGAGACGCGAACGCGTAGAAGAAAATCCGGGCGGTTGAAATCTGTGCTTCACGAACGCGTGACTGGTTGTCGCGTTCGCGATGGGTGGACGGAGCAGAGCATCGCGTTCGCGTGAGTCCCGTCGCGAACGCGTAGAAGAAAGGTCCCAGGCAGTGATTTTAAAACCAGAACATTTCATTACGGGTTTCATTTCATAAACCCTCCATTGTTGAGCTCTAGAGTGAGAAAGTGACGGGAAATAGCTGGGAGATCATCGGGATATTGTCGGAGGTAAGTTTTGTGGTTTAATTACACACTTTTATCATGGAATCATGAATTATTTCTATGGAAATGGAGGATTAAAGGTGGGTTTGAGCCCTAGGCCTAAATTAAAGAAAAACACCGATTTGAGTGGGCAAATGGAGTCCGATTTTGGTAAATTTTATATACCTAGACTCGTATCGAGATGAGGATTCCGAATATGTGATTTTTGTAATTTTTTGACAAGTGTACCAAAAGTCGGGTTTTGACAACTTGTGGGTTTTGATATAAATTGGGTTATTTCGAATGAATTTCATGAAATTAGCGTATATTGATGCATTCTCTATGATTTTGAGCAGATTTGGCATCCGAGGAGATTGATTTGCGAGGCAAGCGCAAGGCGGATTGAAGCTTCTACCGATTCGAGGTGAGTGGTGGTAGTAAACAATGTACTGAGGGTTTGAAACCCCGTACTAGCACTTCACAGTGCTATATTGAGATGAGACACGCGTTCTATGACGGGCGTGGTGACATTGTGATTGGGGGTTCGGACTTAGTCCTTCCCAGCTAATAGAATAATGTGTTGTATGACTGTTACTGAGATTATAACTGTACAATTGGGCTAATAGCCATGTTTGGGGCCTTGTGCCGATCTGTAGAGCATTAGGGAACCTATAGAGCTAGGTGACCCTTATATCGTGTTGGAAATATTCACTCAGCCGTAGCTCTAGCTGTATAGCATAATATGAGCCAGTACTAGATGTGTACATTGAGAAAGCTTATCTAGGGTGAAATTTCTCGTTCTAGCTGAGTGGGCTTGAAAAGCCAAGTCTATATTGACTGAGACAGGGTCAAGGACCCACTGTGATATATTATATTGGGCTTGGGAGGCCAAGTATATACTGACTGGGATAGAGTCGAGGACCCATTATGAGGTATTATATATATATATATATATACCTATGTTGGATCGGGCTGCACGCCGCAGCAGTATATATATTGGATCGGACTGCACGCCGCAGTAATATACATGTAATATACATGTGGGACGGACTGCACGCCGCAATATTATTGCGCTTGGGTTGTAGGAGCCCCTCGGAGTCTGAGTCTGCACACATTCTCAGTGAGCACTGGTGTATATTATGGGATCGGGCTGCGCGCCGCAGCAGTATAAATATATATACATATAAATATTGGATCGGACTGCACGCCGCAGTAATACATGTGTGGATCGGGTTGCACGCCGCAGTATAATAGTGCTTGGGCCTAAGGAGCCCTTCCGAAGTCTGTATACACCCCCAGTGAGTGTCGTCGACGTTAAATGGAGCGGGCTGCGCGCCGCAGCGGTATGTGTATTGGAGCGGGCTGCACGCCGCAACATTATACTTAATCATATCCTACTATCTACTTAAATACTTATACATTATAGACATAAGTATGTGTCTTTATATGTTGAGATGGCCGTACACCGTAGGGGTACGAGTGAGGGTCGGTTCAGTGTGGAATCTTGTAAAGATAAACATAGATTGGAGGTTAGAGTACTACTATAGTGATGACGTACCTGTGAGGGTTGCCTTAGAACTGCTAAGTGATAGCACAGGAGTTCTTACCTTCATTTATTATTTATTATTGTTACTCACTGAGTTGAAATATACTCACCCCACTCCCCTGCACTTTCTGTGCAGATCCACAAGTACCCGAGAGCAGTTGAGACATTGTAGCTGCTGATCCTTATCTACTTTTGCGGTGATTACGAGGTAGCTGCCAGCGTCCGCAGAGCTTGGTTTCTCCTTCTTTATCATTTTGTTGATCTCCTAATTGCCTAGACTTGGTTGTAGTAGGATGCTATTCTGTAGAGGCTCAGTCTCGTGACACCACGATATGGTTGGGACCGTATTTTATATGTTTTACGTTTCGTTTATCACCTGATATGATCATTTACTGTTTAAGTTTAATTTGATTAATAACTGGCTGGTTTAAGGGATAATTTGGTCGGGCTTGCCTAGCATTGTGTTGGGCGCCATCACGACCAGGGTCTGGGTCGTGACAGAATTCTTGTACCAAACCAAAATTGATAAACATTTTCACATCTTAATTTTTAGGGTCGTTAGGTAGGATGCATTAGATAAAATAATGCACACATTAACTTTATATATTAATAATTAGAGCCGTCAATATGGGCTTAGCCCGTTGGGCTAGCCCAGCCCAGCCCGTGATTTAGCAGCGCTGAGCTAGCCTATTTAAAAACGAGGTTTTTAAGCCCGCCCGAATAAGTCTGTGACTCGTGAGGCTTGACTGAGGCTGAGCTGGGCTAGCCCGTAGGCCTAATAAAAATAGGTATTTAAAATATACATAAAATATAAAAAGTATATGGCACAAAAAATAACAAGAAGAATGTCCCAAGCTTAAATTTTATTAAGCTCATCATCTTAAAAGATCAAAGTCTTAAAACATTAATTTATTTTAAAAAATTATTCTTAATATACGACTGATTAATATTGCATATGATTTGTAGATGTAGGAGAAACTAAAGATGTTAAGACAAACTTCTCATAAGTGGATTCAAATGTATTTGGTGAAGATGATGTGTTCGATATCCCATAATCGTCATGGGCGTTTTCTCGAATAATTTATTTTGAGTTTGAATTTTAGTGAATGAAATATAGTCTTGTCTTTTTATTTTTTAGTATTTATTGTGATTTATTAGAACCGTATAAAAAGTTATTAAGTTTTGTGAAATTTTTCCAATGAGATTTTTTTACTTTTAAATATTTTTTTAGTTTAGAAATTAAAGAAAAAATATAAAATTATATTCTAAAAAATGATGGGCCGGCCTGTGGGAGCCCGTAGCCCACGTTGGGCTGGGGTGGGATGCTCATTATAAGGCTCATTAAAATGGTGGGCTAGCCCAACCCAGCCCGTCAATTGCTGAAGCCCATGTGGACTGGGTTGGGCTAGCCACATCCCGTCCCGCCCATATTGACAGCTTTATTAATATTCAAAACTTATGCTTGATTAAAATATATTACTATATTAATACAAGTTTGACGTAAAGGTTGATATTGAAATTACTCCCGCTATTTATATCTATACTCACCCAATTTCTTCATTGTAAATTTATAAATCTGTACTTTACTACTATGTACCGGAACACACTTATAATCAACTCATTTTTCTTTTATTTTTTTAATTCAGACTTTCTTTTCCTAATAATTCAAGAAAGGGGAAATAAAATTATATCCCTAGTAGATATAATTTTAGCATATTTTTTTAATAAATAGATATTCCAGTTCTATACTACAATATAGGTAGACATATCAAATAATTTTTTAAAGCTTTTTTTCATTTAAAAATATTCATCAACATATGTTTCTTTTAAAAAGATAAAGTGGTGGGTTGGTTACGAGAGTATTTTTGTAAACAAATATTCTTTGAAAAATTGTGCAATGCTTTAATACGTCAAACCAAATAATGGATAAGAAATATCTCAGCATAACAAATGTCATCATAACTATTGCAATCATAACTAATAACATCATTTTAAATACACCGTATTCCATATTATTCTTGTGCACACTACCAAATGGCCCCTTACTAAAGTCGTCGTAGAAATGACATCAAGTAGTCACTCTAAATGATTGTTATTTAAAAATTAGCCAGTATATCCTAAATTTTAGTTTTTCAATTTAATTTTTGGGGCAAAGAATATTCTAAAATATCCTAAAATTATTTAATTCAGATTTTGAAAAAATACTGCATAATCTTTAAATAGTATCCCTAAAAATAACTATTTATGCACTTGCCCTACCATGCCACATTCATTAATTGCTTAAGGATATTGTTATTAATGCAAGATGAATAGTGTCACGTTAAAGTAGTATATAGAAATTGAAAAGCATTAACCCCTATTTATTGATGGATAAGTAAGAATTATGCTAGCAATATATTAGGTTGTTAGTAATTGCTAAAGCAATAAGTGAAAATGAAGAAAAAAGTGTGGAGTGTTAGAATAAGTAGGGGTAAAATCTAATATTACCCCTAAACCAAGATTTCGAGTTACCCTTGCATGGAGTGACTTGATTTCTTCATGTTTAGTAATGCATGCTTGTCCTATCCTTCTCCAATTTTTTAGGATTGTAACATAAATAGCCGGCCATATTTATCATTTATTTCTTCTAGTTGATATATATACATTATAAATCCGCTGACTATTTTCAATTTAATAGATTAGGCGATACAAGAAATTCTAGGAACTTGCCAAAGTTGATCCCATACGCACATTTCTCAAGGTTAAGCTTGATGTTATGCTTCCTCAGGATGTCAAAAGTTCTTGTAGATGCTTAAGATGATCACCTACCTTCAAAGACTTAACGAGCATATCATCGATATAAACTTCCATAGTCTTTCCTATCTGTTTTTCAAACATCTTATTTACGAGCCATTGATAAGTGGATTCAGCATTCTTTTGCCCGAAGGGCATCACATTATAGCAATATGTGCCGAAATTTATTATGAACAAAGTCTTTTCCTAATCCTTCGGGTTCATCTTAATTTGGTTGAACCCGATAATGTGTCGGGCAAACTCATTAACTTGTACCTAGCCGTCGTATCAATCATTTGATAGATGTTTGGCACTAGGAACAAGTCTTTTGGGCATGCCTTATTCAAGTCCTTATAATCTACACACATCTGGATACTTTACGTTTAAGATCAAACTGATATCAAGTAGGCACGTGTCACCACCCAATCTTCACACCCGGTCATGATGGCGCCGCTCGTGAAGACAAGGCCAACCGACTAACCCAATTCACTTCTTTAACACCGACTAAATATAAATAGATGGAAAATACAATTAAAGAATATTAATTAAGAACATTATAGCCTAACTCAGCCCAACCGGGGTGTCACATGTCACGAGCATCTAAGAAGACTAACACTTCTACAGGACCAATAATAGTAAACAAAGAAAAATTCGGGAAAATCAAAAGACAACGACCGGTGTTGCGAACGCTGATGGTCACCTTGCTCAGCTACCAAAACAGTACCTCCAATCAGCTAATAACCCGCTACCAAGTGAACAATACATGCAACTGCACGCGAGGTGCAGAGAGTAGAGTGAGTACTTCCAACTCAGTGGTAATAAGAGAAAATAATAACTGAGAATATGAAATCCCAAACAGGCACAGATAATGCTATCTCAGGCAGTAAAACCAAGTAACCGTAGGAATCTGTGAAAAACATAGCAAGGAATTCTTTTTGGAAACAATCAAAATAAACAAATATGCTTAAGTATGGTCAGGCAACAACCATTGTTATATCACCCAACTCATATTTCAGTGTCATTGTTACCACTAATCAGTCATTGTTACCTGACTGGTCAGTCATTGTTACCTGACCAAAACACATATAGCAGTGTCATTGTTACCACTGTCCAATTCTAAATGGGTACTCACGCTCACTGTGGGTGTGCAGATTCCGGAGGGGCTCCTACAACCCAAGCGCAATATCAAGCCATCTCGTGGCATCCATAATATCCTAGTCAGTCATTATTACCTGACCGGTCAGTCATTGTTACCTGACAAATTTATATCATACAGTGTCATTGTTACCACTGTTTCACGAAATGCACATAAAACACTTGGGCAATATTAAGATAGTGGTTCTCAGCTCGAAAGCATCGATAAAATATTGTTTAAGTTTTCAAATCTTAGAAAAATGGTTGAGATTGCAAAACCGTATTAAAACCCTGGACCAAGATCAAATGATATGCAAAGTAATGTAAAATCGTGATACCAATCTCCGAAGGATTCAAATAATCGACACGAAGACCAACGTATGACAATGAGCCTAAATTATGATAACATCAAATAAGTTTCAGTCAATTACGAAGTAAAATTAACAACCGGGGTGAACCATGTCACAATTCCCAACGGTGCTCTATCCCACGCTCACACCAGGCGTGCAAGTCACCTCAATACAATACTATGATGTACAAATCTAGGATTTCAAACCCTCAGGATATTATTTTACAAGTATTGCTCACCTCCAACCTGCGAAATCTTAAGCCCGCGACCCCTTTGCCCCTCAACCTGGCCTCTACGCGCATCGAGTCTAGCCAAAATAGAACGAATACATCACAATATGCAAATGGGGCAATATCCAATCGAAAATAATCGAATTATAGTAAGAACCTCGAAACTAGCAAAACCTGAGCTCCGGGCCCGCTTCTCGAAAAATTATGAAACTTAAATTACCGGATTCCTCGTCTAGCCACGAGTCCGTACATACCAAGAACTCCCAAATCCGAGCTTAAATGACCTATCAAATCCCAATTTGAAATATCAAATTTCCAAGCCCTAGTTTTTACCATTTTAGCTACATTTCCATGATTTCATAGATGGATTTCACAATAAAAATGATTTTTGAGTCCAAGTTAAGAAACTTGCCTCCAAGAGTTTCACCTTGAGTCCCTCGTTAATCTCCTTCAAAAATCTCCAAAAACGAGCAACTATGGGTGTAAAATGAGCCCAAAATCGCAACTAGTGTGTTTTAAAATAATCTGCCCAGGTATTTTACCCATCGTGATTGTGGAAAATGCTTCACGATCGGTGAGAACAATTTTTCGGCCCAAAATATACCCTTCGCGATCACGATGAACAATTCCAGCTCCTACGGACAGCCACATAGAGCTATAACTTTCATTTGATGCTCATTTCTTGATTTGGAATGACAAATGGTTTGATGTTTTGGAAACTAGACACATAGAGCTATAATATTACTTTTCACACAACTCCGAATGACAAATGATTTGATGTTTTCGATACTAGACACATAGAGCTATAACTTTTATTTGTTGCTCATTTGTTGATTCCTTATACATTGCGATATATAAGCTTCCAAATACATTCATGTGTATTATAGATCCTTCTCGAACAGCCTATAGTATAACGTCTATAACATTTGCTACATATGTCTAAACTACGATTTCTTTATCTTTCTGGAAACTAGACACGAAGGACTACAACTTTACTTTTTGAATCACCTCTAAATTCCTTGTAGATAAAACGATATGAGCTTCCTAAGTAGGATCAATGCAACATAAATTTTCTTCGTCGCGATCTGAAGCATTGTACGCGATTGCAACCCGTTGTCCGTGATCGCATAGAACACTGATACAAACAGAAACCAGCAGTTAGAAATGGCCTAGAAATGATCCGAAACCACCCCGAAACGCACCCGAGGCCCTCAACTAAAAGCACCACCGCATCCTAAAACCTCATTCAAACTTGTTCCAATCATTAAAACACATCTAACAACACCAAAATCACCAATTCTCATCGGATTCAAGCCTAAGTTCTTTAAAAACGTTCGAAATGCACTTTCGATCAAAAACCCAACCAAATGACATTTGAATGACCTGAAATGTTGCACACATATCCAAAATCACCTAACGAAGCGACGACAACTCTCGGAATTCTATTCTGACCCTCGGATTAAAATCTCACCTATCAACCGAAATTCACCAAAATTGAAACTTCGCCAATTCAAGCCTAATTCTAGACTGGACCTCCAAATTCAATTCTGATCGCACTCCTAAGGGACAAATCACCTCCCGAAGCTAACCGAATCATAAAAAATCACATCCGAGCCCTCTAACTCACAAGTCAACTTCCGGTTGACTTTTCCAAAATAAGCCTTCCTTAAAGACACTAAGTGTCTCATTTTCTACCAAAACCAACCCAAATCAATTCTAACACGCCAAACAATGATAACGAAATATGAAGAAGCATGAAATGGGGGAACATAGCAGTAATAAATGAGACACTGGTTGGGTCATCACATCCTTCCTAACTTAAACAAACGCTCATCCTCGAGTGTACGCAAATATGTACTAGAAACAAGCCAATTATTGAATGACCATACCACGCATATACTCGGGGTGATCCTACGTCATCCTATCTCACAGATGTCCGATAATATAATATAGCTGGAATTTCAAAGTCCATTTGAACCATAAACCACATTGCACTTCCCAAAATCATACACCAGGTCAGAACCTCACATCTATATTCAGAACAAACCTGAACCAATTGTAATAACCCATACGTGCAACTCCAGGTGAGACCATACGATATAATACACAACCCAAACACTCGAAGCGATGGTCTCTATTCACAGCAATTGCCACAAAAACCAAATACTGATAGAAAAACCATTTATTAGCTAAAATCTTATTCCAACACTTTCATATGCTGCCAACGGTTAACTGAAACACGCGATAAACCGAACCCATCTCTCAGACCAATCATTCATGAATCCATTTCCTTTTTTTGACTAATACTACAATAGATTTCCAAGCCAAAGCTCGATATTACTTTTCTAACAAGCTGAAATCAAATATGTTCATACTCATTAATGACTACAATGATCACTTCGACTCCAACACACCACTCTGGTGATATGACACCTCAATACATGCCTAAGCCACAACCTGTATAATACACGTACCAATGAGAAGCAGTCTGAACATACTCAAATCAAGACAACTGACTCAAATGAAAGAGTTGTACCTTAAGCTCATAAATACCATTACAACACAAGGCCGAGACCCTGTCTCACATTATAGAATAGAACATATGAATCTGCCCCAAAAGGTCATAACCAATACTTCATATACCGAGCAACACTCGATCACTCTTCCCGCTCGACTTCCTCTATGAATCCTCAATAGAACCGCACCACATGTGCCCATATCCAACCAATCATAACACCTCACAACATAGAAAATAACTCATAGATCTCCTAAAATCACCGACCAATTCAAGAACAATTGAATCAACGTATCCCTCAACAATACGACTCGGTACTAACCAAGCTAACTCAAGCTAAATACATAGCCACATTGGCCTGCCAACGAACTCAATACCAAGAAGCCTGAAGCTGCTTCTCCCACTACTATAACTTCTGCCAGAGCTGTACGATACGATGCCTGGCACAGTAAATACCAAAATCCACAATCTCACCTGGTGACACGCCCGACCATAAGAAATGCATATGAGAAGGTCCCTCAATACCAAAACTGACTCAGTGGTAGAAACCTCTTCACTAACCTCATCTACGAAGGCCCAAAAAGAAAATCAATCCTTTCTAACCGTACGCCGATCTATGGAATACCAACCACTCTACTAGAACATAATCGGATGCATCTTGCCATGCAACCTGTGGCATTTTCTGACATAACCCATAACACAATAGTCTAGTCAACCCGACATTGAGACAACTAGTCTGAAATCTAATATCATAACCCAAATTTAACATACCAAGCAAAGAAAGATCCACTCGGACCTTCAATTTCCAATAACGGCTAGATGGTGTCGATACACACGATCTACAACCACTACATAGTTGGATCACGACAACTCCTAGCCTCCAATATCGTATAACACATGAATCACTATAACTGACCCCATATTCAGCCATATGAATATACATCACACATCAAGTACCCATTCGTACCACGAAAGATATTCAAAAATTTCCCTGTGCCATCAAAATACCCAAATATCCGCAGTCGATCCAATAAGAAAATGTCCCAATATTACGGAAGTATCATCAGTTTACATCACCTTATCCTTTTGATTGAACATATACCCCCGTCAAACCATTAGAATAGCAATACCATCTCCTTAATCATCTGAAGATCGATTCTTTACTCACCTGCAGCTGCCCGTGCTGCTCAAGAATTTAGTGACTTCCCATTACGAACTGAACCAAAACCTTGAACATGTAAATCTCAATTCTCCATAACATACCGCGTTTACTATAACATACTAGGATACATGAGAACTCCATCTCCCTTTATCCTAAACACAAATATCTATGTATTACTCTAGTCAAGAACTCTCCATCAATCCGATATAGTGGAGAAATCACTACACTCTCCATGCTTCGCATGCCCATAGTCAATATATATACATCTCCAAATCACGGTAAAGACTCAACAAGAACTCTCTCCCAATTCCATTGTACAAGCTAAACTGCAAGGACTGAATCCTTCTACCAAACCAAACTAAGCAAACTGCCATCACTCAAGGGCTTTGCTGCACAATACTTGTAAGACTCATTACCTCGAACACATACAAAGAATTAATTATATCCTTACCATACCGATTCGGTTTATTATCAAGCTATTCCATTTATCCAATTTCCTTCATGATTCATCTTTAATTTGATATTCTCCCTTGCTGTAGCACCACAATACCTCAGCCCTGGTTTACCATACGAGACTCGCACATACGACCACACCGTTTAAGACCCATAGGCCACTGAATACCCTCTCAAACGTTTCCCAAAAATACCATATTCCAGAATGCTTTACTTTGAAGAACTTCATGAGAATCTGAAATTGTTACCATTACTTTCCAGATATTGATACATAGAATCTCATAATTAACATAAAATACCACAAGTCTTGATCCTTTGTAATGAAAAACACTATCTCTAGCCATATACACAACCTTAAGACACTTAACTATTACACGTAAAATCTTGAACACAATAAAACCATTCTCGAGAGTCATTCACTCTTATACGACTGTAACTTAACTAACATAACAGACAGAACCACTGGCACCTTATTGGCACTCTGACACCGTAGGATGTAACCCCATTCCAATACAAACAACCATCTTCTCTCTCCATATGCTGAGCATTCTTTATCAATAACAGCTCAAGACATCCTAATATTTTCTCACATCTACGAAGCATCACATAACCTTTGTCAAAAAATTTCCTTCACACGTGCCATCCTCGGCTCAATTTCTGCAACTAGAATTGATCTTCCAACATACCTCAAAATGGAACCAATATAGCACATAACCGTGCAATCAGCTAATCAATAGAAATCTCCCCAACTTGGCTCGAAGCCACCTATCAGAACACATTCAATACCCTATAATACATTTACTCTAATGATGCCATACTATTATAGTGATATTAGACTCAAATCATCCACTAGTTTATGAAAACATCGATCATCTGGTACTAAAATCCTCTACAAACCTCGCATTTATTACTACATCAGTTGGGTCCCCTTTCTTAAGCGTCCCAAATTCTCAAATTTCAACACATACCCTTCAATTACACATGAGATATTCTAACATACACATAAGGATCATACCACTCAAAACACTCCGTAGCAGATAACCCATCTCCTTTGCCTCATTTCAATATTTCAACATACCTTCCACCATCATATACATTACACAGTCATTTAGTCTTCCTGAGTTTGAACTCATAACGCCACAAGTATTGCACTTAACCTACCAACTAGGAGATACGAAAATATTCTTCACGCGCCCATAATTTGGCTACACATCAAATCACTATAGGAATCGAACACCTAACAGTTCATCTATTATCTAGCAGACTTCCTCGTTACTACCAAAATTACATAGATACACCTCGCAGTACTAACATACTCATCACATAGATATCTAGCCGCCATTTCGGCTAATAAGGAAAACACTGAACATATAAGTTCAAAATACTTGCTCGCACAATCAGCACCTCGGTGCTCAAAATAGGCAAACTCAAGTTCTCCAGACTGGACCAACATACTCACAATAATTACCTCTCGCCCCTCGATCGGGAAATCACATACCATCGAGGAACATATAATACTGAGCGCTCGCGTGCGCATACAGACGTGTGGAAGGAATTTCAAGAGTTATATCTCAAGATGAATCAAGTACGCACGATAAGATTTCCAAAAAAGGGAAGTTTTCCTAAAGGTTCCGCAGCCTCCCAAGAAGAAATACAGGCGTCCCCATACCGCTCCACGAGACTCTACTAAACCTGCTCATGACTAGTGAGACCTTGTAACCTAGGCTCAGATACCAACTTGTCACGACCCAATCTCCATACCCGATCGTGATGGCACCTCTCGTGAAAACAAGGCCAGCCGACTAACCCAATTCATTTCTTTAACACTCACTAAATATAAATAGATGGAAAATGCAACTTAAAGAACATTAATTAACAACATTATAGCCTAACTCAGCCCAACCGGGATGTCACAAGTCACAAGCATCTAAGAAGACTGAACACTTCTACAGGACCAATAATAGTAAACAAAGAAAAATTTGGAAAAATCAAAAGACAATGACCGGTGCCGCGAACGCTGGCGGTCACCTTGCTCAGCTACCAAAGTAATACCTCCAATCAGTTAATAACCCGCTACAAGATGAACAATACCTACAAATGCACATGAGGTGCAGAGATTAGAGTGAGTACTTCCAACTCAATGGTAATAAGAGTAAATAATAACTGAGAATATGAAATCCCAAACCGGCATAGATAATGCTATCTCAAGCAGTAAAACCAAGTAACAGTAGGAATCAGTGAAACACATAGCAAGGAATTCTCTTTGGAAACAATCAAAATAAACAAATATGCTTAAGTATGGTCAGCCATTGTTACCTGACCGGTCATCCAGTGTTACCTGACCCAATGCGCGTTTCAGTGTCATTGTTACCACTAGTCAGTCATTGTTATCTGACTGGCCAGTCATTATTATCTGAGCAAAACACATATGACAGTTTCATTATTACCACTGTCCAATTCTAAATGGGTACTTGTGCTCACTGTGGGTGTGCAGACTCCGGAGGGGCTCCTACAGCCCAAGCGCAATATCAAGCCATCTTGTGGCATCCATAATATCCTGGTCAGTCATTGTTACCTGGCTGGTAAGTCATTGTTACCTGACCAATTTACATCATACAGTGTCATTGTTACCACTGTTTCACGAAATGTACATAAACCACTTGGGCAATATTAAGATAATGGTTCTCAGCTCGAAAGCATCGAGAAAATATTGTTTAAGTTATCAAATAATAGAAAAATGGCTGAGTTTGCAAAGCCGCATTAAAACCCTGGACCGAGATCAAATGATAGTAATGTAAAACAGTGATACTAATTCCTGAAGGATTTAAATAATCGGCACGAAGCCCAATATGTGGCAATCAGCCCAAATCATGATAACATCGAGTATGTTTCAGTCAATTACACAGTAAAATCAACAACTGGGACGGACCAAGTCACAATTCCCAACGGTGCTCTACCCCACGTTCATACCTGGTGTGCAAATCACCTTAATATAGCACTATGGTGTGCAAATTCGGGGTTTCAAACCCTCAAGATATCATTTACAAGTATTACTCACCTCCAACAGGCAAAATCTCAAGCCTGCGACACCTTTGCCCCTCAACTCGGCCTCCACACGCGTTGAGTCTATCCAAAACAGAACGAATACATCACAATATGCAAATAGGGCAATATCCAATCGAAAACAATCGAATTATAGTACGAACCATGAAACTAGACCTGAGCCCCGTGCCTGATTCTCGAAAAATTATAAAACTTATATTATCAGATTCCTCGTCTCGCCACGAGTCTGTACATACTAAAAACCCCCAAATCCGAGCTTAAATGACCTATCAAATCACAATTTTAAATATCAAATTTTCAAGCCCTAGTTTTTACCATTTTAGCTACATTTCCATGCTTTTATAGATGGATTTCAGAATAAAAACAAGTTTTGAGTCCAAGAAACTTACCTCCAAGCATTCCCCCGTGAATCCCTCATTAATCTCCTTCAAAAATCTCTAAAAGCGAGCAACTATGGTTGTAAAATGAGCCCAAAATCGCAACTGGCGTGTTTTAAAATATTCTGCCCAGGTATTTTACCCATCGCGATCGCGGAAAATGCTTCGTGATCAAGGAGAAAAATTTCCCAGCCCAAAATTTACCCTTCGCGATCGCGGTCAACCCTTCGCGATCGCGATTAACAATTCCAACTCCTCCTGATATCCTTCAATATAATGGTTATAACTTATTGCACACAACTTCAGATGACAAATGGTTTGATGTTCTAGATACTAAACACATAAGTCTACAACGTTCAGTTGTTTCTCATTTCCTGAATCCATATACATTGCGAGATATAAGCTTCCAAATTCATTCATGTGTATTAGAGATCCTTCTGGAACAGCCTATAGTGTAACGTCTATAACTTTTGTTACATATGTCCAAATTATGATTTCTTTATATTTATCGAAACTAGACACGAAGGACTACAACTTTTGTTTTTAAATGACCTCAAAATTCCGTGTAGATAAAACGATATGAGCTTCCAAAGTAGGATCAATGCAAGAGAAATTTCCTTCTTCGCGATCGCGAATCATTCTACACGATCGCGATTCATTAACTTGTTTCTCACATTTTCCTCACCGTGATCGCGACCCGTTGTCCGCGATCGTATAGAACACTTGTACAGACAGAAATCAACAGTTAAAAATGGCCTATAAATCGTGCGAAACCACCCCGAAACTCACCCGAGGCCCCCGGGACCTCAACTAAAAGCACCAACGCATCCTAAAACCTCATTCAAACTTGTTCCAATCATCAAAACACATCTAACAATACCAAAATCATCAATTCTCATTGGATTAAAGCCTAAGTTCTTTAAAAACTTTCGAAATGCACTTTAGAGAAAAACCCAACCAATTGACATTCGAATGAACTGAAATGTTGCACAAATATCCAAAATCACCTAATGAAGCTATAACAACTCTCAGAATTCCATTCCGAACCTCAGATCAAAATCTCACCTATCAACCGAAATTCGCCAAAATTCAAACTTCGCCAATTCAAGCCTAATTCTACACTAGACATCCAAATTCAATTTTAATAACACTCATAAGTCACAAATCACCTCCCGAAGCTAACCGAATTATCAGAAATTACACCTGAGCCCTCTGACTCACAAGTCAACTTTGGTTGACTTTTCCAAAAACAAGTCTTCTTTAAAGAGACTAAGTGTCTCATTTTCTACCAAAACCAACCTAAATCAATTCTAACGCACCAAAAACTGATAACGAAACATGAAGAAGCGTGAAATGGGGGAAACAGAGCAGTAATAAATAAGATGACGAGTCGGATCATCACATCACGTTACCTCTTATTTCACGAATTTATTCCTCGCCTCCCCAATAGGGCATTTCTTTTGTTTTACCGGAGGGATATTACGATCCAAGCTTATCTTGTGTACGTTCACTTCTATTGGGAAACATGTCATATCCGCATGCGACCATGCAAAACAATCAATATTATATTTAAGAAATTCAATAAAGCAAGACCTAAGCTCGGGGTGCAGTCTTGTTTCCGAGTAACAAGTCTTTTGAGCATGCCTTATTCAAGTCCTTATAATCTACACACATATGGATACTTTACCTCTCAGATCAAACCGATATCAAGTAGGCACATTACCTCATCTTTGATGAATTTATTCATGGCCTCCACAATAGGGCATTTCTTTTGTCTTACCGGAGGGGTATTGCGATCCAAGCTTATCTTGTATATGTCCACTTTTGTAGGGAAACCTGTCATATCTGCATGTGACCATGCGAAACAATCGACATTATATTTAAGAAATTCAATAAAGCTAGACCTAAGATCGGGGTTGTCATGACCCAGAATCCACTGAGGGTCGTGGTGGCGCCGGACACCGCTGTCAGACAAGCCAACTTAATCAATCGATTAACTTATCTTTTTAATACCTTTAAAATCTAGGACTTTTCCTTCCATTTTTTAAAACATCACCACTTAAATTCAAATTAAATAATAAACGATTAGTACGTATATTTCGAAAACCATCCCAGAACCCGGTGTCACAAGTGCATGAGCATCTGTTGATAAGGAAAATAAAATACAATATCCGTCCAAAATTCAATGGACATGGAATAAATACAATATGCTGAAAGGGACTATACTACCTGCGGTCACCTCGAATAATGCAACTCACCTAGTCTCAGAATCATTCGCGCTGCTACGCCTAGTAGTTTGCTAGAGATACATATACCTGTGCAACAAAAATTCATAGAAGTGTAGTACGAGTACATAAACAACGTGTACTCAATGAGTATCCTACTTAATCTCGAAGAAGTAGAGACGAGATGGTCAACTTCGACACTTACTAGAGGTCCAATGATAGTGTAATAAAAATGTGGGAAAATCATGTATTTTTATAGCAGTTTTATCTCGCAAGGCGGAAGAACAGGTAAACACCTTTAACAAAAATTAAGGTATTTTAGAGTTTACTTTATATTATTTCGATTTATATCAAGCCATGAAAGTCAATTTCCATATTTAAAATTCTCAGGCAACAAATAATATGCACAAATTACATTGAGGCGACGACCAGATCCAACAGAAATATAAATTGTGCACTGCCGAGGTCGACCGGACCGAACCATAGATGCATCTATTACCCTGCTCGCGAATCATCCATGCGATGCGGTCAACATAAAATAAACAATCACCCTGCCCGCGAATAATCCATGCGATGGAGGAACATATAAAATACATGCTCAAATAGCCAATTAAGAATTTATCGAGAATAATTATCCAAATAAAACCAATTCCGCTTTAACAATTTTTAAGAAATGAAGTTTAATCATTTTTAAAAAAATTTCACTTACTAATTCTATGTGATTTAAGCAATCCAAGCTATCAATGAGTTCATAAATAATCCAAGTATGAATGCCTCACGAATTCAAAAATATGATTTTCTCTAAATTCCACACCAAAAATCATGGTCGAATCCCAAATATACAAATTTTCTAGGTTTTCCCTCAAATCCCAAGTTTTCTATAATTTTCCAAGTCTAAATCCATATATAAACCTTGTATATACTCAAAACTAGTAGAAATCACTTACCTCATGCTTGGTGATGAAAATGGCACTCCAAAGTTGCTCCAAAAATGGCTCCCATGGAAGAAATGGAGTGAAAATGAGCCAAACTTCGATTTTTAAAGGAAATCTCTTTGCCTCCAGTAGTTTCCGCATCTGCGCAAATTTGATTGCATATGCGGTTATGACAGCAACCATCACTTTTCTCGACACGGAAATGGGTATAACTCTCTAATACGATGTCAAAATGCGATGATTCTTTTTTCTATGGCTCCGAAATTACGGTACAGATCTAATGGTTCAATAAAAACTTAATTTGGAGCTCATTCGCTTAATATGGTACCCCTTTATGTCCGAAGAAACGATGTTGAAACATCAAATAAGAGCGCAATTACCACCCGAAACACACCTGAGGCACCCGGGACCCCGACCAATCACACCAACCAGTCCCAAAATACATTATGGACTTGATCGAGGCCTCAAATCACATCAAACAACACTTAAGTCATGAATCAATCTCCAATCCAAGCTTTATGAACTTTAGAACTTCCAACTTCCAAGCTAATGAAATCAAAGCTAAAGCAAAAAATTAAAAATATCGCTCGAAAGCCTCTCCAGCCCCACGTCTCGGAATCAGATAAAAGTCACAAAATATGAACCCCCATTAATTCACGAGTGTAACCATACCAAATTTACTCAAATTTGACCTAAGAAATTCTCTCAAATTTGTCTCAATTTTTCAACTCAAATCCCTTGGTGAAATCAACAATGGTAGTGGAAAACAACCAAAAACGAGATAGGAATCATTACCCAACAACTACCTCTAAAAATCCCCCGAAGAATCACCAAAATCCGAGCTCTCATGTCCAAAAATGAAGAATGAATTCAAACCCCTAATATTTGCCCTTTTTCTGCTAGTTAAACTACATCTGCGGTCAATTACCCGCTTCTACGGTACCGCATTTGCGGCTAAAACTACGCACATGCAGAAATGAATTACTCCAGCTTCCTCCGCTTTTGCATCATTGACCACATCTGCGCATGTCGTAAGTGTCGAAATAACATCGCACCTGCGGACCCAAGATCGCACCGACGCCCTACTCTCCACTTCTATGGGCTCGCACCTGCGGTGACCACTCCGTAGGTGCGATTAAACCAGCACCATAAATCTTTCACAATTGCATAAGTCCACATTTCAACCCGTTAAGCATCCGAAACACACCCAAAGCCATCCAAACCTCAACAAAACATACCATCTAGTACTAAAATACCATACGAACTTAGTTGAGCCCTCAGATAACATCCAATAGAGCTAAAAACATAAATCACCATCCAATCTAAACATAGTGAACTTGAAACTTCAAATTTCCACAACCGATGCTGAAATCCATCAACCATGTCCGAATGACCTCGAATTTTACACACAATTCATATTCAACATTACAGACCTACTCCAACTTCCGAAATCAGAATCCGACCCCGATATAAAAAATTCCACTACTGGTCCAAATATTCAAAAATTTGACTTTTGCCATTTCAAGCCGAAATGAGCTACAGGCCTCTAAAACATAATCAGGACACACCCTAAATCCAAAATCACCCATCAGAGCTAATAGAATCACCATAACTCCATTCTTGGGTTGTCTTCACAAAGGGCTACGGTCCAAATCCTAAGGCTTAAATCTCAATTTAGGGACTAAGTGTCCTAAACACTTCCAAAAACCAAAATGAAGCCTCCCGACATGTCACAAACAGCAAAAATAGATATGGGCAAAGTATTTAATAGGGGATCAGGGATATAACTCTCAAAACGACCGGCGTGGTCTTTATATCCTCACCCTCTTAAAACAATCATTCATCCTCGGAGCATAAAAACATACATGAAGTGGTGAAAACGACTGCTCATATGCTGCTCGATCTCACAAGTCGCCTCCTCGATCCGTTGACCCTGCAACTAAAACTTTATTGATGCAATATTCTTTGAACTCACCTTTTGAACCTACTTAGCCAAAATAGCCATTGGCTCCTCAACATAGGATACATCCTTGTCCAACTAGACTGAGACAAAATCCAACACATGAGACGGATCGTCGTGATACCCCTGGAGTATTGAAACATGAATTACCGGATGAACTCCTGCTAGGCTGGGAGGTAAGGCAAGCTCATAAGCAACCTCCCCAACTCGCTGTAACACCTCAAATAGATCAATGAACCTGCGGTTTAGCTTGCCCTTCTTTCCGAACCTCATAACGCCTTTTATAGGCAAAACCCGAAGTAAGACCCGCTCTTCAACCATGATGCAACATCGTGAACCTTCAAGTCTGCATAACTCTTTTGTCTGGACTGGGTTATGCGAAGTCCACCCCGAATCACCTTAACCTTATCCAAAGCATCCTGAACCAAGTCCGTACCCAATTAACTAGCCTCGCTTGGCTCGAACCAACTCATTGGGGACCGATACCCCCACCATACAAAGCCTCATATAGTCCCATCTGAATGCTGGACTGGTAAATGTTATTGTAGGAAAACTCCGCAAGTGGTAAGAACTGATCCTAAGAACCTCCAAAATCCATTACACATGCATTGATCATATCCTCAAGAATCTGAATAGTGCGGTCGGACTGCCCATCCGTCTAAGGGTGAAATGATGTGCTCAACTCCACCCGCGTATCTAACTCATGTTGTTCGGCTCTCCAGAACCTTGATGTAAACTGCATACCCCAGTCATAGATGATAGATACCAGCATGCCATGAAGTCTAACAATATAGAGGATATAAACAAGAACCAACTGCTCGAAAAAATAGGTAGTCATCACAGGGAGGAAATGAGTAGACTTGGTCAGTGTATCCACAATAACCCAAACTACCTCAAACTTCTGATGAGTCCAAGGGAGTCCAACAACGAAATCGATAGTGATCCACTCCCATTTCCACTCCAGAATCTCCAACTTCTGAAGAAACCCACCCAACCGTTGATGCTCTTACTTCACCTGCTGACAATTTAAACATCGGGCAACATATTCCACTATGTCCTTCTTCATTCTACGCTACCAATATATGCTGCCTCTGTTGATACCCAATTTTCCTTATAATATTTTTTAAAATGCATATATACCTTTAAAACTATGCATTAGCATCAATGGGTATTTTTCCATAATTTTCACTTTTTAAAATTAATTTATCTCAATATCTTCTTCATACAAATAATTCTAAAATTGCATCAAAAATAAATTTAGAACATGTATTGAATTAATATTACTATATGGTCCTGTAGTCCAAATTATTTTATACATGGCCAAATTTCCACCTTTTGACTATAATTTTAATAACTTTACAATTATAGCCCATGCGTACATTTTTGTATTATTTTATCAGAAATTAGCCCTTTGCACTTTTAAATACTAAATAACTATTTTTAAAACATTTCTATGCATAAAATTTATTTTTTATAATTAGTAATTATTTTTTATCAATTGTTTGGGGTATTTAACTAATAGCCTCTTTATTTCAATTTTAGCCTAAAATCTATTAGCCCAATACCCCTTAAAAACTTAGCCCAAACCTTCAGCTCAATTACCTACCTGCCCGACTCAAACCCCTTGGCCAATCCTAGCCAATGATCAATTTTGATCAACGGTTCAGGACTTCCCTACCATAATTAAAAGAACCTCCTAACCCTAATCATTTCCCACCATATCTCGTCGTAATGTGTACCCTTCTCTCTCAAACTCTTCTACCTAAACCCTAATCTTCAGGCGCAGTTACCAGCTTAACCCTCCATTTTACGATGTTTCTCGATCGTCTCAAGCCTCTATTGTAACTACTCATTTTGCCTAACTAGTTCATGATGGCGCCTAGCCACACAACTAGGCCAACCAACTGCGGAGGTTTTGATTAAGTCTTGATTTTAATTAACCAACCAAATAAACTAGTGATTTCCAAGTAAATAAAATAAACTAGTAAGATCATACAGTACTGTAAGCATCTAATTTTTGACTATATTTTAATTTATTTTCACTCCACCCACTTTCTCCACTCACTACCCACTTTTCGAACTCATGTACTCTGACGACCCAAAGGGTCATCACCTATTTTCCTCATTTGCCCCGTGCTCTCGAGGCCATAAGAACCTCATTTTATATTGCCTCGATTTACGTGAATAGTCCGGGCATGTAGCCGGAAAGATTTTGTGCTAGAATATGCGAATTCTATGAAAACTTTGAAGAAAATTAATATTAATATTGATATAGTTGACTTTGGTCAACATTTTTGGTAAACGAACCCGGACCCGAGATCGAACGGTCCCGGAAGGTCCGTAGGAAAATATGGGACTCAGGCATGCGTCCGGAGTCGAATTCTGGGGCCTAGAGCCCAAGATACGAATTTTTCTGTTAATTTATTTATACTGAAATTATTTAATGAAAATGGATTAAACGACAATGGTATCGGGCTCGTATTTTGGTTTTGACTCCCGGTACAAGTCTTAAATATTATATGAGTGCTTTCTACAAAGTTTGATGACATTTGGATGTCATTTGATGTGTTTTGAACCTTGAGTTCTAAATTTGAAAGTTTATGAAGTTAAAGGAAGATAATCATGAACTTGAGGCTTGATTTGATGAAAACGATGTTATATTGGCGATTTGATCGCACGAGCAAGTTTGTAAGAGTTTCTGGAGAGCGATCCAGCAGGAGTTAGGCACCTAGGTCCAGTTGAGTACAACTTTTTATCCTCAGATGGACGGTCAGTTCGAGAGGACTATTCAGATCCTAGAGGACATGCTCCGAGCCTGTGTCATTGATTTTGGAGGCTCGAGGGACCAGTTTCTTCCATTAGCAGAGTTCGCCTACAACAACAACTACCAGTCTAGCATTCAGATGGCCCTGTATGAGGCATTGTATGGTAGGCGATGTCGGTCTCCAATCGGATGGTTTGAGCCGGGAGAGGCTCGGTTGTTAGGTACAGACTTAGTTTAGGAGGCCTTAGACAAGGTCAAGACTATCCAGAAGAGATTGTGTTCAGATCAGTCCAGATAGAAGACTTATGCGGATCATAAGGTTCGAGATGTAGATTTCATAGTTGGTGAGAGGGTATTGCTCCGGGTATCGCCTATGAAGGGCGTGATGGGGTTCGGAAAGAAGGGCAAGCTCAGCCTTAGGTATATTGGTCCATTTGAGATTCTGGACCGAGTGGGAGAGGTGGCTTAGAGACTAGCACTGCCACCTAGCTTATCAGCCGTGCATCTAATTTTTCATGTATCTATGCTATGGAGGTACCACGGCGATCCCACACATGTGTTAGACTTCAGCACTGTCCAATTGGACAATGACCTATCTTACGAGGAGGAGCCGGTGGCCATTCTAGACCTGCAGGTTTGACAGTTGAGGTCGAAGAGTTTTCCTTCTGTGTGTGTTCAATGGAGAGGTCAGTCTCCTGAGGCATCGACCTGGGAGTCCGAGTCTGATATGCGGAGCCGTTACCCACATTTGTTCCCCGACTAAGGTACTTCCTTCTCTTGTCCGTTCGAGGATGAATAGTTGTTTTAGAGGTGGAGGATGTGATGACCCAAAGGGTCATCACCTGTTTTCCTAATTTGCCTCGTGCTCTCGAGGCCTTAAGAACATCATTTTATATTGCCTCGATTTTTGTGCATAGTTCGGGCATGTAGCCGGAAAGATTTTGTGCTAGAATATGTGAATTCTATGAAAAATTTGAAGAAAATTGATATTAATATTGATATAGTTGACTTCGGTCAACATTTTTGGTAAACGGACCCGGTCCCGAGATAGGACAGTCCCGGAAGGTCCGTAGGAAAATATGGGACTCGGGCATCCGTCCGGAGTCGAATTCTGGGGCCTAGAGCCCAAGATACGAATTTTTTTGTGAAACTATTTTTGCTGAAATTATTAAATTAAAATGGATTAAACGACCATGGTATCGGGCTCGTATTTTTGTTCTGACGCCCGTTACAAGTCTTAAATATTATATGAGTGCTTTCTGAAAAGTTTGACGACATTTGGATGTCGTTTGATGTGTTTTGAACCTTGAGTTCCAAATTTGAAAGTTTATGAAGTTAAAGGAAGATAATCATGAACTTGAGGCTTGATTTGACGAAAACGATGTTATGTTGGCGATTTGATCGCACGAGCAAGTTTGTAATATATTTTTGAAGTATTGTGCATGTTTGGTTTGGAGCCCGAGGGCTCGGTAAAGATTTGATAGGCCGTTGGAGCAGATTTTAAAAAATAACACAGCTAGTATTTTCACCCAGCTGGTATCTTCGCACTTGCGAAGAATTACTCGCAATTGCAAGAAGACTCGGATTAGCCTTGGTTCGCAAATGCGAACCATTCTTCGCAAATGCGAAGATGGCAGGGGAGTGCATGGGTTCGCAAATGCGAATAATACCTCGCAAATGCAAGGCCTTCAGTGAACAACCCATGTTCGCAAATACCACTAAAATATCTCAAATGCGAAGGTCTCAGTAATCAGCCTAGTTCGCAAATGCGAACTTTTTTCTCGTAAATGCGAGGGAAACAGTCCAAAACCTACTACGATCGCAATTGCGAACAAACGTTCGCAATTTCCATAACCGCAACTGTGCAATCTGATACTTAAATGAATTTTACACCTTTTTTCTTCATTCTTTCAAAACCCAACACACCACACACGATTCTCCAAGAGCAAAATCAATCCAAAACACTTTGTACATCACTTTTTACTTAATTCTTTTAATTCCTAACATCATTAAACATGTTTTTCAAGAGAAATCAAAGGTTTTCATGGTAGAAATTCTTGTTTTTGGGTAGAACCTAGGTTTTTCATGAATTGGAGAATTAGACCTCGATTTGAGGTCCGATTTCGAAATAAATCATATAATTGAACTCGTGAGGGAATGGGTAACCGGATTTTGGTCCGAACCCCGAGTTCCGACCATGTGGGACCAGGGGCATTTTGGAAAATTTTGGGTTAAACTTTGAGAAAACCATTTTTATGCATCCAAACCAATTTATATAGTACTTATTAAAGTAATTGAACCAATTGTGATTAGATTCGAGCAAGTTGAAGGTTGAAATTCGAGGTAAAGCTATAGTTGAAGGATAATTGGACTTCAAGGCTTAGAGGTAAGTGTTTGATCTATCCTAGCTTGAGGGAATAGGATTAATGTGCTAATTGCTATGTGATCGAGTGCGGTGTATGGGCTGTGGTGACGAGCATCCATACACTGGCGTCTAGCATGACCGTGAGTCGTTTGTTGACATACATTGTGAGATGTTTTTAAGATATAATCTTGAACCCTTGCCGGGTTGTGAAGTTGATCATTATTTTCCCTTGCCACGACTTTATTGTGAAGTTGATTATTATTTCCCTTGCCGGGACTTTACTTTGATGATTATTGTGTCCCTTGCCGGGACGGTTCATGTTAATTGTTTTCATTCTGTTGCCCTTAACTGTGATTGTTATTTGGGTGAGGAAGAGTGATAATGCACGAAGGGTGATGCCGTGCCTTGATTATTGACTATGCACGAAGGGTAATGTCGTGCCTTGTTTTATTGATTATGCCTGAAGGATCATGTGGTGCCTTATTTCATTGATTATGCACGAAGGGTAATGCCGTGCTTTGTTATTGATTATGCACAAAGGATCATGTCGTGCCTTGTGATATTGATTATGCACGAAGGAACATTCCGTGTCGTTTCTATTTGAACCATGCACGAAGGATCATGCCGTGCCATGGATGTGAGGATGAGAGTAAAAGCACGAAGGGTGATGCTGTGCAACTATTTGATATTTTCTTGTCGATGATAGCTATTTTATTATACTCTGATTTTTTTTACTGATTTAATATATGTTGCTGATTGTGTTTCCCCCAGTATGATATTTCTTTGTTAATTTTGTTACTTGATAATCCTGTTATTTTGGTGGTATGTACATATAAAAACTGCACAGATTTATGTGAGTGTCTGGTCCTAGGCTTGTCACTACTTCACCGGGATAGGCCAGACACTTGCCAGCACATGGGGTCAGATTGTGCTGATACTGCACTTCTGTGCGTTTTTGCATAGGTCCAGGTTTCGAGCAGGAGCAGCAGCAGCAGTAGAGTATTTGTGGGATTTTCTGAGCATTCCGAGACCGAGGTAGCTTGCAGGCGTCCGCAGGCCCGGCGTCTCTTCTATTTACTTATGTTATTTGATGTGGTCTCATTTTTTCGAGACAGACAAATACTTATTATATCTTTCAGGCTATTATGTGTAGTATTCTTTAGTAGTTCGTGAGTTGGTGACTCCACGTCTTGGGTAGAGGATTTTATCAGTGTTTTACCTTATTATTATTCATCTCTATTTAGAAGGACTTCCGCATTTATCAAATTAAGTAATTATTTTTCTTGTTATTAAGTATGCGTACAAAAATGATGGTATGAACAGGAAAGTGTTGAATGAATTGTCTTGCCTAGCTACCACGAGTAGGCGCCATCACGATCCCGATAATGAGAAAAAATCAGGATCGTGACATGTACCCCACTTTCCACTCATTTTCCCCACCCATTCCCACTCACTATTAAATAACTCACCCATCAATAATATAGCACACACTAAAAAAAAGGACACATGGAAGAGACCTTCAGCACCCTTCACACAAAACAAGGATCTAAGAGAAACAACTGAGCGTTGTTACAAAAAAAAATGACCAGCTCCTTTTCATTCAACCAACAGCCGAAAATCTCCTCCCAAAACCAGCTCTCAACAAACTATTGATATCCATCAAAGAAAGCCACAGACCTCCAGCGAACCAAACCTTTTACATCCGAAACAGATTGAATTGGAGTGATGTCCGGCGAGTCCGTTCGAGGTTCCGACCTTGAGTCAATTTTTTTTTTAGGTTCCATCATCGGATTTTTGCTGGGCTAGTAGCTCGTGGTTGTTTGACTGGTTATGCTGGAGGCTTTTGCTATGTAAAGAGAAAGATTAACTCTAAAAGGTTCATTCTCCTCTTTTCCCTTTACGTTAAATTAGTGATGTCTTGTGTGTTTATTCGCGTTGTTCGATAGCCACTGCTGTGCTGTTTAATTTTTATAAAAAAAAGATTTTTGAGATGGGTAGGCATTATTATTTCCCACCAGTGTTTTCAGTACGTTTCTTTTCTCTTTTGACTTCATTCTACTATGTTTTAGACTGTGTACCCGAGCGGACAACTCGAGTCGAGCAGGAGGCAACGTACGGGGGACCCGCAGGATCGTCCGACTTAGTAACCTGTCCAACCTCTTTTCTTATTTCAGGGTATTGACACTAACAGAATAGGGAGTCTCAATATATATATATTTAGTCACGACCCGTGGCGCAATAAGATACTGGTCCTTCATAGGAATTTTTGGACCCCCAACGTATCCTGCCAATTCTTCCAGTGTTGGCGTTAGTTCAAAGTCTGAAAAGTGAAATACGTTGTGGGCTGGATCCCAGAATGAGATCAATGCCCGTATGATATCCCCTCTTGGGTGAATGTTTAATAATCCAACTAAATCCCTTGAGTGCATCTTGACTATGTCTTATCCTGACTGGCCCAAATCGTTCCACCACATGTTCAATTCCAAAGGGACCCTGTTTATAATAGTTCCGGATGAATTTTGACTCGTGCTCATTCTGCACATTTATTAAGGTGATTTAGATGAAAGAAAACCTTTATTTGACTAAAAAAAATATTTTCTTTTTCTCAATTTGAAGAAAGATAAAAATTAATTTTTTCACTACGGCCTTTCAGCACTTCAAAGATGAAGATTTTAAGACTGTAAGGGTTAACAGACCTAACAAGTTTACCAAAAGTGGCCGTTTATGTAAAGTCAACCTTCTGCGTTCCTTTCGGAAACATTCGGCTATTTTTGAAAACGGCATTACCGACTTATTCATGATGAAAGAAATAAAAATCAACATCTTTTGGCTATATATATATATATATATATATTATTTTATATTATTTTATTGGGCTATATTATTTTATTTTATTTTATTTTTATTTTTTTTAAGAAAATGGACCCGATGAGGGTTGCCTACGTATCTCACATCCGGTGAAAATCAAACCCGCGTAGTTCGGTTAAACAAGCTACGTTTGTAAATGGAACAAACTATTTTTATTTTATTGAAAAACTAAACCCTATTTTTATTTTAAGAATAAATCGCACATATATTATTTTATTTTATTTTATTGGGCTATATTATTTTATTTTATTTTATTTTTATTTTTTTTAAGAAAATGGACCCGATGAGGGTTGCCTACGTATCTCACATCCGGTGAAAATCAAACCCGCGTAGTTCGGTTAAACAAGCTACGTTTGTAAATGGAACAAACTATTTTTATTTTATTGAAAAACTAAACCCTATTTTTATTTTAAGAATAAATCGCACATTTTTTTTTTTTAAAAAATGTTTTTTTCTTTTTCTTTTTAAGTAAAAAAAACAAACTATTTTGAATTTTTTTTTTCTTTCATTTTCCTGAATATTTAAAAACCGGTGAGCATGAAATTCTGGAGCAAATAAATGCGTAAAACAAATATGATGCAGGAGGATGGTCTTTTCATTTCAGGTGACCTGACCTAGACGGACCCAACCCCTGTGTTGAGTCCCCTAAGTTAGATGCAACATGATGCAAATAAGCGTTCCTACTAGGGATCCGACATGAAGTCAAGTTATTCTAGGTTAAAAATCTAGGTATATGTTCTAGACTGTGTACCCGAGCGGACAACTCGAGTCGAGGAGGAGGCAAGGTACGGGGGACCCGCAGGATCGCCCGACTTAGTAACATGTCCAACCTCTTTTCTTATTTTAGGGTATTGACACTAACAGAATAGAGAGTCTCAACTAGTAAGCACATCCCGGAGGTGAGAAGAGAAAGGTTTCGGCAGAGTGTGTATATATATATATATATATATATATATAGAGTTCAAATAATATCAAAGCGATAAAAATTATTATGTTGCACATTAATAATAGAAAATATGAAAATATCAGATAATAAAGCCAAAATACGACAATTTATCATAAGCTCGAATTTTTAACCCTGAACTCGTGGTTCTGGGTTGAGATTCCCCAGCAGAGTCGCCAGAGCTGTCACACCTCCTTTTAGCGTGCACCACGAGGGGGTATGAGGGAGTTTTTCCAATTAAAGGATAATCGAAACGGAATTTATTTATTTAATTCAGAGTCACCACTTGGGAGATTTATGATGTCCCAACTCACCGGTTGAATCCCGAATCGAGGAGAAGAATGACTCTGTTTAACAGTCTGCGCACCAGAATTCCGGATAAGGAAAACCTAGGAGAAGGTGTTAGGCATTCCCGAGTTCCGTGGTTCTAGTACGGTCGCTCAACTATCATATTCGTTTTTATCTGATTTCCATATATGTTCTTTTTTACGTGCATTTATTAATATTTCGCTTTATCATTTTTTAGAAGAATTGCGATGTCGTGAAAGTGTATTTCGAGTCACACCGCACCAGTACGCCTGTGACTTTAGTACATTTCAACTTCGCCGAGATTTGGATTTGGGTCACATAAATATGCACCCGTATTTAGGAAAGTAATATTATTAAACTAACGCGCCTAAGGCAATTACGCGTTATTAACTTTGCGAGGGCTATGAAGTTTTCTAAAGGTACACCTCAATTCTAATTTCAAAGGACCATAATTACGTTACGCAAACATGTCCATTACCATGATAGTATATTCAAAGCTCAAATAAAGGTTCGCTTACCCGGGTGTAGTCAGCTACCATGATAGTATATTTAAACCAAGTATACACAGCAGGTTGCAACTAATACTCTATGTTGCCTTGGTCAAACTGCTACACAAAACAAATCTGCTACAGAAAAAATGGCCACTTAATTTTGATGAACACAGCTGAAGTAACAAGAGAAAATCCAACTAAAATATGGTAACGTTCAAAAAGTGCTTGTGAGCATCTAAGAAGAAGGGAAACATATATATTCGGTGATTAGGGAGAAATTAATATGCCTAAAACCTAAACACTTTGGAGAATCAAAAATGGGAAAAGCAAAGAAAGCGCCCAAATTCGCGGTGATGAAGAAAATGGTGACTCACAAGGCTATCAAACAGTACAAAGAGGACGTTTTGAATCCTAATAAGAAAGATTTGACTAAAGAGAATCACACAGCTTTTTTTCCTCAACACACAGCTTTTCAATATTCACATTTTTGAAAATACACTCAGTATCATTGCATTTCATGTGATAAATTTTGTCATTTGATTTGAATATTCAACGCTAAACTAAGAATGGAAGTTCATATTCCTTCAATTTTTAAGAGATTTTGCCGGAAAGTTTTACACACAATCGGACACAAAACGCAACAAAAATAGCAATTAGTTTCCAGATTCAATTGGATTTCGAACATAGAATCTATATAAATATATAAAAGAGGGCCACAAGCACGGTTACGTGTCACCTCTCATTGTCCAAAAATATAATTACCTTTTTACTCCTGATTTTACGTCAGATTTTCTAAACTTTGGAAAGACACTTTTACTTATCCTAATGAATGCATCTCTTCATCTCCTAACTTATTTCTTCAAAATATGTCTTCCATTCTTCTTCAGTCACACCGCCTCCCTCTCACGCCACTTTTACTACTCCTAATGAACAAAAGTTTCCCATCCTGGCGGAGGCATTAGGGTAAGGATTAATCTCCTAGGTAGAGGACAAGAACAAGGATTGCTTCCACAGAGGATTAGGGCTTCATCCCCAATAAGGATTACATAGCGCAAGGTAAATCTCATCTTTCTATTATTTAGCTAATCGGCATAGTTAAGAAGTAACTTATTTACAGTAATTTCTATTTGAATGTCCAAGATTCTGGCCTAAAAACTAAAGACTCTATTGATTTTGGGAATTTGGTTATATGTATTAGCTATTTTGGTGACTTTGTTTATATTGAACAAAAACAGAGATCCAAACAGTTTATGTTCATATCATTTAGAAAATTTTAACAGAAATATTCAATGCACACACAATTATCGCAAAACAAAACAGAGTTTCAAAAATTTACAGAATACTCAACGAACTTACAATTTTCAAAGCTTCATAAACAGACTATTCGATTCAGGGAACTTATACAAGGAGATATTTCAATTTACTAGAACCAAGGATCAATCCTTTAATAACGAGAGGCAGCCAGATTTGGATTCGAAGTATACTTCTAATGCCTCAGAGCCATAGACGAAACAGAACTTATCTACATCGAATATAATTTATCCACAATCCCAATATTCAGAAATCTATAAGAATCCGACTCTACTAACATAATTATTCAATCGTTTTGTTCCAAACTTTCGTCACGTATTTATTATATCAAAGCAAAAATGAGAGGAATCAGAAATTTAACCCGAATGTAGATAGGATTTGATTGATAAAAAAAACTCAATAACTACTGCAAAGAATTCAAATCGATCCTAATAAATCTTCAAGAGGAATTGTCAGGTAGAATCGCTAGGAAATCTCCACTGGAATCAGTTTCGACCAGTATGGACCTCAACTAACAACCCAGAATTAAAGGGAACGAATCCTTTAGACTCGAAAATATAATCAATCGAACTGTAGGTTTCTATCAAAAAAAAAAACTTTCAGCTATTTCTCTAAGCTTCTATCTCTCTTTTTTTTTAAAAAACTTCCAGTCCTCTTATTTTCTCTTTTTCTCGATCTATATCAGTGTTCTTTCAAAAGTATTTTTTCTTTTCAAGTATGATTTCCAACACTCTTTATAGCCTTTCAAATTCAATCAGCAACCCTTTTTTTTTCAAACTTAGATAGGTACCTACTTTCCACTATCCTTAATTAATAATAAAAGTGTACCCTCTATCTAAAACTAGCAGACTCCTACACATACCCCTAAACTGCTGTTTAATTGCCCCCTAAAATTATTAGCAGCCTCTAATTAATTACTGAATAATCATAATTTTCAAACTAACAACTATAACCAATTACTGCCTACAATTACAACAACAATACATGATCACAATTGTGATATCAGTGATTCCCAGGGTCGAGCAAAAACAAAGATACGAAACTAAACATTCGACGACGTTGATCGAACCGAATTCGTATCCTATCATAACACATTTACATCATGATGCAAACAGAAATAAAAAATGACAAAGAAAAAGGTCTAGAGGAGTAGACAGAACAGTTTAATAATATTGAGAAAAAGATGGGAATTATCACACAACTAACAAATAAGAATAAAAATAAAGTTAGAAGAAGAAATACCACAAACAATGGAGAAAGGGGATCGGAACCAAACAGAATTTGGGCCGTTTGGACTTGGACTTGAGTTTTGGAATCTAACAGACCTTAATTGAGAAGTTTTCAAATGAAAACATCCCAATTAAGGTCTATTAGACCTCAATTTCTGTTGAATTTAGACAAAGACCAAAAATTTGGATTTTTAGGGTTCATGCGGCCATTTTGGGATTTTTGGGTTTCTGGTTGGATTTGAACCAAACCAAGACTGGTTTGGGTGTGAAGAAGGCTATGGGAAGGCTTGGCATGAATTTGGGTCTGATTGGGGTAGTTTTGAGTTTTTGTCGAATCTTCGATTGAAGATTTGAGAAGCTGGAGGGTGATTCGAGGTAAATGGTTCGTGGATTTGGAATAGGGGAGTTGAGGTGGTCCTAGGGTATAAAATGTCACGACCCTAGTTTACCAATTGTGAACATGTCGTGATGGCACCCAGTCCTCACGGCTAGGTAAGCCTAACACGTTGCGGAATACACAAGCTATGAGCACTTAAATAAGAAACAACGGAAAAATAGCATAAAAAGGTATGCAATCCGTCAACACACTGAATAAAACATTACCAAGATCCCGAACCCCACGGTAACACAGACTAAAAAGAGAATATACAACTGTGGCTCTATGTGTAACGAGTATCTAACAACGAAATGAAGAAAATGTCAACTAGTACTACTAGAATAGAAGGGAAGCCTCCGGATCCGCGGACGTAGCGGATCATACCTCGAAGTCTCCCAGAAAGCTGCGGAATCACCTAGCACGAGCCTGCTCTGATGTATCTGGATCTGCACAACAAAAGTGTGCAGAAGAGTAGCATGAGTACACCACGGCGGTACTCAGTAAGTGCCAAGCCTAAGCTCGATGGAGTAGTGACGAGGAAAGTCAGGGCCCTATTGAGAAACAATAATATAATGATAATAACAAAGTAAACAGTTTAAATGATAATAATTTCCGAAATAACAACAATAAGATGATTACTGCAACTGTCTACAATTAAGCTAACAACAAATAACCGACTCAATAAAACAAAATCCAGGACCTGTGGGAATTGAACCCACAGTCCCATTCTCAGTACCTCTGGGTCTCCGGGAATCGAACCCGCAGCCCATGTCTCAATAAATAATCAATAACTCAGGATCTCCGGGAATCGAACCCGTAGTCCCTACCAATAACTCGGGATCTCGGGAATCAAACCCGTAGTCCCTACCAATAACTTAGGATCTCGGGAATCGAACCCGTAGTCCACATCTCAATAAATCTCAGGATCTCCGGGAATCGAACCCGCAGTCCACATTTCAATAAATCTCAGGATCTCCGGGAATCGAACCCGCAGTCCATATTTCAATAAATCTCAGGATCTCCGGGAATCGAACCCGCAGTCCATATTTCAATAAATCTCGGGATCTCCGGGAATCGAACCCGCAGTCCACATTTCAATAAATCTCAGGATCTCCTGGGAATCGAACACACAGCCCTGGGATCTCCGGGAATCGAACCCGCAGTCCACAACCACAGCAAGTAAAGGAATACACAGAGAGAAGTATAATATGCTTAACGATAACTTCGCCGATGAACAGCGCCAGCGATTACCAAGAAAACTCAAGTAAGTCAATTAAGCAACTAGACAGTTAGATTCTATCTAATCATGCTTTTCTAACTACTACCGGGTAGGAATATCGAATTTAACAGCTAAAAACAGGAATATCACTCATTGAACATTTTGAGTAAAGTATGTATTCAACAACCAGCGCATGTACACGCCCGTCACCTCGCGTACAAGGCATTTAAAGTATCACAATAATATCCTAGGGGTGAAAGTCCCCCACGCGAGGTTAGACAAGCCACTTACCTCAATTCCGGTACAAAACCGCTAAGAAATAACCCTCTTGCCGCGAATGTCGGCCTCCACAAGTGTAGTATCTCATAAAAATCAATAGAAACACATCAAAATAGGCCAATTGGGCATTACCCATCAAAATAACTCAAAAATACACCAAAACCCACAAGTTGCCAAAACCCGACTTTCGGTACGCTTATCACAAAATCACGAAAATTATATTTTCGGGTTCTTTATCTCAATACAAGTCCGTGCATATAAAATTTATCGAAATCGGACTCCGTTTGCCCATTCAAATCAAAGATTTTCTAACATTGGGCCTAGGGCTCAAACCCGCCTTTAATCTTCCAATTTCAGGTGAAATAATCACGGATTTCATGATAAACCAACGAATTAAGGTCAAGAAACTTACCCCCGATGATTTCCCGATGATATCCCGGCGTTTCCCCTTCAAAATCCTCTCTTGGAGCTCAACAATGGCGGTTTTGGTGGGTTAGGCCGTGACTGAAATGTTCTGGACTTAAAGTCTCTGCCAGGCCATTTTACTCTACGCGATCGCAGCACTGGGCTTGCGATCGCGATGCACAAAATATGGGCAGCCTAATTTTCCTCTACGCGATCGCGTGATCCTGGATGCGATCGCAGTGCATAACTCAACGACCCTACGCGATCTCATGGCCATATCCGCGATCGCGGAGAGAAAACTCGTCCGGCTCCCCAAACTACCCTACGCGATCGCATAAAACCTCACGCGATCGCACTGCTTCAACCTCCAGACTTACGCGATCGCACACCCCACCTTGCGATCGCAGAGCTCCGGGCTTTTCCCTTACGCGATCGCATCCTAGGCATCGCGATCGCGATACATTACCACCACACCTTACGCGATCGCGTGGCCATCTCCGCGATCGCGGAGAGAAAAATTGCTCTGCAGTAATTGCAGCAGAAACAGCAGTGCCTTTTGGCACAAATTGGTCCGTTTGGACCCCCGAATTCATCCCGAGGCTCCCGGGACTCCAACAAAAACCACCAACATACTCCAAAACACGATACGAACTCATTCAAATCATAAAAACACGTCTAACAACATCAAAACCCATAATTCACATCGAATTCAAGCCTAAATTTCTTAAAACTTTCCGAATTGCACATTCGATCTAAAACCCGACTAAACGATGTCTGAAATGACCTGAAAATTTGCGGACATATCCAAAATCACATAACGAAGCTACAGAAATTGTCGGAATTCCATTCCGACCCCCGGATCAAAATCTCACCTATTGTTCGGATTCGCCAAAATTTCAATTTTCGACATTTCAAGCCTAATTGAACTACGGACCTCCAAAATACATTCCGAACGCTCTCTCAACCCAGAAATCACCTAACGGAGCTAATGGAACCATCAGGATTTCCGTTCCGAGATCGTCTTAACACTGTTCCGGCTGCGGACCATTTTCTAGCTTTAAAGCTCTCATTTAGGGACTAAGTGTCCCAAAATGCTCCAAATTTCAGAACCGACTCTCCCGGCAAACCACAATAGCAGAAATGAACTTAGGGGAACAGTTAAATTGGGGATTGGGGCGAAATTTTCTAAAACGACCGGTCGGGTCGTTACATCTTCCCACACTTAAAAGATTCGTTCATCCTCGAACGAGCATAGAAAACATACCTGGAGTAGTGAAAAGATGAGGGTACTGGCTGCCCATATCCTGCTCGGTCTCCCAAGTCGCCTCCTCGACTGGCTGGCCCCGCCACTGAACCTTTACCGAAGCGATGTTCTTTGACCTTAGCTTTCTGACTTGCCTGTCTAGAATGGCTACTGGCTCCTCAACATAAGACAGATCCTTGTCTAGCTGAACAGAAGTGAAATCCAACACATGCGACGGGTCACCATGGTACCTCCGGAGCATGGAGACATGAAATACGGGGTGAACTCCAGCTAGACTAGGAGGTAAGGCTAACTCTTAGGCAACCTCCCCAATACGCCTCAAAATCTCAAAAGGGCCAATAAATCTGGGACTCAGCTTCCCTTTCTTCCCAAACCTCATAACGCCCTTCATGGGCGAGACTCGAAGCAGAACCCGCTCACCAACCATAAAAGCCACATCGCGAACCTTCTTGTCCGCATAACTCTTCTGTCTAGACTGGGCTGCACGAAGTCTGTCCTGAATCACCTTGACATTGTCCATAGCCTCCTGAACCATATCAGTACCTACCAAGTGGTAGCTCCGACAAGGATCCTTATCTTAATCATAATTATCCCCTATATTTAATCAATTATTCAGATAATTAAAAATTATCTCAAATTATTCACTTTTAATTCACTTTATATACCTTATTATCATAGTCACGTGGTACCTTGTATAGCACTAGTCCATAAATACGGGGTATTATAACTTGTACCATATTTTTTCTCCAATTTCGGCAAAATTTATTTTCTTCAATTTGCATACCCTCTCACCTTCACGAATTTATTCATCACTTATTTGAAATAGCATAATACTTATAATCTCAAAATAATCTCATTTCCGAACTTACGTTAATTAAGTTATGACGAAATTTTAACATACTAAAATGGGGGATGTAACATCTATTTTCCAAGATTTCATCATTTACTCATAGCGTACTTTCACGTACAAAAATGAAGAACTCAAATAATCCTGAGATATACCCAAATGCGCGGCAGAATAAGAGGACAAACAACAATAAGTAGAGCCTGGATCGAATAGAGCCGATGCATCTCAATGACAGACCAGAACAATATTTGTAATGACAGAATCGGAAGCAACAATCTCTGTACGAGCATGAAGAGCATAGTATCTTGCCTGGTCTCCCCCTCTAGGGCGTCCTCTACCTCTCTGGCCTCCACCTCGCGTTGGCTGAGCATGTGGAGTGGCAGCTGGTGCTGTAATCATAACCTGAGGACCTGGCGGAGCCCGATGAGGCTGAGAAGTTTATAGAGGTGCACCCCTCATAAGTCTGGGGAAATCCCTCACCATATGGCAGTGTCACCATACTCAAAACAAGCTTTGAGAGTGCATGGCAGCTATGGCTAGCTCCGGCCGGGTCCACTGGACTGGCCACTAAAAGCACCCCGTGCTGGAGGCACACTAGATACTTAAGGTGCATAATAATGCTCATAAGGTCTAGAAGGAGCTGGAATACCACTCGCGACTGGAAGAACTAAATAAATCAGGCGACTCACATAACCCCTACCATGACGAACGACAGCTGGGGCTGAACTGGTCCACCTCTGAAGTTGTTGCTCTACCCTCAGGCTGAACTGGGGCTACAAGTTGTACCGGTATAGCCTCTAGATCTGATCAACCTAGACCTACTACTCTACGGTGCGGTCTGTGGGAGTTTGTGCTCCTTCCTAGGCCTAAGATATGCTGGATCAAGGGGAATCAATCCTGCCTGAGCTAGAGTATCGAACATGCTTAGCATCTATGCAAAAGTCCCTAAAGAACTGGTGTAGCAGTAGTAGTAGTAGCAGTAGCAATATTAGTAGTAGCAGTAGTAGCAGTAGCAGTAGTAGCAGTAGTAGACATCTCCAACTGCACGTGTCATTACCACCCGTGAGACAATAGAAGGTAAAAGTTTAGAATTTCGAAGTCAGTAATCTCGCATGACAAGGAATCATATGAAGTGGAATATTTCTAACAAATCCATAGCCTCCTGAAGATAAGTACAGTCGTCTCCGTACCGGTCAGCAAGAATTTAGTAAAATGGCTTGTGACTCACGACTCCTATTTTGGCTCTGATAATAATACCAACTTATCACGATCCAAGTTTTTCCTTCGTGAATCATCGTGATGGTACCTAGTCTCTACGAATAGGTAAGACTAACATATGCGGAAATGAAATAAAAATAATAAATCTAACCACGAACCGGTAAATCTTTAGTAAGAAAATTAAGATGCCGCACGACATATACACTAACCACTAGAAATGTACATAAACTCTGAATATCATAAGTCACAAGCTACAGAAAGAAATAATAATTCTATATCCTAGAGTCTAATAAAAGAAGAAAATACAATAAGTGTTTGATATAGGAAAAAGTAGATAAGGACTCCGAGGTCTGCGGATGTGACAGATATACCTTGAAATCTCTACAACTATGTCGTCTCACTGGTAATGTGGTTGATAAATGATACCTAAATCTGAACACAAAAAATATGTGCAGGAAAAGACATGAGTACAGTATAACGATATCTAATAAGTGTCAAGCATGACCTCGATCGAGTAGTGATGAGATCAGGTCAGGGCCCGCTAGTTCCTACTAAACATAAAGGAAGGTAAAGCATCTCCCCGTCGTCGTATGTGCTTAACAAGAGTTATATTGGCTTTTCATGTGCTTCAGTTTGAAGACTGAACTAAGATTAATGGTCCAACACGTGTGACTTTATGGCCCAACACCTTTGACTTCACTTGCATAGGTGAAACTAGGGAAAAAAAGTTGTATTATCGATCTACCACTTTTGTGCTTAAAAAAAATTAAGGAACACTTTATGGTGAGGATTTATTAGACATTTCTGCCATTCTTATCCTCGAATTGAACGATGAAATTCTCACCTGCCTTGTTTTCAGAAATTTTCTTTTAATCCTCTTTCAATTTTTTTGAGTCTATGTTCTTCCCTTGACTTTCAATCAATTGTTGTGCCTTTGTGACATTTTGGCCTTTTGGTGAACACAGTTACTCTATAGTTCTTGCACTTAATTTTTCCCTCTTTAATTCTCTACTCTGCTTGATGAACTAAACTTGCGTTCTCTCATCATGATTCACATTTATTCTTAGGTTTTTTATATTTGAATTTATTTAATTCGAGGTATCAGGAAGACATATTTATTAATGTCTCCATTCTACTGCAGTTATTTAGTTATTTTTATATTTTAGAATATTTAGTCTCTAACATGGTAATAGCTACAGATAATTGGAGATAGAAACTACATTGAAGCAGATTCATTCTCATAACAAAAATAGTTCTTCCTACCAAATGAATTTCAGACGGCATGAGAGATATAAAAAAAGGGCATCCACTGAAAAATAGGCTTTGCAGCTAAAATGGCGACTACGAGGAAAAAATTCCGCGGCTTGCTCATTGTCATCTAAAATAGGTTAAAATACTAATCATGTGTATTTTTCGATTTTTATAGAATTTTCTACATTTTCGTATGTATCTGCTCATAAATACGTTTATTTTGTGTTACAATTATTAACTAATATGCATCATGCCACTATGCTGGCGACATTGCAAAAGATTCTACCCATCCATCCTCAATATTTGAAGTATGCAAAAAGAATTTTTCACCATTTTTAATTGAGAAAATATTTAATTACTTATATTTCCTAAAATTATCTTCTACTTGGGTCAACGTCTGGTATGTGGAATGAACAAAATCAGAATTTTTATACTATCTGAATAAAGGTTGGTGTATATTGCAGTATTCGTTGTGAAAGAAGTACATTATTTAGTGTAGGAGTAATTATATTTTCCGGTAGACTAGTTGATGTTTTATTTTATTTGCATTTGTTAGCTAGGTAGTTCAAGGTGGCTGCTAGATAAAAGGTGTAGCGTGATGTCTGGTTTACACTGAGTAGAATAGACGACGCTGTCTCCGCTCTTCTTTTTCTAAGAAAATTTTTGGAGTTGCTCAACTTCTTTTTCTCCTTTGCTTCGCCTCTTTTGCTCTTCTCTGGCAATGTTAAGCTTAATTGCGTTCACTATGCCGAAAATATTAAAATCTTGATCGAAAATGAACCTTAATTTGGGAAGTGAATATGAAATCTATCAAACTACTTTTTCCGCACTTGTCATGATTTAATCTTAATTTTCATTTGCTTATTCTCAACTTGATTTTAAACATGAAGAGATTCAGGCAGAACTGCAAGTTTCAACTTAAGAGCTCATGATTTATCTATTTTTTTTGAATATTTATTTCGTATTTAGATTGAAAGGAAAAGTCATTTTTATTATTTAACTACTATTTTATCATTTCCCATGTCTTCATGGATATGTGCTGAAGTTTGTGGAAGCCATAACTGAATTATAGAGGAGAAGAGAGAAGAAGACATACACGAGAATGAAGAAGAGAGAAGTTGCAGAGAGAAAAATAAATCTAACAGTGTATATGTTATTCACATGCACTACACCTTTATTACATGTGTAGGAATATATATACAAGTGTACAATATCCAACTAACTATCATTAACTCTAACTAACCATCATTAACTTTCTAACAAACTATCTAATTAAAAAAACTAACCACTAACTACATTTTACACATCTTTTTCTCAACACTCCCCCTCAATCTAGGTGGTGCAAATATGTCAAGTACCCCTAGCTTGGACATCAATTACTCATGTTGAACTTTGGTTAATCCCTTGGTTAGTATTTCAGCTAGTTGTTCTTTAGTTGCTACATATTCAGTCCTTACTAGTCCATTTTGTATCTTCTCCATTACGAAATGACAATCGATTTCAATGTGTTTCATGCGTTCGTGAAATACTGGATTTGCAGCAATTTGAATTGCTGCTTTACTGTCTGTAAGTATAGTCACTGGAGACTCAACTTCTACTCCAATATCTTTGAACACTCCAAGAATTCAAATTAACTCTGCTACTGTTGAAGCAATACTCATGTATTCTGATTCAGCTGAACTTCTGGAAATAGTGCTTTGCTTCTTTGACTTTCAGGACACTAAGGATTCTCCATATTTGATAAAGAAACCAGTAACAGATTTCCTTCTGAGAGGGCAAGCAGCCCAATCAGCATCACAATATGCTGTTACAGTGCTTATCTTCTTACTAGATAGCAGTATACCTTGTCCAGGTTGCCCTTTTACATACTTAACTACTCTTTGTGCAGCTTCCATGTGAGATCTCTTAGGTTTTTGCATAAACTGACTCAATGTCTGAACACTGTAAGCTATATCTGGTCGTGTGACTGTCAAATAGAGTAGTTTACCTAGTAACCTCTGATATTTACTAGGATCTGATAAGAGTTCGTCTGTTGTACCTTCCAGCTCACCAATATGCTCATCATACTCTTTAGTAGTAATCTTGATATTAGATTCAATAGGTGTAGTAGCAGGTCTTGCAGCTCCCAGTCCTAGCTTAGAGATGAGCTTTAATGTATATTTTCTTTGATGCATTAGAATACCTTGTTGAGACCTGGCAAATTCAATGCCAAGAAAGTATCTCAACTCACCTAAATCCTCCATTTTGAAAGTCAGTTGTAAACGAGCTTTGACTTCATTTATAAGTGCCAGATCAGGTCCAGTCAAAAACATATCATCCACATAGACAAGAATGATAATAGTGGATTTTCCTGTTCCTTTGACAAACAAAGAATGATCATGTTGGCTTTGTCTGAAGCCTAAGTGTACAAGAGCTTCAGACAACTTGGCATTCTACTGTCTTGGTGCCTGTTTGAGCTCATACAAGGATTTCAAGAGTCTACAAGTTGTTCTACTCTCCCCCTGACTCTGAAAGCCTTGAGGCAGAGTCATATAAATTTCATCAGTTAAGTCTCCCTGTAGAAAAGCATTATACACATTCATCTATTGAATGTGCCAATGCTCATAAGCTGCTACTGCCAATACAGATCTGACTGTCACCATTTTAACCACAGGACTGAATGTCTCTTGATAATCAATGCCCTTTTATTGACTGTACCCCTTTGCAACTAGTCTGGCCTTAAATCTCTCTATCTCACCTGAAGCCTTGTACTTCACCTTGTATATTCATTTGCATCCAATAGGAATTTTTCCAGCAGGCAATTGAACCACATCCCAGGTATGGTTAGACTCCAAAGTAGAAATTTCAGCCTGCATAGCATCCACCCATCTAGGATCCTTAGCAGCTTCTTCAAATGAAGAAGGTTCCACTATGGTAGAGAAGGCAGCTAGATAGGCTTGATAAACAGGAGATAGATCACCATATGTGACATAGTTGGAAATAGAATAAGGAACATTCTTATGTCCTGGTAAAGATACAAAATCCTTCATCCAAATAGGAGCATGTCTAGGTCTTGATGACCTTCTTAGATCAGGACAATTATGTCCTTGAAGAGTTAAATCAGATGATGATTGATTTTGTACAGGAGAATGATCTTGCACAGGACAATCATGTGTCTGTGCTGAATTGTGAGTGACCTGATCAGAACCAACAAAAGAAGAAGGTGAAGAGATACATCTGGATTCAGGAACTTCAGTAGGTAAAACACTAATCTCAGAAATTTCAGAAGGAAGAGAAGGAGGTAGAAATAAAGGTAAAGTAGATGCAGAAGATTCCTTGAAAGGAAAAACATCTTCTCTGAATGATACATCCCTCCTAACAATAAAACAATGAGTCTCCAAATCAAGCAAAATATACCCCTTATGAGTGTCAGAAAATCCCATAAGAATAGTAGGTTTAGATCTAGGAAGGAGTTTGTCTGTTTCTTGAACTTGATTGGCATAAGTCAAACAACCAAGAATTCTCAAATGATGAAGGGTAGGTACCCTGCCATATAACAAGTCATAATGAGACACACCATTGAGTACAGAAGATGGCATTATGTTAATGATATAAGTTGCTGCAATAACAAAGTGACCGCGGTACTTAATAAGAATATTGGCCTGAAATCTTAAAGCTCTAGTGACCTCTAGAATATGTCTGTGTTTCCTTTCAATAACTCCATTTTGCTGAATAATGCCATGTTTCTGAAATAAGGTGTTACATACAGAATTCATAAATTTAGATCCATTATCAGATCTGATTACTTTCAATGTTTTGTGAAATTGAGTTTGTACTAACACAATGAATTGTGTGAGAACCACACAAACATCAGACTTTAGTTTCAGAAGAAATAGCCAAGTCATTCTAGTAAAATCATCAATAATGGTTAAGAAGTACTTATTCTCATCAAATGTTGCATACTTGTAAGGACCCCACAAATCTACATGTATGATATCAAATGCAGCAGTACTCTTACTACAACTAGTAGGAAAGGGAAGCCTAGTCTGTTTGGCACATGGACAAATAGTGCACTTATTGATAGTATCAGTAATACTTGCTAGTTTAGTAGGAAATAGTCTTTTGAGAGCCATACTAGAGATATGACCTAGCCTTTTATGCCATAAGCTGATATCCGAAGTCCTGGATGTTATACCAGGTGCAACTAGAGCAACTGCAATAAGTCTTTTAGCTCCATGTCTCTGCAGAAAATATAAACCTTCTCTTTATCTACCAATCTGCCTCACCTTGCCACTGAAGAGATCCTGAAATACACAGAAATCAGGATAAAAGGAAGCAAAGCATCTCAGATCTCTGGTCACCTTGGAGACTGACAATAATTTGAACTTGAATTGAGGAACATAAAGAACTTCCTTAATTGTGCCGTTATCTGAGATACAACTATCACCAATTTGAGTAACTTGAGTGACATCTCCATTAGGTAGTAGTACTCTTCTAGGCTTAACAGGTGTAATTAGGGAGGACTTGGTCAATAGATTGACATTTGACACCATATGATTTGTGGCTCATGTATCAATGATCCACTCTTGATCTTGTGAGTTAGTGGATGCTAAAAGGGCAGTATCAATACCTGCAGCATTTGCTTGAGTAGGAGAAGTTGGACCACTGTTTAAGATCTGCATTATCTGATCATATTGCTCCTTGGTAAATGGAAAACCACCACCTTGTGAGGCTGTGACTGCTGATCCTTGTGATTGAGTAATAGAAGTGCCTTCTTGATTCTTAGTGCTTGAGATTCCTTTCCCCTGTAAAACTTCTGATCCTTGGTTCATCTGTTGATTACCTTGATATACAGACATCTGTTGTATTCCTTTGTTTTGAGGAACATAATTTGAGTACAAAGGTACTCCATGATTAGACTCTATCATTGCACTATAGGCACCAGCTCCCCCTTTCCTTTTAGTCTTGTAATCTTGAGGATTCCCTACTATTTTGTAGCAGTTTTCTTTGCTGTGGCCTCTCATTTTACAAAAATCACAGTAAACATTATGATTCTTTCTAAACTTAGTATTGAAACTAGGTTTACCACTATACAAAGCAGTTGAATCATAAGCATTTGTGTTTACAATAGGAGCAGATCCTAAAAGACCAGCATTAGCAGCAACTGATCTTTGGCTCTCATCACTCATAAGCATAGCATATGCTTGTTTAATTGATGGTAATGGTTTCATCAAAAGGATTTGGCTGCGTGCTTGAGAATAAGAATCATTTAGACCCATTAAAAACTGATATACCTTCTATTTTTGTAGATGTACAATAAATTCCTTTGTTTTAGCCCAATCACAACCAGGAGTAGGTGCAACAGATTCAGTTTCATCCCAAAGATCCTTGAGCTTTGAGTAGTAAACTGAAATAGAATTGGTACCTTGGCTTAATGTGGCAATTTCTTTGTGCAAATTATAGCAACGAGTGTCATTAATTTTGTCAAAACGTTCCTGCAGATCCATCCACACTACATGTGCACTAGTTGTACAGGCAATTCCACTAATTAATGTTGAGGCTACAGAATTCATTAGCCATGACAACACAATCGCATTACACCTCTCCCATTGATACTAGTATTTTTCACGAAATCGTTCCTTATGCCACTTTCCATCAAAAATCCCTAGTTAATTTCGACCTAGCAATGCAATTCGCATAGAGCTATGCCATAAGGAGTAATTTTCAGTACCTGTAAGCTGAAGTGAAATCAAGGAAATCCCACTCGTGTCACCAGGAGCTAAATACAATGGATGAGTAACTGCTACATTTACTCCTTCTTCAAATTCATCCTCCGATGATGCATGTGAGGTATTTGCATGTGTTGTATTCTCAATAGTAGTGTTAGGGTTTTCATTCGCAGAATTATCAACCTCCATTGTTGATCAATTATGATATTAAGAAATAATGAAATAAGAGAGAAGAGAAGAGAAAACATGAATATGATAAGGATCGAACTTCCGAGCTTTAATTTTGAGCTCGTGGCTCTGATACCACGCTGAAGTTTGTGGAAGCCATAACTGAATTATAGAGGAGAAGAGAGAAGAAGACAGAGACTAGAATGAAGAAGAGAGAAGTTGCAGAGAGAAAAATGAATGTAATAGTGTATCTGTTATTCACATGCACTACACCTTTATTACATATGTAGGAATATATATACACGTGTACAATATCCAACTAACTATCATTAACTCTAACTAACCATCATTAACTTTCTAACAAACTATCTAATTAAATAAACTAACCACTAACTACATTTTACACATCTTTTTCTCGGCAATATGCCTCCAAAATCTGTTGCAAAAGGCCCAAAAAATGCACACCTAGAAAAGAGTACAAGTAATTTTAGCTTCAGAATTGCATCTCTATATGACTTGGTTGTGCATTTCTCTGATAAGCTTTTTTCTAGTGTCTCTGGTTTTGTCAACAATATTTATGATTGGAAAATATTCATAATGAAGTTGTAGACTTCAGTCCAAAATGATTAAGTCTACAAGGTTATAGTTTGCTTCTATAAAGAGTAAGTTTCCATCTTTTCTGCTTTATTTGGCATCAATATTTATTATCTCGGGTTACCAAACTGTTCTTTAACAAATATATCTACATGGTTAGATGATTATTTATTTATTTGTTTACTCTTCAAGTTTCATAAATCCTCCCCTAATTCCTTTTTAGGTTTTGGTGTATAAGAACACATCTGTCTCCCTCCATATTACAGATATCACTACACCATTTTAGGCCTACAACCACCCTAGAGAAGTGTGGCCTAAAATGCCAATAAGTGTAGCATTTGGGAAAAGGCAACACTTTATGGCTTTAGGCAACGCTTTTTGGGGGTGGCCTAAAGTACCGTAACCTTTGATTATTGGCCACGCTTTGTAGGCGTTGCCTTAGAGGCCACGCTTTAAAAGTGTGGCCAATACGGTATAAAGGCCACACTTATATTTTCTGATATAGCCACGCTTTTTTGACATAAGGCTACACTTATAAAACGTGATTATTGTTACGTTATAGGCTACATTTAGAAAGTGTGGCTTCTAGAGCAACATTTACCAGATTGACATTTTCCATTGGCCACACTTTATAAGCGTGGATATTTTGTCTACACTACAAAATTATTTATTAGCCACAATTTTGTGGTTAAAAAACTATATTTGTTTACATCAAGTTCTCTCTCTCTCACACACACACACACACACACACACACACACACACACACACACACACACACACATATATATATATATATATATATATATATATATATATATATATATATATATATATATATATATATATATATATATATATATATATAGTAATAGAATAAAAATAATTCAAATGCATATACTTGAAATAAATTTTAACAAAAGAAACACACTGTATACTTTAATTTCTATAGTATTAAAGCAATATTCTGAGCTTTAATTTGTCCTTTACACCTGCCACACATCCTAAAATTGCCATTCAAAATCTTTACTTTGGATTAAACAAGAAAATTCTCCTCCAATTCATTTTACACCAAAAAAGCTAAGCAAATGCAAGACTTAGTCAAGTCGACTGCACAGTACCCACTTGGAGCAAAAAGCCAAAACAATCAACGGTATGGAATATGACCCAAAAATCGTCTACCAAAGGTCCCACTTAATTCTAAGAAAAGCACAAAAATAAATATCTTGTTCCAAAGGTCTTCACCATTCACTTTAATGATTCAAATTAATTTCTGGCCACCATTTCCAATTGCATCATCGATATTTTCCTACACATTCAAAACGGAAAAATTAGGAAGAAATGCTTGTAACGAGAACAAGGATTAAAAAAAAGCATGAAAATACTTGAAATTTATTGGTAAAACCAACAATCTAACACATTAGCGCCGCAGCCACAACTCAACAAAAGCTATGGTACTAGATGGCACCACCTCTGCCCCATTAGCGCCAACTCAAACAACTCAACAACTCAACATATTAGAGCCACAGCCTGCAAACAATCCAACTGCGCACGTACAAGCAGCAGACCTAGATGGCACCACCTATGCCCCCATGTCACTACCAACAGACCCACTCCACAGTGTATAATTCTTAAATAAACCAGGCTTAAAAGCTAGTGTATAATATCTTGCTAGTGCTGGTGAGGACCGCGTCATACATGTTAGGAAGGTTACATCATCAGAGAGAAAAGGTGATCTATTGTTGGATAAGCGAGAAGACGGGAATTTGAATCTATTGTTTTCGGCTACTGGATCTCCAGAGCCAGCTACTATGTCGCCAAATTTTTATGGTCATTTTGAGAAGAAAAGAAGAGGAAGGTCATCTATAAGTCGAAAATCAATAGGCTTTGACCATGTTTTGGTGCCAGAGACTGTTTTTACGCTTTCAGAAAAGCCTATCTGTTCATTTGAGGGTCATTTGGATGATGTGCTTGGCCTCTCGTGGTCCAAGTCGGAGGTTAGCTGCCCTTATCTTATATATCTAATTGTTTTAGCGGGTATTCTAATTTTTATCCTACTTAATTTAGTATGGGATAATAATTATGACCTGCATATAACATAATGGATACAGAAGATTTGTGAAGTTGATACCAACTTATTTTGCATTAAGGTGTTAGGATTAGTTGATTGATTGTTGATATTTGTGCTCTTTTTTCATAGAGTTTCATCTGACAAAAGAATCATTTTTAGTTGAATTGTTCATTATAATCTGGCAGATTTAGTCTTTAACAGGCAAATCACCAGCTTCTATGCCATTTGGTTTCTAGAATATTTTCGGGATGCAGTTTTATAGTTCTAGATGCTGTACCTGTTACATCATATAATGATTTTAAACAAAATTCCTCTGAGCTTTTGTTAAGTAGTGATGAGTGGTAATCCAGTAAGAAATAAGCGATTCAGAAATCTGAGGAGACACAATAACAGTCTCCTTATGAAGTGGTTATGGAGATCTTGAATTGAGGAGGAGACATTATGGAGGCTGGTGACTATAGAGAAGTACAAGATGGAAATTGTTTTTGGATGATAGTAGCACCAAGGCATTCCTATGGAGTTGGGCATTGGAAATGTATCAGAAACTTATGGAATATGTTCTCAGAAAACACATTTAGGTGATGGTGAAAAATTTTATTTTAGAAAGAAAGATGGTGATTACATACACCCTCGAAGTGAATTCCCTACCATTTTCAGCACAAAGGTGCAATGATTGGGAAATGGACAGCATCTGATAGCTGCTGAGAACAAAATCTGCTGCTTCTGGACAGCATCTGATGCGACCGCTTCTGCGAAAACTTAGTCACAGAAGCGCCAACGCAGAAGCGAGGGAACCATCGCAGCAACGACCGGGACAGAGCTGGAGGGAGGTTGCAGATGCGGACAGTCTTGCACACATGTGCAATCGCAGGTGCGATGTTCTGGATGAGTTTGTATCACAGATCTTATATGTTGTTTTGCAATTTGAACATGATATTGAAAATGGTAAACTGAAGCTAGAACATGTCCAGATCGTAGAGGAAAATAGTGGGTTACATGTACAGAACCAGAAATTGTCTGAGGAAGCTTTGTATGCAAAAGAACTAGCATCCGCTGCTACTGTTGAACTTAAAAACTTAGCTGGTGAAAGTCACAAAGATCTCGTTACAGAATGCAAAACTAGAGAAAGTGTTGTACGCTGCTAGAGAGATGTTGAATTCTCGAAGTTCCATTACACAAACTGGTAACGTTGGAAGCCGAAAGCATGGTGAAAACCTAAGATCAGGGAGTAGAAGTCGGATCCCTGGCAGAGCAAGTGAAATTCCAGGAGCGATTCATGATGACTTTGACACATAGGACCTGGACCCTGAAGATCTAAAGATGGAGTTGCTGGCCAGGAAACAGCGAGAGGCAAGCTGTCATAGATTGAAGAATTACTGCCCCTAAAAGCAGAGTGATGAGTTCTTTATCCAAATATAGAAACTTTTCAAGAAGAAACACCGTGAAACTGGCGAGTCCAAAAGGAACAAAGAAGCCCAAAATTCCTACAGCTAAAGCTTTTCTACTAGATTAGAGTTACTGAACCAAGACTTGAATTCAAAATACATTGCTGATGCCATGACCCTTTAGAATCTTAGTCATGGCAATAGATTCAGTTTCCTATCACACACTTATAGAAAGCATGATTTTGTAAGTTACTTAAAATTGAGGTAGTTTTTGGAATTGTAAAATATCAATACCTCTTCAATATTCGGGGCATGAGTTGAGCCAGAAGAATGTGGTAGATTATTTCCTCTCATAGCTCGTGCACTACATGCATCAACCGGTGAAGGAATATTAGATCCAACACACCCTTGTATGTCATGAAAATCCAGTCCAGGATTGTTTTTCACAAACTGACTAAGAAAACATCGCATTTCTTCTCTCATCACTTCCTTCATTTCTTCCTTCAAAGAAGTTATTTCATTGGCATGTTGTTGTTTAAGTTTGGTGATTTCTTCATCTTTTTTAAGAGAGCTTGTCGTTACTAATCGACCATAGCATCTAACCCGACCAGGCTGCTCCTTTCCAAATACAGCCCTAAATGCATCATCTGCTGATTCTCCGGAACTTTGACGATTCTGAAGTTCAGACTGTCAAAACAAATATTATAAAAAAGATTATTAACAACTTTATATCTCAAAAAGCTAGAAAAGTAGATTTCAAATAGAATAGAGGTATATTAGAGATGCTATAAAGAGTAGTCCAAAAGATTATCATTCGCTTAAAGAAACACATTCAGTTAAAGAGAAAAAGTATAATAACGAGACTTAACTTGCAGCATGACTTACTATTGCAACTTGAGTATCCGTATGAACTTCCTTCCCTTTCTTTGTACGAGTTATAATAAATATTTCAGACTTTGATAGTTCCTCATTGTTCTCTTTGGTTGCCCGCTACAAATTACATCAAAGAAGATATAAAAAAACATCACTGTGTTTCGACAAAGTACAAAAAGAAATGAAAGTTAGATTACAAAGTGTCGACTAATATTACCAATGCCACACGCACTCTTGCAAAATTAATAGGTCCCATTCGATGCCTCCACTTTTGTTTTTTCCTGTTTTCAGAATTTAATTGGCACATAGCCTAACAACAAAAGAAGTATATTAATTAATACATCAAAAAGGAAAAAATATAGACTGTAACAATAGGTAAAAAATGTAGGAATGCACGATTTAATCTTACTTGGACATTTTCGTCATCCCAATACTCAATCAATTGACGGAATTGAACTTCAGGTATTTCATTGGGACGATTTTGTTGCATTTCGTCAATGGTAGCATTTTTATCGAAATATTTCATCTTAATATTTCTCTTGTGTCGCTTCCAAGCATCACGAAGACCATTCATTACCCACTTCTCCCCTTCAGCTGGAATTATACACTTGGACTGTGCAAAATAATACACACACATAATATATATATATATATATATATTCTTAGTAGGAAAATACAAAAAAAATATATAATTGAAAAATTAATTTACATTAACATATTTTCACATTCGTTGCTTAACATCCTTTGACACAGCATGCCAACTAGTATGCACCAAGGGGATAAATCTTGGATTCCTTGCAATTGTTCCTAAAAAGTTGGTCAAATCAGACACTCTCTTGTCAGTTGGTCCAACTGCTTGTCCTTTGTCAAATGTCACCTCCTCTCTTTCTTCATAACTTCTTGCATGAATATTCTTACATGTTGTTTTCCCTCGAACTCTTTTCTTCTCTGCTGTCCCTAGATTGATATAACAAGCAAGACATAAGAAGAAGAAAAGTTAAAATATGTAGAATAATTATAAGGTTTAAGGCATACCACCTGCAACACCATCGATGTTCATCTTCTCATCTCCAATAAATTCATCGTCACCAACTTCATCTTGTGCAGCAAAATTATCCAATTCTATTTCACGCTCATCAATAATAGTAGATGACATAAATTTGACTTCATTTTCTGGTTGATTATCAGGATGTTTTTCACCACCGACTTGTATCCCATATTTTTTTAGAAATTGATTAACACTCGTCGACGGTAGGACTGAGTTTGTCTTTACCACTTTGCAATTTTGTAGCTCCTGAATATCACGTTGTTTCTCTTTTTTACCTTGTGATCTTTTAAGCATATGTAAAGTGTTAGGATTTACCTTTGCAGATGATTTGATCATGGATGTGGGCACAGGTAATTTACTCGTTCCTTGCTTTTGAATGGGCTCCTCCAATTGAATTGACCTTTGTTTAATTTGTCCTTTACTTGCAATACTATTCCTTCCTAACTTTTGAACTGACACATCGGATTGAGTTAACTTTTGTCTCCTTCTAATGTTGCAGGCATACAATTCTTCCTTTTAACTCCAAGCAAGGCATGCTCTTTAGTAGCATTACCGTTGCTATCACTTGCAAGCTTTTCTCTCTTAATCTGAAATTTTTTGGCTAGTTCAGCACTTGATCGGTATTGGAAATCGAAAACTATATTCTTCATTGGACTTTGAGCTTTATTTGGATTCGGAGCTTTTCTCTTAAGAGCTGCCACTTGATTCATCCTACATACAAAAAACATTAAATTACTTAAGAGAATGAAAAATATCCAAAATAACTACATGTTGTGTCAGGTTAAAGATGTGGATGCATTGTACATGTGTTTAAGTATTGGTTTTAACTTTCAGGCTCAAAATAGTTGCTCGAATTTGCTAGTTTTTCACTATTACATTACTGCTGACATTGTTCTGCTGTTGCTGATCCTTTACTCTTCTTATTCTGATTCTGAGAGGGCATTAATATGAATGAATGAATTTGAATTTTTTTTCTAATGGATTCTGCTTAGAGAGTTGGTCATTTGAAATGATCAGCAGATTAAAAATACTAGAAGGAATTCCAGTACACAGTTATTACAAGAACTTGAAGCACTGAGTGAAACACTCTATCAGCCAAACACTTCTTCAACTAGTACAACCCGAAGAACTGCCTCCCTTGTCCTCCCTCGAACATCTGTCCCTCCAATTGCTATCGCTGATGATCCGATAACCAGTGCTAAAAATGATGACAGTGTCATCAATCCTAAGCCAAGGTCGAGGCGCATGTCATTGTCGCCATGGCGTTCTTGTCCAAAGTTGGACATTGAGAACGAGGACAATACTATCCAATGAAACTAAGCAGTAGTTAAATTAGAACATACAAATATCCATTGAGCATAGATAACAGGATACAGAGCTAAGCCTAAGAAGAGTCGGCAGTCAAATTAGAACATACAAATATCTGTTGAGCACCAAAACTTGAAGGCATAGATTAAGAGAATATATATCTTAACAGAAAACGGTAGAAGACCGCACAGTTAACAATTAAGATCACTAGTTCCCTAGCACTTACCATCACCTGATATTAGCAAGTTGAGTGCAGTGAGTGGTGTAAAGTTAAATCAGATGATGCTCATAGCAAACAAGGATCAAGATTGACTCAGCCGAAATTTGGTCTATAAGACTTGATTTTGCTAATAAATCTTTCTTCAAATAACCTTTTCATCAAAAAAATCAAAAGATCTTTCTTTTCTTGTTCTATTTCAACTCTCGTGAAAGTGAGGCTTGGCCAGGTCAAACTTGCAAAACTAAGTCCGACACTTGCATTTTTGGGTATTTACTTATTCCATCATTAACTCTGTACCTCACCTCTTTACACTTTCAAGTAAGTTTATATCCCAAAGAAAAAGTAATCACTATCTGATAAAGTTTATTGAGAGATTTTATTGTGCAATACTGATGATCCGATAACCAGTGCTAAAAATGATGACAGTGTCATCAATCCTAAGCCAAGGTCGAGGCGCATGTCATTATCGCCATGGCTTTCTTGCCCAAAGATGGACATTGAGAACGAGGACAATACTATCCAATGAAACTAAGTAGTAGTTAAATTAGAACATACAAATATCTATTGAGCATAGATAACAGGATACAGAGCTAAGCCTAAGAAGAGTCGGCAGTCAAATTAGAACATACAAATATATGTTGAGCACCAAAACTTGAAGGCATAGATTAAGAGAATATATATCTTAACAGCAAACGGTAGAAGACCACACAGTTAACAATTAAGATCACCAGTTCCCAAGCACTTACCATCACATTAGCAAGTTGAATGCAGTAAGAAATACTAGCAGATATCAAAAGACACATTATTAAGCTATTTATCATACTAAAACTAATGAATAATAACATGTAGGACAACATGCTAAGATATAAACTTCAATTTTTTACTAAAGCAAAGTCTTTACAAGAGTGTGCATCTGATGACAAGCAAAGTCTTTAATTTAGTCGTTAATCAAAAAAGGGCTGAGCTATATTATTATTTGAATTATAATAAAACTCATAATGTATCCTCAAAATCAAACTCGTCGTCCTCCGATTCAAACTCGACCTCTATTCCAAACTTGTCGTCCTCCGATTCAAACTCGTCATCTGTTTCAAACTCATCTTCTGATTCAATTTCAAGTTGTTCTTCAAGAAATCCTTCTGGAGGCACATCAATAATCGTTGCTTCTAAATCATTCCTTACTAAGACAACTTCACCATTATCATCCGACATAGATGGGCCTGCCAAGTGTTCAGACGACTCATTTTCATAACAGTGTAGGGCATTAGATTCAATTTCGTCATTTATGCTAAACAAATCTCTCGGGACAACCTTCATAACATAATGTTTATCTTGATCAAATGGATCTTGCACATAGAAGCATTGGTGTGCTTGATATGCTAGAATAAAAGGCTCTTCCTGATAGCATTTCTTATTGAAGTAGACATAAGTAAGTCCATAAATATCCTCTTCAACCTCATACCAATCGCACTTAAACAACACAACCTTAAAATGGCCATAGTAGTCTAACTCAACTATATCAATTATTCTGCCATAATAAGTCAAATTCGCATCAACTGGATTTTTATCCTTTGAGCTTGCGAAGCTTGTCGTTAGGGCATCTAATGTAACACCGCTATTTTGCGTTTTACGCCTTGCATCACGCTGCCTCGTATGGAATCTATATCCATTAATGAGATACCCAGAATATCTTTTGGCAATTGAATTTGGTCCTATGGATAACTGTTTTATTAGATCGGACACATCCTCATGCAATACACGAGTTTCAAACCATTGAGAGAAGTTTTGACTATGATTTTTGGCCTTGCTCCATCTAGATCCCCGCCTCTGATTATTAACCTCAACCTCATGTTCTCTATACAATAATAATTTTTATTTGTTAGAAAAAGATAAAAAAAATAATTTTAGAATTATCTACACAAAAGAAAATACTACAAGTGAAAAACATTACCTGATATATTCTTGAACTCCATCACAATTGTTCAATACATATGCATGAGCCTCACATAGTGACTTTTCATCTAAAACAATTGGATCACTCTTTTTGGCTCCTAAAGGGCAGCCTTTTTTAGGGAACAAACTGAAAGTTTGTGTATCATAACCACATTCATCATTATTTCGGGGTCTTCTATTAAATCTGGTTTGCACACCCCCATGTAAGTATCTAGAGCATAACGTCAAACACTCTTCAACCAAGTATTCTTCAACAATAGATCCTTCAGGATAATTTTTGTTACGAACATATGATTATAACGTGCACATATATCTTTCAGGAGGATACATCCATCGATTCTGAATGGGGCCTCCTAATCTTACTTCATTTGCCAAATGAATAGGCAAATGAATCATTATATCAAAAAATGTTGGAGGAAAAATTCGCTCCAATTGATTCAATGTTCCTCTAATCTCATTCTCCAAACAATCTAGATCTTCCAATGTGATAACATTTTGACATAGACGGCGGAAGAAAGAGCTTATACTAATTAAAGGAATAACAACATGATCAGGAAGGATGCTTTTAATTGGTATTGGCAACAAGTAATGTAACATGAAATGGGCATCATGCGTCTTATAACCAGATAATTTTCTTTCATCTAATTGCACACACCTAGATATATTGGAAGCACTACCATCAGGTAGCTTTGCTGTCTTTAGAACACCACAAAAAACTGATTTCTCTCCATTAGCCATTGAGAAGCACACTTTTGCATACTTTGTTCTCTTGCCATCCTTTGTATCTTTTGGTTGAAGGTTCTTTCGAATGCCCATCTCTTTTAGATCATAACGAGCATTTGCATGATCTTTCGTCTTGCCAGGAATATCCAAAAGAGTTCCAATTACATTATCAACTATATTTTTCTCTATGTGCATTACGTCAAGATTGTGACGTTGTAACGACCCGGCCCGTCGTTACGGGAATTACCACCCCGTTACCTTGCATTTACATATATTATGCTTTTAAAACAGTATTAGAGTATATCGGGTGAGTTAGGAGTGATTTGGATTGAAAATGAAACAAATAGTATGTTTGAAGAAAGCATGAATATGAAAAGTCAACCAAGAGTTGACTATTGAGTTAGAGTGCTCGGAATCGGATTCTGATGATTCGACTAGTTCCGGGGATCATTTATGACTTAGGAGAACAATCGGAATTGAATTCGGAGGTCCGGTGTAGTTTTAAGCTTGAATTGGCGAATGTTGAATTTTGGCGAAAACCGGATGGTAGGTGATATTTTGATCCGGGGTCGGAATGGAATTCCGACAATTTCTGTAGCTTCGTTATGTGATTTTGGATATGTCTGCAAATTTTCAGGTCATTCGGACATCGTTTGATCGGGTTTTGGATTGAATGTTAGTTTTGAAAGTTTTGAAGAAACTTAGGCTTGAATCCGTGGTTAATTGGTGATTTTGATGTTTAGTATGATGTTTTTATGATTGGAACAAGTCCGTATCATGTTTTGGGGTATGTTGGTGGCTTTCGTTGGGGTCCCGGGGGCCTCGGGATGGATTCGGACCATCAACCGGGCATTTAGAACTTGGAAAATTCTGCAGAAAACTGCAGGTTCTGCCCAGGCCCTTAAGCCTTCGCGTTCGCGTGACCAGTGTCGCGTTCGCGAAGGCCAAGTCTTTTTGTGCATCGCGTTCGCGGGAGAAGGAGTCGCGTTCGCGTAGGTCTGGGGTTTTAAGCATCGCGAACGCGTTGCTTTGGTCGCGTTCGCGTAGGTCGTGGGAGTTGTGCTTCGCGTTCGCGGGAGGTCTATCGCGAACGCGTAGAAGAAATCCGGGTGTCTGGGAGTTTGAACATCGCGAACGCGTGGGATGCGTCGCGTCCGCGAAGGGTATCAGGAATTGAGCATCGCGAACGCGTGGCCAGTGTCGCGTTCGCGAAGGGTAAGGCGAGGCTGTTCATCGCGAACGCGTAGAGTGTCACGCGAACGCGATGAACAATGGTGTCTGGCAGTGAATTTAATCCAGAAACAGAGAGTTACGGGTTCATTAACCCAAAACACACATTTGAGCCCTAGAGAGAAGAAAACTCGAGGAAATCACCGAGAAGTCATCGGGTATTCGTCGGAGGTAAGATTCTTGACTCAAAAACATCAATTTATGGTAGTATTAACATCAATCTTCATGAAATTGGGTTGAAATCTTGAAGAAATGTGGCCTAAATATTGAAAACGGGAATTTTGGATTTGGGAGGCCATTTGAACTCCGATTTCGATAAATTTTATATGCACGGACTCGTGGCGAGATAAGGATCGTGTTGGTACTAATTTCGGAATTTTCCGAGCAGTGGGGCCCGGGGTCGGGTTTTACCAACTTAGTGTAATTATGCGAATTTCATATAAATTGAAGTGGGTTATGATTCTTTGACCCGTAATTGATATAATTATTGTTATTTGATTAGATTCTACACACGAGGCAGCGAAATTCAAAGGAAAAGGCATCGCGGACGATTCTACGACCGGCTAGAGGTGAGTAGTTTGTGTATATTGTAGCCTTGAGGGTTCGAAACCCCGGCTAAGCACATTGTGACGCTAATAGGGCGTGGTTCGCACACCGTGGCAGGTGCGGGATTTGATTGTGATTGGGGATTGAGACTTGGTCCATCCCGGAAGTGAATAATATGTTGTTAGTGTTGGAAATACACTGTATTTGCTATATTTGTGGGCTGTAAGCCTTGTTTGGGGCCTTGTGCCGATCCGTAGCGTCCTTAGAGGACAATATTTATGTGATAGCTATAATTGCTTAAATCACTGATCTCAGTCCTGGAAATTGAAATCACCTTTTGAAATGCTAAGTTACCGGCTTTTGCAAATTTAATAAAGTTAAAGTATTTTTCATAAATTATGAACTGGAAACTGGAAGTAAGAAAAATGAACTGTTTTGTGACTTAATTGCTTATTGTGGACTGAGCATGAGGATCGGGCTGCACGCCGCAGTGGTTGATATGAGGATCGGGCTGCACGCCGCAGTAGTATTGCGCTTGGGCTGTAGGAGCCCCTCCGGAGTCTGTACACACCCCCAATGAGCGCCGTCGACGTTAAATTGGATCGGGCTACACGCCGTAGCGGTTATGTGCATTGCATTGCATCTGTATTTGTTGAATTACTCTGTGGTAGCTGTATTGTATTATTGTTGCTAGTTCGTAGGAGATTCGGACTGTAGTGTAGCTTCATATTGTGGTATTTTGTGGATTTCTTACTGTCAGCTACATATATATATTTGTTACTCACTGAGTACTTAGTACTCACCCCTACTCCCTGCACCTTTTGTGTGCAGACCCAGGTACACAGGAGCAGTAGACGGACATCTCCGGCGTTTACATTGTCACATCGAGTTGCTGAGGTAGCTGCCTACGTTCGCAGAGCCTAGCTTCTCCTCTCATTCCAGTTGTTATTGTATATTTTATATTCAGACTTGAGTACTTCTATATCGTACTCTCTATTTCCTGTTGGGTTTTGTTAGAGGCTCTAGACTTGTGACTCCGGATCTTTGGGAGTGTCAGTACTTTTGTTCAATATTATTATTATCGGAGTTCTTAAACTCATATATTCTTCTTGGGTTGTCCATTTGGGGACTGGTATTGTGTTATAATTAAACTGTTTGTTTGGCTGGCCTAGCTTGATTGTTGGGCGCCATCACGAATGGATTTGGGTCGTGACAAGTTGGTATCAAAGCTCTAGGTTATTAGGACTCGCGAGTCATGAGCCGGTTTTGTAGGCTTTCGCAGATCGGTACGTAGACGTCGGTATCTATCTTCAAAGGGCTACAGAAACTTTAGGAAAAACCTCATTTTCTTGAATTCATATCGTGCGATTTGTGTTATCATGAAATTAAATTTTTCCATATTCTATTCTCTTGCAGATGGCGAGAACACGAGCTAACGGACGGGGCGGACGACCACCATTGGCACCCAGAGGCCGTGGTCGTGGTAGAGGTAGGGCAGCAGCTCCAGCACCTGCTGACCCACCGACTGACCAGACTCAGGACCAGATTCCAGCGGCAGACGCTCCGGCAGCTCAGGTTCAGGCACCGGCAGTGCCTATTGTGATACCGGGTCTTCAGGAGACCTTGGCTCAGATATTATCAGTGTGCACAGGCTTGGCACAGGTAGTTGCTGCTACTGCTGCAGTATCTTCTTCACAGGCAGGGGGAGGGAATCAGACCCCCGTGGCTCACACACCCGAGCCAGTTCAGCCAGTCGCACCCGTTGCACCAGCTCCTGCATATGGTGTTCCAGTTATACCCGACGATGAGCAGTGTCGTTTGGAGAGATTTGAGAGGTTACTGCCTCCGACATTCAGTGGAGCTGAGGGCGAGGATGCCCAGGGTTTTCTTGACAGATGTCAGCGCATGCTTCGCACCGCGGGTATTCTAGAGTCCAGACGGTGTTTCATTCACCACTTTCCAGTTCACAGGTGCAGCTTTCCAGTGGTGGGAGGATTTTGAGAGGCGTAGGCCCGCTGGGGCAGTGCCCCTCACTTGGCAGCAGTTCTCCACGGTATTTTTGGAGAAGTACGTGCCTCGGTCTCAGAGAGAGGAGCTGCGACGTCAGTTCGAGTGGTTGAAGCAGGGAGAGATGACAGTTAATCAGTACGAGATGAGATTCACACAGCTAGCCCGTCATGCCATGTGGATGGTTCCTACGGACAGGGAGAGGATTCGGAGATTTATTGATGGTCTTATTTATCCCATCCGCATATTGATGACCAGGGGAGAGAGTTTCGACAGTTACCTTTGAGGAGGTGGTTGATGCTGCCCGTCACATTGAGACAGATCGCCGCAGAGCGAGAGGAGAGAGAGGCTAAGAGGCCTCGTGGTACCGGCAGTTACAGTGGTGCTCCGTCCAGGGGCCAATTTCAGCATAGCAGAGGTCGCTCTTTCGGGTCTCATCAGTCTGGACGTACAGGAGTCCAGTGGGGTTTCATCCGATCGTGGTCGTCAAGGCCGGCGGGGTTATTAGGGTCGGCGAGCCGTCAGCAGAGTCACCCTGCACCGAGTGCTCTTCCGGCTCGTAGCTGCGCTCCTCGTTTCCTCAGCACAGGATTCGTCGGTAGCGAGGGGTCCTCAGCAGCCCCTTCTTCCATCTTCAGGCCGTTGTTTTGAGTGCGGTGATTTGGGCCATATCAGGAGAGAGTGTCCTCAGTGGCTTCGTAAGCGGTCTCAGCGGAGGGATCAGCCTTCGTCTTCTACTCCTGTTTCTTCAGCGCCAGCACAGTCAGCTAGGACTGGTGGCCAGGTATCCAGAGGTCGCCCCAGGGGCGAGGATCGTACTGGTGGAGGCCAGGCTCGTTTCTATGCTCTTCCGGACAGGAAGGATGCTAGTGCTTCAGATGCGGTCATTTCAGGTATTATCTCAGTCTGCCACAGAGATGCTTCTGTCTTATTTGATCCCGGATCCACCTATTCTTATGTCTCTACTTATTTTGCACATCATTTGGGTATGACCCGTGGTATCCTTGTTTTGCCCGTACATGTGTCTACCCCAGTGGGGGATACTGTTGTTGTGGATCAGGTATATCGATCCTGTATTATTACTATTGGGGGTCCGGAGACCCGAGTTGATTTATTACTACCGGGCATGGTAGATTTCGATGTAATTCTAGGCATGGATTGGCTATCTCCTTACCATGCGATTCTGGACTGTCATGCCAAGACAGTCACACTAGCTATTCCAGATAATCCGAGGATCGAGTGGCATGGCTTGACTGATTATGTGTCCGACAGGGTGATTTCTTATATAAAGGCCCAACGAATGATTGGCAAGGGTTGTTTATCTTATTTGGCCTTCATTAGAAATGTTGAGGCCGAGACACCCGGTCTTGATTCGGTCCCCATTGTGAGGGAGTTTCCGGATGTATTTCCAGCAGACCTGCCAGGCATGCCGCCTGATAGAGATATTGATTTTGGTATTGACTTGGTGTCGGGCACTCAGCCCATTTCTATTCCTCCTTATCGCATGGCACCAGCGGAGTTAAAAGAATTGAAAGAACAGCTTCAGGAACTCTTAGATAAGGGTTTCATTCGTCCAAGTGTGTCACCTTGGGGTGCACCGGTGTTGTTCGTAAAGAAGAAAGATGGCACAATGAGAATGTGCATTGATTACAGGCAGCTGAACAAGGTAACAATGAAGAATAAGTACCCATTACCTCGTATTGAGGACCTATTTGATCAGCTCCAGGGAGCTAGTGTATTTTCTAAGATTGATCTTCGATCGGGCTATCATCGGTTGAAGATCAGGGACTCGGATATTATGAAGACAGCGTTCAGGACGCGATATGGGCACTACGAGTTCCTGGTGATGTCTTTCGGGTTGACTAATGCTCCAGCAGCATTCATGCACTTGATGAATAGTGTATTTCGGTCGTACCTTGATTCTTTTGTGATTGTGTTTATTGATGATATCTTGGTATACTCACGCAGGCCAGGAGGAGCATGCACAACATTTGAGAGTGGCATTGCAGAGGTTGAGAGAAGAGAAGCTTTATGCAAAATTCTCTAAGTGTGAGTTCTAGCTTGATACTGTGGGTTTTCTGGGACATATAGTGTCCAGTGATGGTATTCGGGTTGATCCTCAGAAGGTTGAGGTAGTGCAGAATTGGCCCAAACCTTCCTCAGCTACGGAGATTCGGAGTTTTCTCGGCTTGGCAGGCTATTATCGTCGGTTTGTTCAGGATTTCTCATCTATTGCTTCACCGTTGACTAAACTGACACAGAAGAATGCTCCATTTGTGTGGTCTGATGAATGTGAGGAGAGCTTTCAGAAGCTCAAGGAGGCTTTGACCACGGCTCCAGTACTTGTGTTACCATCGGCCTCGGGGTCATATACGGTGTATTGTGATGCTTCCAGAGTTGGACTCGGTTGTGTGTTGATGCAGGAGGGTAGAGTTATTGCATATGCTTCTCGTCAGCTAAAACCCCACGAGAAGAACTATCATGTTCATGATTTGGAGTTAGCTGCTATTGTTCATGACTTGAAGATTTGGAGGCATTATCTATATGGTGTATCTTGTGATGTATATACAGACCACCGTAGCCTTCAGCATTTGTTTAAGCAAAAAGATCTAAATTTGAGGCAGCGAAGATGGCTTGAGTTGCTTAAAGACTATGATATTACCATCTTGTATCATCCCGGGAAAGCCAATGTAGTGGCTGATGCATTAAGCCGGAAGGCTATTAGTATGGGCAGTTTGGCGTATATTCCAGTTGGGGAGAGACCCCTAGCAGTTGATGTGCAGGCGTTAGCTAATCAGATGGTGAGGCTGGATATTTCTGAGCCCAATCGGGTGATGGCTTGTGTAGTAGCTCGTTCTTCTTTATATGATCGTATTCGAGAGCGCCAGTATGATGATCCACACTTACTTGTCCTTAAGGACAGAGTTCAGCATGATGATGCTAGAGATGTCACTATTGATAGTGAGGGTGTATTGCGGATGCGGGGCCGGATATGTGTGCCCAATGTTGATGGCCTTCGTGAGTTGATATTGGAAGAGGCCCATAGCTCGCGGTATTCTATTCATCCAGGAGCCGCGAAGATGTATCGGGATTTGAAGCAGCATTACTGGTGGAGAAAGATGAAGAAAGATATTGTGAGCCATGTGGCTCGGTGTCTAAACTGTCAGCAGGTCAAGTATGAGCATCAGAGACCTGGTGGTGTATTCCAGCGTATTGATATTCCTAAGTGGAAGTGGGAAAGGATTACTATGGACTTTGTTAGCGGACTCCCTCGGACAGCGAGGAAGTTTGATTCGGTTTGGGTGGTGGTGAATAGGTTGACCAAGTCAGCTCATTTCATCCCAGTGTGTACTACCTATACCTCAGAGCGGTTGGCAGAGATATTCATCCGTGAGATAGTGAGATTGCATGGAGTTCCTATTTCCATTATATCGGACAGAGGTACCCAGTTCACATCTCAGTTCTGGAGGACATTTCAGCGAGAGTTGGGTTCACAGGTAGAGTTGAGCACAGCATTTCATCCACAGACGGATGGGCAGTCTGAGCGTACTATTCAGATATTGGAGGACATGTTGCGTGCTTGTGTAATTGATTTTGGTGGTTCATGGGCTGATTATTTGCCTTTGGCGGAGTTTTCTTACAATAATAGCTATCAGTCCAGCATTCAGATGGCACCGTATGAAGCTTTATATGGGAGGCGGTGTAGGTCTCCAGTTGGTTGGTTCGAGCCCGGCGAGGCTAGGTTGTTAGGGACAGAGTTAGTCCAAGATGCCTTAGATAAGGTGAAGGTGATTCGGGAGAGACTTCGCACAGCTCAGTCGCGTCAGAAGAGTTATGCAGACCGGAAGGTCCGAGATGTGTCTTATTCAGTAGGTGAGAAGGTGTTGCTGAAAGGTTTCGCCTATGAAGGGTGTTATGAGGTTTGGAAAGAAAGGGAAGTTGAGCCCAAGGTTTATTGGACCTTTTGAGGTGCTTAGGAAAGTTGGGGAGGTGGCTTATATGCTTGCTTTGCCACCCGGTTTGTCGGGAGTTCACCCGGTGTTCCATGTATCTATGCTCCGGAAGTATGTCGGAGACCCGTCTCATGTGTTGGACTTCAGCACGATACAACTAGATGAGGATTTGACTTATGATGTGGAACCAGTAGCCATTTTGGGTCGACAGGTTCGTAAGCTGAGATCTAAGGATATAGCTTCAGTGAAAGTGCAGTGGAGAGGTCGTCCCGTGGAGGAAGCAACTTGGGAGACCGAGCAGGAAATGCGGAGCAGATATCCACACTTGTTTGATGCTCCAGGTATGTTTCTTAACCCGCTCGCGGACGAGCGTTTGTTTAAGTTGGGGAGAATGTAACGACCCGGCCCGTCGTTATGGGAATTACCACCCCGTTACCTTGCATTTACATATATTATGCTTTTAAAACAGTATTAGAGTATATCGGGTGAGTTAGGAGTGATTTGGATTGAAAATGAAACAAATAGTATGTTTGAAGAAAGCTTGAATATGAAAAGTCAACCAAGAGTTGACTATTGAGTTAGAGTGCTCGGAATCGGATTCTGATGATTCGACTAGTTCCGGGGGATCATTTATGACTTAGGAGAACAATCGGAATTGAATTCGGAGGTCCGGTGTAGTTTTAAGCTTGAATTGGCGAATGTTGAATTTTGGCGAAAACCGGATGGTAGGTGATATTTTGATCCGGGGTCGGAATGGAATTCCGACAATTTCTGTAGCTTCGTTATGTGATTTTGGATATGTCTGCAAATTTTCAGGTCATTCGGACATCGTTTGATCGGGTTTTGGATTGAATGTTAGTTTTGAAAGTTTTGAAGAAACTTAGGCTTGAATCCGTGGTTAATTGGTGATTTTGATGTTTAGTATGATGTTTTTATGATTGGAACAAGTCCGTATCATGTTTTGGGGTATGTTGGTGGCTTTCGTTGGGGTCCCGGGGGCCTCGGGATGGATTCGGACCATCAACCGGGCATTTAGAACTTGGAAAAATTCTGCAGAAAACTGCAGGTTCTGCCCAGGCCCTTAAGCCTTCGCGTTCGCGTGACCAGTGTCGCGTTCGCGAAGGCCAAGCCTTTTTGTGCATCGCATTCGCGGGAGAAGGAGTCGCGTTCGCGTAGGTCTGGGGTTTTAAGCATCGCGAACGCGTTGCTTTGGTCGCGTTCGCGTAGGTCGTGGGAGTTGTGCTTCGCGTTCGCGGGAGGTCTATCGCGAACGCGTAGAAGAAATCCGGGTGTCTGGGAGTTTGAACATCGCGAACGCGTGGGATGAGTCGCGTCCGCGAAGGGTATCAGGAATTGAGCATCGCGAACGCGTGGCCAGTGTCGCGTTCGCGAAGGGTAAGGCGAGGCTGTTCATCGCGAACGCGTAGAGTGTCACGCGAACGCGATGAACAATGGTGTCTGGCAGTGAATTTAATCCAGAAACAGAGAGTTACGGGTTCATTAACCCAAAACACACATTTGAGCCCTAGAGAGAAGAAAACTCGAGGAAATCACTGAGAAGTCATCGGGTATTCGTCGGAGGTAAGATTCTTGACTCAAAAACATCAATTTATGGTAGTATTAACATCAATCTTCATGAAATTGGGTTGAAATCTTGAAGAAATGTGGCCTAAATATTGAAAACGGGAATTTTGGATTTGGGAGGCCATTTGAACTCCGATTTCGATAAATTTTATATGCACGGACTCGTGGCGAGATAAGGATCGTGTTGGTACTAATTTCGGAATTTTCCGAGCAGTGGGGCCCGGGGTCGGGTTTTACCAACTTAGTGTAATTATGCGAATTTCATATAAATTGAAGTGGGTTATGATTCTTTGACCCGTAATTGATATAATTATTGTTATTTGATTAGATTATACACACGAGGCAGCGAAATTCAAAGGAAAAGGCATCGCGGATGATTCTACGACCGGCTAGAGGTGAGTAGTTTGTGTATATTGTAGCCTGAGGGTTCGAAACCCCGGCTTAGCACATTGTGACGCTAATAGGGCGTGGTTCGCACACCGTGGCAGGTGCGGGATTTGATTGTGATTGGGGATTGAGACTTGGTCCATCCCGGAAGTGAATAATATGTTGTTAGTGTTGGAAATACACTGTATTTGCTATATTTGTGGGCTGTAAGCCTTGTTTGGGGCCTTGTGCCGATCCGTAGCGTCCTTAGAGGACTATATTTATGTGATAGCTATGATTGCTTAAATCACTGATCTCAGTCCTGGAAATTGTAATCACACTTTTGAAATGCTAAGTCACCGGCTTTTGCAAAATTAATAAAGTTAAAGTATTTTTCATAAATTATGAATTGAGAACTGGAAATAAGGAAAATGAATTGTTTTGTGACTTAATTGCTTATTGTGGACTGAGCATGGGATCGGGCTGCACGCCGCAGTGGTTGATATGAGGATCGGGCTGCACGCCGCAATAGTATTGCGCTTGGGCTGTAGGAGCCCCTCCGGAGTCTGTACACACCCCCAGTGAGCGCCGTCGACGTTAAATTGGATCGGGCTACACGCCGTAGCGGTTATGTGCATTGCATTGCATCTGTATTTGTTGAATTACTCTGTGGTAGCTGTATTGTATTATTGTTGCTAGTTCGTAGGAGATTCGGACTGTAGTGTAGCTTCATATTGTGGTATTTTGTGGATTTCTTACTTTCAGCTACATATATATATTTGTTACTCACTGAGTACTTAGTACTCACCCCTACTCCCTGCACCTTTTGTGTGCGGACTCAGGTACTCAGGAGCAGTAGACGGGCATCTCCAGCGTTTACATTGTCACATCGAGTTGCTGAGGTAGCTGCCTACGTTCGCAGAGCCTAGCTTCTCCTCTCATTCCAGTTGTTATTGTATATTTTGTATTCAGACTTGAGTCCTTCTATATCGTACTCTCTATTTCCTGTTGGGTTTTGTTAGAGGCTCTAGACTTGTGACTCCGGATCTTTGGGAGTATCAGTATTTTTGTTTAGTATTATTATTATCGGAGTTCTTAAACTCATATACTCTTCTTGGGTTGTCCATTTGGGGACCGGTATTGTGTTATAATTAAACTGTTTGTTTGGCTGGCCTAGCTTGATTGTTGGGCGCCATCACGACTGGATTTGGGTCGTGACAGACGTAATGAATTGTGCTGCCAATAAGGTAATTGGAAAAAAATTGATTTTTTCTTCCATGGACCATCATTTGTTCTCTTTCTCTTTTTCCCAAAGATATTATTAATGTTTTGTAAGTCATTAAGCACATCAGTTCCCTTTAATAGAGGCGTAGGAAGCCTAAATTCTGTTGTCCTATTGAAAGACCTTTTGTTGGATCTCCATGGATGATCCATTGGTAGAAAAACACGATGATCCATATAACACATTTTTCGAATATGCTTAAGATAGTGAGAGTTAGTGCCATAATTACAACAAGGGCAAGCGAGCTTCCCTTTTGTACTCCAACCAGATAACATAGCATATGCAGGGAAGTCGCTGATTGTCCACAAAAGAGCTGCTCGCATTTGAAAGGATTGATTTCTTGAAGCATCATATTTTTCCACCCCAGACTCCCACAACACATTTAACTCTTCTATTAATGGTTGTAAATAAATATCAATGTCATTTCCAGGTGACCGCGGCTCAGGTATAAGCAGAGAAAGCATACAATATTCTGGCTTCATGCACATCCAATGAGGCAAATTATACGCCATTAAGATAACTGGCCATGTGCTATGAGATATGCTCATGGTTCGAAATGGATTGAACCCATCACTTGCAAACCAAGTCTCAAATTGCGAGAATTTCTTGCAAAATCCGGATGAAAGCTATCAAAGTCTTTCCATGCTTGGGCATCAGCAGGATGCCTTAACTTCCCATCTTTAGAATGCCCCTCGTCATGCCATCTTAATGTATCCGCCGTCTTGGAGAACATAAATAGCCTTTTGAGTCTAGGAATTAATGGAAAGTGTCTCAAAGTCTTTGCTGAAACGCGATGAGATTTTTTAGAACGCTCAACCTCGCTATCTGCTTCAGGATTTTTGATATATCTAGAAGCTCCACAAACATGACAATATTCATCATCCTTATGTTCATTCCTAAATAGCATGCAATCATTCGGACATGCATCGATTTTTTCATAATCAAGACCGAGATCCTTAACCATAGACTTGGCATTATTGTAGGATAAAGGAATGTTCAACTCGGGCATCGCCTCTTTCAATAACTCTAAAAGAGAAGTGAATGACGCATTGCTCCATCCATGTAGACACTTCAACAAGTATAGACGAATTGTGAATGATAATCTAGAGAATCCTTTACAACCAGGATATAGTTCTTGGCTTGCCTCATCAACTAAATTATAGAATTTATTGGCATCTTCATTTGGACCTCCATAAAGTCCTTCGGCTTGTGCAATATCTCTAAATTGATCATTCAATAACCCATTGATATCATCATACGAGTTAGTTTCGTCACTCATATCATCATCAACATTCAAAGGGATTTCCCATTCCCCCTGATTAATCCATCTTGTATAACCTTGAACAAATCCATAGCATATTAGATGATCATGTATAACATTCCTTTGACTCCAACGAATATTGCAATACTTTGCACATGGGCATTGAATTTCCTCGCCTTGAGGATCTCCATATAGGTAAGCAAATTCTAAGAAAGATTGCACCCCATCAATATACTCTTTGCTATACCTTGGAAAATCCATCCAATCCTTGGATGGAACATTTGAAACCCTAAAAATCATAAATTAATATCGAATCAACAAATATATAATCATTTAAGTATTATATATGCATTACAAATAAATCCTAAAAGTCATGAGTAAGTTTTCAAATTTATATGTTATGTAAGATGATAAGAATATCTTACCTAGTCATGACACTTATGTTAAGCCAAACCCAACTTCAAATATAGACCTTCCCGAGCGTTGACTTTTGTTCTTGGAGGAAAAAGTAAAATTAATAGGATCCACACAACAAGAAGATAAATCAACAAGATACACCTGTTTTATCATCAAAATCTTATCATTCGCAGGGGAAAAAAAATAAAACGGACGCTGTAGGTGAATCTGTATTTTGATTTAGAGGTAAAAATGCATGTTTTCCAGATAACATATATAAAAGAAATTAATCCCCTGTCACGAATTCAAATTCGTTGAACTATATCTTCACTGAATGTTTTTTTTTCCTATCAAACGATTCCAACTATTATTTTGATATTTTCTTCCATTATCATAATGTGTGTAACATCTTAAAGTCGCATCAGTCTGAATATTCTCATAGAAATTAAGGTAGAGCGTGTAATTTAACTCAAAAACAACTTCCCAGACTGAATAGGGAGCAATGCAAAAGAAAAGTGAGAATCATTATAGCAGCAAAACTCAATCATTAAAACAATTTAGCCATCGCATAAAAACTGAACAAGACGAAAATTCTTCTGAGAACCAAAAATTAATCAATCCTGAAGATATAAGATTTGGGAATTCACATCATCTTATTCAGCTATCAATAACAATACATAATAACGAGAAATCTTTAATAAAATTTTTGAAATTACAACATCATTTTTGTAATTCAACATTTTTATCCAAACAGTTATCGAGTGACTAAAAACAGAGGATTAACACGCAAAAATTACAAAGAAGAAAAAATTCTCAGAATGTAATGAAACGAAAGCTATAAGCATATATATGTACAATCGATAATCGATACCGGTCAAAATCGAATCGATCACCCCTAAATTAAAGAAAACAGAGATTGGTATAATATAACTATTTCAAAAAGCTTGAGAACTTACAAGTCTAAAAGGAATAGAATAGCAGGAATTGAGGGATTGGAGCAAACAGTGATTGTGGCCGTTCGATTCCACCTGCTGTAAACGGATTTGCTTGAGAACTTACAAGTCTAAAAGCAAAAAATTCCCACAGAGAAAACAGGTTCTAAATACGTAAACTGAATCAGCAACAGTGGTGTAAACTGATATTACTTATTCCTGGAGCAAACATTATAAATAGAATCAGCAAGCGTACCTATACCCAGTACAAATTGGTCTTGGACTTAAAGAAATCGATTTGATACTTTTTCAAAGTAGGGTTTTCCAAGCGCGATCTGTATTCCTATACCCACAACAATTTGGTCTTGGACTCAAAGAAATTGGCGGAAAGTTTTGTTTTGGTGGGAGATTTTTCGGAATTTTTTGTCGCGCTGCTCTGTACTGTATTGACGTGGTTCGGAAATTTTTTTCGGAATTTGTTTTGGTCTTTGACTCTGTTTGGGAATATTGGCGGTATGTTATAATTTTGGGAAATTTTTTGGTGGGAAATATATTGGGAAATTTTTTTTACAAGAAATTTTTAGGGCATGCTTAGAAAGGGTGGCATTTAGTATTATAAAATAGCAACCCTCAAAAAACGTTGCAATAGAATTTAAAAGCGTGGCAAAAGTTTTATATTTGGGCAACACTCAAAAAGTGTTGTCTTTTCAATTAAATGGAACATTTTACAAGCGTTACCTTAAAATTCGTGGCAAAAGACTATACTCAAAGGCCACGTCTAAAAAGCGCTCCTATATATATTTTTGGCAACACTTTTTGAGTGTTGCCTAAATTAATGTGGCCGTAGGCCTAAAATGTTGTAGTGTATCGTGCCTTTAGATTCTTTCTTCTACAATTTGGTGTTATTTCTTCTACGTTTCAATTGACTGTTCCATTGTATTTTCTTGTAAATTTGTTCTTCCTTGAGATCAAACACTTTCATGTGGATATCGTTTCTGAATGTTCAGGGAAGCGGCAAATTGGATTGAACCTTTGCACTTTTGTGCTCTCAGGTTTACGCCATGCTTATTAATTCAGGAAGGAAACCTCACAATTTGTATATTTTCTATTATCTTCTTTTGTGAAGTTCACGAATTGATCTTAGTAGGCCGCTGAAAATGGAGAAAAGGATCTATGTTATCTTCAGCAACAACACCAGCAGAATAATACATGTATCTCGGATCCATATTATCTTCAATGTTACATGTAGTTACTACCTTTGTTAGTCATTTTGATAATTCCACTGGATCAGTAAACATCAAGCTTCATTCTGTTAGGCTCGGGCTTAGCCCGGGCACACCCTCACTAATAAAAAGAATAATCAAATAAGATAGAATGAAATATCACAATAAAAAAAGTACAGAAATTTAACAGGAATAGAATCATAGAAAGACAACTCAGAACACAGAGATAATAATAGGGGATCTCCCAAAATATCGTCTCGTAGTTTCAAAGTAAATATGTAGTACAGGAAAATCTTCCGAAATAGTATTTTGTAGTCCCAAAGTAAATATGCAGTACAACCAACCGAAATGACATTTACAGTAAGAAAACCTACAATTTAGACTAAGCTCAAGTCACGAAAAGCATTGCAGCACAGAGTCCAAATAGGCAGTTAGAACACGTAAGAATGCTATTTTAAACTAAACAATATAGGTTACATATGTTAGTGTAGCATAAATAAGCAGAAACATATTATAACTTAGTGAAAAATGAAGTTTTACAATAAATAGCCCATGTACGTACTCATCACCTTATGTACACGAGCCTACATATAAAAAACAATACCAAATCCGAAGGGGAGTTCCCTCACTCCCAAGGTTAGGCAAGCCACTTACCTCAAACCAAACTCAATAAATCAGTCACAATGCCTTTACCATGAATACCCGGCTCTGAGTGGCACAAATCTAGTCAACAACAATTACATGACATAAATATAACTACAAGGAACTAATCTAGCTAATGAAATCGAAGCTAATGCAAGAAATTAGAAAAATTGCTCAAAAAACCTCCCGGGGACCACATCTCAAAATCGCATAAAAGTCACAAAATATAAACTCTTATTCACTCACGAGTCTACCCATATAATATTTACTCAAATCCGATACCAAAACCTTGATCAAAACGCCAAAATTTGGCCTAAGAACTTCTCTCAATTTCCCCCCCAATTTTCCAACTTAAATCCCTAATTAAATTAAATGATGAAATCAACAATGAATTAATGGAAAACAACCAAAAATGATTTACGAATCACTATCAAATAACTTCTGAAAATCTCTTAAAGAATTGCCAAAATTTGATCCCTCAAGTCCAGAAATAAAAAATGAATTCAAACCCTCGATTTTCCCTTTTTCTACCAGTTAAACTGCTTTTGCAGCTACTTACCCGCTTCTGCAGTATCGCATATACGGCTGTTTACCCGCTTCTGTGATACCGCATATGCAGCTAAAACTCCGCACCGACGAAAATCACTTACTCCATCTTCCTCCGCTTTTGTGACCACTGACCGCATATGCGCATGTCGCAGGTGCGAAAATAACATCGCACCTGCAGACCCAAGCTCGCACCTGGGCTCTACTCTCTGCTTCTGCGACCATCGCAGGTGTGGGAAAATCATCGCACCTACAGACTCTACTTTGCTCATCAAAGTCACTTCTATGATCCTAGTCTCACTTTTGCGAGCTCGCACTTGCTGTGACCACAGATGTGCGATTACACCAGCACGAGAAATTTTCAGCAATTGCATAAGTCAAAAATTCAATTCGTTAAGCATCCAAAACACACCTGAGGCCCCCAGGACCTTAACCAAACACACCACCTAGTCTTAAAATACCATGCAAACTTAGTCGAGTCGTCATATCACAACAAACAATGCCAAACACACAAATCACCATCCAATCCAAACTTAATAAACTTGAAACTTCAAATTTCCACAATCGATGCTAAAATCTATCAAACCACATTCGAATGACCTCAAATTTTGTACACAAGTCATAGTCAACATTAGGGACCCACTCCAAATTCCAAAGTCAGAATCTAACCCCAATATAAAAAATTCCACTGCCGGTCCAAATCTTTAAAAAATTGACTTTCACCATTTCAAGCCTAAATGAGCTGCAAACCTCCAAAACACAATTCGGATATGCCCCAAAGCCAAAATTTACCCACCAGATCTAAAGGAATTGATGGAAATCTATTTTGGAGTCGTCTTCACACAGTTCCGACTATAGTCCAAATATTAAGGCTTCAACCTCCATTTAGGGGCTAAGTGTTTCAACTATTTCCAAAAACCAAAACGAAGTCTCCCGACAAGTAACACTAGCAGAAATAAATATGGGAAAAGCAGGTGATAGGAAATCAGGACTATAACACTGAAAACGACCGGTCGGGTCAATATATTTGACTTGTGTAAAATATTGGTTTTGGTTTTTCAGGTGATCCAGAGTTGATTTTGGAAGAATGATTCCCAATTGGGAAACTCTAAGTTGGAAGAGTTGACTAAGTTTGGTCTTTTGTGTATCATAGTTTTGATTGTTCCATTATATCCGGATGGCGATTTTATACTTATGCGTATACCCGAATTTGCATTGGGATGTTTCTTGAAGGTTTTAGCGTTAATTAGCAAAATTTGAAAATTTGGAGTTTTGGAATGTTTATAAGTTTGACCAGAAGTTGACATTGATGATATCGGGTTTATATTTTAGTTTCGAGAGTTGGAGTAGTTTCTTAATGTTACTTGGAACTTGTGCGCAAAATTTGAGGTTATTCTGAGTTGATTTGATATGATTCGGCATGAGATTTTGAAGTGAAAGTTTAACAGTTTATCAAGTTTGATTCGAGGTGTGATTCATGATTTTGATGTTGTTATGCATTATTTGAGGTCTCTAGTAGGTTTCTTGTTATATTTTTATACTTGTTGGTATGATTGAATGGGGGACTTGGGTGTTTTTTGGATCATTGGTTGAGAAACTAGTTAAGTTAAGGATTTGGAGTTTGACCGCGATCAATATCACGTCATGATTTTTATGATTAAATACATATATAGTTTGTGTACTGTCACGACCCAAACCCCGGTCGTGATGGTGCCCAACATATTGCTTGGCAAGACCGACCATGTTATCCCATTTACCAGCCCGTTATTTATTAATACTGATCAATTAACATTAATAGCTTGTTCTCATATCAAACAAAAATTGTGGAAACAGAAACATACAAAATACAGCCCAACAATCGCGGTGTCACAAGTCTGAGCTTTTATAGATAGAAAATATCCTACACAATCAAGTTTAAGCAGAGTAGCAAATGACAAAATAATAGAGAGGAAGAGATCAGTCATGCGGACGCCGACAGCTACCTCGAAGTCTCCTCGAAATAACAGTAATGTAGCAGCCGCGATAGCTCAACTGCCCTCCTGAACACCTGGATCTGCACAAAAAGTGCAGGGGGAGTGGGGTGAGTATATTTAACTCAGTAAGTAATAATAATAAATAAAAATTGAAAATAAGAACACTTGTACTATCACTAAACAGTTCTAAGGATAACTTCACACGTAAGTCATCTCTACAGTGATAAGTCCAATTCCAGTCCACAACTGTCTCACAATGATCCCACACTAACCTAGTCCTGCTGCGGCGTGCAGCCCGATCCAATATATATATAGTGTTGCGGCATGCAGCCCGATCCAATATATATATATATATAATACTGCGGCGTACAACCTGGTCCAATATATATAGCGCTGCGACGTGCAACCCGATCCAATATAGATAGAGCTGCGATGTGCAGCCCGATCCATTTAACGTCGATGGCACTCATTGGGGGTGTGTACAGACTCCGGAGGGGCTCATATAGCCCAAACACAATAACACTGCGGCGTGCAGTCCGATCCACATATATATATTACTGCGGCGTGAAGTCCGTTCCAATATATATATATGGATCAGACTGCACGTCGCAGTATTATTGCGCTTGGGCTGTAGGAGCCCCTCCGAAGTTTGTACACACCTCCAGTGAGCGCCGTCGACATTAAATGGATCGGGCTGCACGCCGCAACGCTATATATATTGGATCGGGCCGCACGCCGCATCGCTATATATATTGGACCGGGCCGTACGCCGCAACATATATATATATATATATATATATATATATATATATATACAGCGCTATATATATTGGATCGGGCTGCGCGCCGCAGCAGTATGAGTGAGGACTAGGTCAGTGTGGGATCATTGTGAGACAGTTATGGGCTGGAATTGGACTTATCACTATAGAGATGACTTACCTGCGAGGTTACCCTTAGAACTGTTTAGTGATAATACAGATGTTCTTATTTTCAGTTGTTATTTATTATTATTACTCACTGAGTTGAAATATACTCACCCCACTCCCCTGCACTTTTTGTGCTGATCCAAGTGTTCAGGAGGGCAGTTGAGCTATCGCAGCTGCTATATTTACTGTTATTTTGAGGAGACTTTGAGGTACCAGCCAGCGTCCGCAGGACTGATCTCTTCCTCTCTATCATTTTGTCATTTGCTACTCTGCTTAGACTTGATTGTGTAGGATATTTTCCATCTGTAGAAGCTCAGACTTGTGACACCGCGATTGTTGTGCTGTATTTTGTGTGTTTTTGTTTCCACATTTTTTGTTTGATATGAGAACAAGCTATTAATGTTAATTTATCATTATTAATTAATAACGGGATGGTAAATGAGATAACATGGTCGGGCTTGCCTAGCAATGTGTTGGGCGTCATCAAGACCGGGGTTTGGGTTGTGATAAGTTGGTATCAGAGTGTAGCATCCCGAAGAAAATAATTTTGAAGTAATTAAGCGCTATTAAAAGTTGAAGTATGTTGAAATGAGACTAATGCAGTGTGACAATGTAGACTTTAGGCCCGTTAATTATTTCGGAAGATGGTGTGAGCTTGTCCCACGGGAAGATTGTATAAGTGTGACATGTAGTCACTTGATTAATTTGAAATTTAAACCAAGTATGGGGATTTTAGTAATATCATCCATTTGAGAATTTATGCCTGGAGGGCATTCTGCTTATCGGGTTATGGACCTGTAAAATATTATTGGCCTAGCTTGGCGCGATCATGATAGACTTGAGTTCGGTGGATAGATTTAAATGTGGAAGTGAGCCTCACGTCAGGCCAGTTGTGTTTATTTCAGCAATGCGCTCTTTATGGAAGGATAGTCGCGGTCTTATTTCGTGGTCAGCTAATTCATGCAAAGATATATTGCGTTGTATGATTTATGAGATGGCTTGGTAAATTTCTTATGTGTTGAGGTTCCGCGCAACGGTGATATTATATGAGCAGGATGGCTCTTAAGATTTAGATCATGTATCGCACCTCAGTTGTGCTTGAGTTTGTAGCCTATAGTGCTATATGTTTCCCTGGGGATGGTATTATGCACCTTTGTGTGTTTATGATCAATATTCGGTATTTTGATGTGATGAGCTATTCATCTCGATGTATATCTCCTTATGTGAGTTCTATATGTGGATCGGGTGGCACGCCGCCATGGGTATGTTGTTTGGATTGGGTTGAGCGCCGCAATAGTGTGATGTTCAGTTTAGTGTCACATATTTGCTTTTATGTGCTATGTTTCCTATTTTCTGAGGAAGTCCATGTTAGTGTGCGAGTTAAGTAGTTCTTTCTAGAGAATGCCTTACTTTTGTATAGCGTACGAATTAGTAGCAAACTGGCACATTGTGTCGTTTTGCGGGACTTTTGATTATGTCTAAGGTGGCTTATTACCTGAGCAGTTCGTACTGGGTGAGATGAGATTATTGGATTTGGGGTCAGTGCAAACTGATTATATGAAGAATATTATAGAGAAAAGATCATTCTCTAGTTTAGGACAAGGTAATGGATCTTGTCAGGAGTATAGATCCAATGATTTGTTGATTCATCAATTGGTTATGAATTTTGGCACGTCTCTTCCGTCATATTGGTGTTGTAAAAGATAGAGCAAGACCTATGTAGGTCATGAGATGCAATGGGAGCATCAAATTTGTGGAATTTTGACAATTAAATTTAAAGAATATTATTGTGGTCTCATGAGTAAAGTAATGCAAAATGTGAATTCAGCAAAGTTATATAGTCATGTTTAGGTACAATGTGTGAAGATTTATATGGTGGTCGTATGATGGAAACAACCTTTGCAGGAGATTCCTGGTGTTGGAATTGGGCCTAATGGCTTATTTGCTTCAATAAATGAGTATATCTATAGATTTATCGAGCTAATGTGCTCAACTGAATTGTGAAAGCACAGGAAGGTGCATGAGGTGTTAAACAAGTGATTTCAAACTACTTCAGTGTAGTTCTCAACACGTTCGAGGACGAACGTATGTTTAAGTGGGTGAGACTGTAATGACCCAACGGGTTGTTTTGAGCTCCGGCACCTCATTCGACAGTCTGTGTCACGCCCCAAATCGAGGGACATGACCGGCGCCTGATCGGGTAGCCCCAGTCAAGCGGACCTGGGTGCCTTTCATTCCCACGCGTTACCCCTGAGTTGGTTGTTTCTCATTAACATAATATCTTACCTATAATGACTGATTTCACAATGCATAAACATAACCATATGATTGATCTATTAACAAGTTCACAATTTACAATTTACAACACCCGACATACATATACATAGGCCACAATCCCACAGTTTACATGTCTACGGAGCCTCTAGGATACAAAAGGGAATATAATACTTGCCGGTAACAAGGCTCCGGCTATACCTTACAAAACCAAAATGAAGTCTAAGCAAAAGTGGCATGAGCCACACAGGGCCCCGAGGAAGAAAGGGGCTCACCAAAACGGGCAGTGGAAGATGAAGAATACTACTGCCGATGAGCTGAAGTCCCTGCTACTGATCCACCTACAACCATAACACGAATGTAGCGTCCCCGGCAAAGGGACGTCAATACACTTGAATTGTACTGGTATGTATGGACAAACTTTGTCCCAAGTAAACTCAAGCCGTTAAACAAGAATCACGATGATAGGACAACCAATAGATTACATCAAGAAATCAATTAAGCTAACTAACCATGTTTTCCACCTTTTACTCATTTCAGATAAGCCTCAACACAAGCACGTTTAAGGTCATCAAATAGAACAACAACCAATCAACCACATAAATTGCAAGTAGTCAAACATAGGGGCAATCAGTGCCCCCCAGGTTGCAAACTCTCCTGCTGTCTCCTTTCACAATTTCATATCAATAATTTTGTTTCAATTTCATTTGGGATTTCGATCGTTTTCCATCCTTATTACCTCGTCCACCCTTATTACCTCGGCCACCCTTATCACCCCAACTCACACCTTATTTCTTCATGTTGCGGCGTGCAACCCGATCCCACCGTACAGTTTTCAAACACAACAATCACAAATAGCAGATAAGGTACTACACACAATTACAACAATTTCAAATAAGCAACTTACACATTGGTTCATGTTCTTAATTACTTCTCAAGCCAATATCACAATCAAGTTACAAGTGTTCCAAAATCGAGAATGTTCATACTGTTAGGTTCAACAACTTACCACACCTCAATTGTTTCATTTCTTTTCCACAAGGTACCATATATGCCATTATAGCCATTATTCACAATTCTTTTACCAAATTCAACTCTCATTTGTCTTTCGGCCCATATCTTATATTACATCACTCATAGTTCAAAAACAACTTTGAATATCCAACAACAACATCAAGAATTTCACACAATTCGTCAATTTAACACGAACCAAACAAATTTTGCACATATAGGCGATTTCACAAGAATCAAAATTAGCCATACATACCTGGTGACGAGTTTTCTTCCTTTAACCTTCTATCTTATGCTTACCCAAGATATCCTACTCTTGTCGACCTTGTTCTTGAAGACTCTTACTTCTACTCACTTCTTTTTACTAGAAATCAAGTTCAATAATCATGCATGAGTGTAAAAATTCTATTTTCAAAAGCTATTATATGCAAACCTCTCTTTACCCATTTTAAAACTGAAAATCAAAGAAAATAGTTAGGGTTTTACCTTGAATGATTTGGGGAAGTTGAATTCTTGCCCTAGAATCCTTTGGACTAGATGTTTGGAACAATCTTTGAAGATGAAGAACTTCTCTCTCTAAAACCCCTCTCTTCTCTCTCTAATTTTGGTAAGATGATATGATAAAATGAAGAAGAAAGGTGTTATATTAAAGAAGAGGTCGGGTCGAATTTTATAAAATTCCTGGGCCGGGTCCATTCTGCGGTCGCATCTGCGATCGCAGAATCAACATGCGGTCCGCATAGTGACCGCGGAATGGCCTCAAAATTTACACAAGTTCTGTTAAGGAATGCGACCAAAATGCGGTCCGCATTCTTGATCTGCGGTCGCAAAGTGCACCGCAGATTCATTATGCGATCGCATATCGACCGCATTTTCAACATGATTTTGGGAAACCTTCTGGTAAGCTCTGCGGCAAGAATGCGGTCCGCATAGCAGATCTGCGGTCGCATTCTTGACCGCAAAATTGACACTTTTCTGGAAAAATTGATTCTCTACATTTTTGAAACTTAAACCACTACCAAGGGTCCGAACACATTATTCGGACCATGACACTATAGCTACTAGGTTTTATGCACAAAAATTTTATGGGGCCTTACATCCTCCCCCCTTAAGATCATTCGTCCTCGAATGAGGATTTTGAAAATGAGTTGGTTTTGAAAGACATGATATGCAAGCTGTCAAAATTTTAACTAACTCTTATATTTTAGAAACAATTTCGCCAGAGTTTCCTTTGTATGATGGACATATCCACCTGTTAGAGGGCCCCCGAAACACATTACCAACAACAATACACAAATACAACACTTTCCACAACTGGTATACACTTTCTTACCTCAACAAATGCACATAAACTAGTCACTTCAGTGAGTTCTTACCTTGTTTAACCATCTTAATACAACATGTACACACAAACAAACCATTACCAAACTACACTTACTATTAGTTGCTCAATTAACACATGAATCTTTTATAAGGCTTTCATTTATCAAGAAAGGTTCAAGTGACCCAAGGCAACAACACATTTATCTCATTACAAAATGAAGGAGACTTCACTAATACTAAGAGGGAAACAACTTAGACAAGATGACAGTTACTAGGAGTAGAAGGGTCACCTAATTTCTTCTAGGCTTGATCAAACAAATGGGGGTACTTTTCTTTCATCTCTTTTTTCTGCTTCCCATGTGGCCTCCTCAACTTGTTGACTTCGCCACAATACTTTAACAGAGGCAACTTCCTTATTTCTCAACTTACGGACTTGCCTATCAAGAATGGCGACCGGAACTTCTTCATATGACAAATCTTCATTAACCTCTATAGCCTCGACTGGCATGATGGTGGATGGATCTCCAATCACTTTCTTCAACATGGACACATGGAATACCGGATGCACTGATGACATCTCAGGAGGCAACTCTAGCCTATAAGCAACTTGACCAATCCTTTGAACGTTCTGATATGGACCGACATACCTAGGACTCAATTTCCCTTTCTTTGCGAATCGCATGACTCCTTTCATAGGAGATACCCTCAAGAACACCCAATCATCAACTTGAAACTCCAAATCCCTTCGGCGAACGTCTGCATAGGATTTTTGACGACTCTGTGCTGTTTTCATTCTTTCCTGAATAACCTTGACATTTTCCATAGCTTCGTACACCATATCTGGCCCTAGCAATTCCGTTTCACCTACCTCAAACCACCCGATTGGCGACCTACATCTTCTCCCGTACAATGCCTCAAATGGGTCCATCTGAATGCTAGCATGATAGCTGTTATTGTAAGCAAATTCTATCAGTGGCAAGTGTTCATCCCAATTACCTTTAAAATCTAAGACACAAGCCCGCAACATATCTTCAAGCGTCCGAATGGTCCGCTCGGCCTGACCGTCGGTCTGTGGATGGAAAGCTGTGCTGAGATTCACCTGAGTTCCCAAACCTTGCTGAAACTTCTTCCAAAGGTTAGTTGTGAACTGAGCCCCGCGATCCAAGATAATAGAAAGTGGAGTGCCATGAAGCCTTACTATCTCCTTGATGTACAACCTTGCATATTGCTCCGCATTATCAGTGGACTTGACTGGCAGGAAGTGAGCTGATTTGGTGAGTCGATCCACTATCACCCATATTGAGTCGAACTTACGCCGAGTGCGAGGTAACCCCACCACGAAATCCATATTGATCATCTCCCATTTCCACCTTGGTATTTCTATAAGCCGAGTTAATCCACCGGGCCGTTGATGCTCGGCCTTCACTTGCTGGCAGTTCGGGCATCTAGCTACAAAGCTTGCCACATCCCTTTTCATCCCGTTCCACCAATAAATCTCCTTAAGGTCATGATACATTTTCATGGAACCTGGGTGTACCGAATACCTGGAAATATGAGCCTCTGCCATTACCCTCTCCCGAAGCTCGTTCACGTCCGGAACACATAGTCTACCTTGGCATCGCAATACACTATCCTCGCTGCTGCGTGCAAATGTTGTGGTCTTGTTATTCATAACTGCTTCCTTCACCCGAACCAATGCTTGATCCATGAACTGTTTTTCCTTGATTTCCGCGACCAGTGATGATTCTGCTCCATTATGCACCAAAACATCCCCCTCGTCTGACGCCGAGATACGAACCCCCAAACTGGCTAATTGGTAAACCTCCCGAGCCAGGGGTCTCTGATCCACACCCAAATGAGCCAAACTACCCATGGATTTTCGACTAAGAGCGTCGGCTACCACATTTGCCTTCCCCGGATGGTACAATATGTTCATATCATAGTCATTGAGCAATTCTAACCACCGCCGCTGTCTCAGATTCAGCTCTTTCTGCTTGAACAAATACTGGAGGCTCTTGTGGTCCGAAAACACATCTACATGAACCCCATAAAGATAGTGTCGCCATATTTTCAAGGCAAACACAACAGCTGCAAGTTCCAAATCATGCGTCGGATAATTCTTCTCATGGTTCTTGAGTTGCCTGGAAGCATAAGCTATAACCTTTCCGTGCTGCATCAATACACATCCCAAACCGACTCTGGAGGCATCACAATAGACTACAAATCCCTCTGTGCCTTCTGGCAAGGCCAATACCGGTGCCGAGGTCAATCTTGACTTCAATTCTTGGAAACTTTTCTCACATGCTTCGGACCACTGGAACTTAACTGCTTTCTGCGTCAATTTAGTCAATGGGGAGGCGAGGGTTGAGAATCCCTCTACAAACCTCCGATAGTACCCTGCCAAACCCAAGAAGCTACAAATCTCTGTTGGGATCGTGGGTCTAGGCCAATCTTTCACTGCCGCAATCTTTTGAGGATCCACCTGAATTCCCTTACTGGAAATAACATGACCTAGGAAGGCTACGGACTCCAACCAAAACTCATATTTTGAGTATTTGGCATACAATTGATGCTGAAGAAGTGTCTGCAATGCTGCTCTGAGGTGAACGGTATGCTCTTCCCTGCTCCGAGAGTAGATGAGGATGTCGTCAATGAATACAATCACAAAGGAATCTAGGAATGGCTTGAATACCCGATTCATAAGGTCCATGAAAGTTGCTGGGGCATTGGTTAGCCCAAAAGACATGACCAAAAACTCGAAGTGACCATAATGAGTTCTGAAGGCGGTCTTAGGAATATCCTGCTCCCTGATTTTCAACTGGTGGTACCCAGACCGTAAATCAATCTTTGAGAAGAACTTCGCTCCCTGCAATTGGTCAAACAGATCATCCACTCGAGGCAAAGGATATTTATTCTTGATGGTGACTTTGTTGAGCTGCCGATAATCAATACACATTCGAAGTGTACCATCTTTCTTTTTGACAAAAAGAACCGGAGCACCCCACGGCGACACACTCGGTCGTATGAACCCTTTCTCTAATAAATCCCTCAGCTGCTCCTTTAACTCCCTTAACTCTGCCGGCACCATCCTGTATGGTGGAATGGATATTGGCTGAGTATCTGGCAATACATCGATCCCAAAATCAATCTCCCTATCCGGCGGAATGCCCGGAAGCTCATCCGGAAACACTTCAGGAAATTCATTCACAATTGGCACGGACTCGAGGGTAGGCACCTCTGAGGTGGTGTCCGTCACCCGAACCAAGTGATAGATACACCCCTTCTTAATCATCTTCTAAGCCTTAAGGTAGGAAATAAACCTACCCATTGGTACTACACCATTTCCTCTCCATTCAAGAACTGGCTCGTTAGGGAACTCGAGCCTCATAACTCTCGTCCGACAGTCAAGCTTGGCAAAGCATGAATAGAGCCAATCCATCCCCATAATTACATCAAAATCAACCATCCCAAGCTCAATAAGATCGGCTGTGGTATCACGACCACTCACCGTGACAACGCAATTTCTATAGACTCGTGAGGCTGTAATAGAATCACCAATTGGAGTCGACACAGAGAACGGCTCATGAAGCCGTTCGGGTTCTATCCCAAAACTTGAAGCAATGAATGGAGTAACATAAGACAAGGAGGACCCTGGATCAATAAGGGCATAGCAATCAATAGTCTGAACAGACATGATACCTGTAACAACATCTGGAGAAGCCTCGGCATTTCGGCGGCCACTCAATGCATAGAATCGGCTAGGTCCACCCCTACCCTGAGCTCCACCCCTAGCTGCACCACGCCCTGCTGCTGCTGGAGTACGCGCTGATGATGTAGCAGCTGAAGAACCGGATGACTGAGCAGATCCCCTACCCATACCCTGACGGGGTGCACGACAATCCCGCTGAATGTGACCTCTCACCTCGCACCCGAAGCACACCGGGATGTCAAGGTAGCAAGTCTCTGTATGAAATCTCCCACACTTGGGGCATGTAGGTCTCCCTGCTGCTGGGACCTCACTCCAGGACGGCCGGACTGGCGAGGCCTCCTGTTGTCCGAACCTGGTCTCGAAAAAGCAGTTACAGTATGAGAACAGTGGGAAGAGATGCAAAGTGATTTCCGTTAACCCTGGTTTACACAAAAGATCTTCCCCTGGAAGTGATCTCCCTGAATGACCCATTGATCGGGCCCTGCTGCTACTTTCTCTTTCTGCACGAATCTTTAATTTCCTGGCCTCTGTGGCCTGAGCAAACCCCACGATCCTCCCATAGTTCATGTCTGAGTGCAAAGCTGCTGTGGCGGCCTCATTCACTACCAAAGGGCTAAGGCCCTGAACAAACCGTCGAACCCAGGCATCCATGGTCGACACTAAACGAGGAGCGTACTTGGACAACCTTACAAACTCCATGTGATACTCCCAAACACTCATACTGCCCTATTTGAGGACCTCGAACTCCGTGGCACGGGCTGCCATCACCTCGACAGGCAAGAAGTGGTCCATAAATGCATCCACGAACTCATCCATCTGGCCGGAGGGCTTCCTTCTTCACGGGAATCCTCCCACATTTCGAACCATGAACGTGCCGCTCCCTTCACCCTGTAAGAGGCCAACTCTACCCCCTCTATATCTGTAGCCTTCATCACTCTGAGGGTCTTGTATATCTCATCAAGGAAGTCCTGTGGGTCAGCCTCTAGATCGGTGCCTGAGAATTCTGGAGGGGCCAACCGCAAGAACCGGTGGACTCTGGAGCCGGAGGAATCTTCCTGTCCCCTGGAGGACGCAGGGGCATCATGGGATCTCTGGGCCTGGGCGGCCACTAACTGTGTTAACATATGAATGGCTCCCCTAAGATCCTCATTAGAGATACCAGAGCCCGAAGCGGGAACTGTATCTGATTCAGGAACACCGATAGGAGGAATGGTAGCATCCTCTGCCGCAGCTGGAATAGGGACACTTGGGTTTTGAACAGATGGGCCAGGCAAATTCAGGACTGGTGGGTCATTCTCGCCCACGGCATCGGGTACATGATTAGCAGCCGCACTTGGGCCGGCATTGGCCCCAAGGCCGAGTTTAGCCTTCTTCTTAGGCGCCATATTCTGAAAATTTGTGAACAAGGCGCGAATTAGACACAGATATTTCCACATTGCACTTTACCGCACGATATAGATTAACAAAGAAATAGGTATATTCCTAAATGCCCGTGTAGCCCCCAACTTATCTGATGTGGTCGAAAACACACCGATAAGAAGGGCACTACTAGAGACGGCTCCGAGACATCCTAAGACACTTTAAAACCTTAGGCTCTGATACCAAGTTTGTCACGCCCCAAATCGAGGGACATGACCGGCGCTTGACCGAGTAGCCCCAGTCAAGCGGATCTGGGTGCCTTTCATTCCCACGCGTTACCCCTAAGTTGGTTGTTTCTCATTAACCAAATATCTGACCTATAATGACTGATTTCATAATGCATAAACATAACCATATGATTGATCTATTTACAAGTTCATAATTTACAATTTACAAAGCCCGACATACATATACATAGGCCACAATCCCACAGTTTACATGTCTACGGAGCCTCTAGGATACAAAAGGGAATATAATACTTGCCGGTAACAAGGCTCCGGCTATACCTTACAAAACCAAAATGCACTACTAGAAATTGAAGCTATGGTAACCCTTCAAAAACCGTTACTATAGATCAGCTAACCGTCCTTGTAGGGCTATTGGAACGGATGTTGACCCGTTCCAGGATTCAGCGTTACAATAGGTCTATTGGAACGGTTATATGCAACGGTTCTAAAACCATCTCTATAGATAGGGATATTGTAACGGTTTTGGATTGCTCCCATGGTTTATCTACACGAACGGTTTATTTTCTATTTGAACGGTTATAAACCGTCCTGGTAAGTTAATACTGCTGATTTTTTAAAAGGCTGTTGCAACGGTTTTCATGATATATTGCAACGGTTGTCATGATAAATTGGAACAATTATCGGTATTCTATTGCAACGGTTTTCATGATATATTGCAACGGTTTTCATGATATATATGAACAATTATCAATACTCTATTGCAACGGTTTCACGATATATTGGAACAATTATCATCTCTCTATTGCAACGGATATTATAACATATTGGAGAAGGTATTAGGGGCTGCTCTTGTTATTTGCGAGGTGTATAAGAACGGTTATATTCTCTATTGCGACAAATTATAATTTTTGATATTTATGGAAGCATCATTAAAAAATAGTTTACTATTCTATGAAATTGTTTACACCATATCCAACTAGCATTATCCATGTACAATGACAAAATATGGATACAATGTTTGGTTAAACAATTCAAAAGTCAAAATAGATGAGTTTGCATACAAAAAGTTCTAAAGTAAAATATCCTTAAACATAATAATAAAGCCTAACAACAATCCATAACAACACTCAAGTAAGGTCTTCGTCACTGCTTTCATCCGCAATCACCGCACCTACAAAAAGATCACGAGAAATAATTAAATAACATTTTAAGGATAATTGAATCACAAAGTAATTGAATGACCAATTTGATGATAACTCGAAAATTTTCATTCTCTCTAAATTCTTAAATTTTTCGGCAGAGAGTTTCATTTGTAAATATGACTATTCCAAAATTTCCAACCTGCTCCAAATATCATTGGCAAATACAACTATGTAGAACCAACAAAGACTCTAAAGACACATTCTCTATAAAACCAAAACTCTAAAGAGATAAACCAACTCAATTTCAGCAGAACCAGATTTATGATTGCAGTATTTCAGTGCACACATTATCAATCAAACTGAAAATCTAGACGAGATCAATCAACTCATTTCCCTCCAAATCAGATATGCATTTAAGATTGCACTAATTACTAGTGGACACATTCTCAATCAAATAGCCCTCCAGTGTCCTGTTAATTAGGTGTTCCTGGAACTTTTTCTGGTATTTTGTCATGGTAGCATACAATATTATCTCCTTCTTACAAGGAAGCATTTGCTCAACATCCACTTTCATCCTCCGTAGAAGAAAATGACGTAATATTGCATGGAGTTTGGCCACAACAAAGAAGAGAAAATGAGTGCACTTTTAATCCCTCAAATATCCACTTACCCTTTGTTAAATATCACATATTTCCTATATAAAGGTACCAAAAATACACATTTTAAGGTTAGATGTGCTTAACCAGAAATCACAAGGATCAAAACTAGAATTCACAAATTACAGAGGGACCAAAAGTGCAATCAAGAAGGAGCTCTTGGAGCATAGTTGAATATGAGCAGTGAGCAGCAAACATCAAGGTCTTATGGCTGACAACACTACTTCATTGTCAACTCTTAGCTTCTACATCAAAAGAAATAGAAAAAGATTCTTGTCCAACATTTATGCTTAACAAACTTCAAAATTTTGATAAAAGCAAATGCTTAACAACATGATTCAGCCAGAGATGGACGACGAATTGGCATCAACAAGTATAATTCTAAATAGAATAAGCTAAAAAAAAGAAGCAATATTAATACCTCGAATGAGTTGGCCTTCTTTGTTGCTATCAGTAGATGGACGATGAATTGGTTGCAAAGTTGCTCGCTGTGCAGAAGAGGCTTCTCCAGGAGAATTATCACCCAATGCCGCTCGAATAATATTAGCATCAATATCAATTCCTGAACGCTGAAGTCGTGCAAGGACATCTGCAACAACTTCTTGACGGATAGTTGCCTTTTGTTCCTCAATTTTCTCCTCCATCCTTTGTATCTTCTCCTCCATTTTTTGTAGAGAATTTGAAGTATTTGAAGAAGATTCAAAACATTCTACCTTCCCTCTCAAAGAAGTTCTTGTAAACCCTCGTCCATACAATCTCAAACATCCCGGATGTTCAGGCCCCATGACAGATGCAAATGCATTGACGGACTCATTGCCATTATCATTTTGTTGGGCTTCAATTGCCACCATTTCAGCCTTCAGAGCAAATTCAAACAAATAGAACAAGTAAATAAAAAGTATACTAATAAAAACAAATAATTGATCTCGATATAACATCAGTTAAATATAATTCGCACAATTTTACTAGTTGTATCATCATCTGAGCACTTGTAGGATCGCCCAACTTTCCTTTTTCTTGTAGCTACAAAGACTTCTTTTGCCGATAAAGGATCCGAAGTTTCTTTCTCGTTTTCCTGGTTACATAGTTACATGAAAGTGAGTTAGCATTCGCGGTGATCTACCATGCACTAAATAAGAGCAAACATTGAGAAAATTTTTGCCATTATTTGCTAGTTACACACCAACTTAGAGCGTACTAAAGCAAAACTTCTTTTTCCAGCAGTGTGAGGATTCTTCAACTTTTTCCGGTTCTCAATATTAATTTGGGACATTCTCTGCAAGAAAAAGAAACATCAAACATCAAAGAAAAAGGCAATTGCATGCACCCAAGTATTCAAAAGGTACTTTGCATGAATGTAACTTCAGTTCATGGACATCCTTTTTTCCCTTCTGATAAAGCAGTTCCTGTACATTTTGTGACATACAACATTGTTTTTAACTACCTATTATGATGCAGGTTCCTGCTTTGGTTCTTGACTGCGAGCCTAACATTGACTTTAACAGAGATGTTGAAGCAAACAGGGAGTATGTCAACTTTCCTTTATTTTCTGAAAATGTTTGTATAATTACTGTTTCACTTAAAAGTATATACTCACTAGAAGATATCATCTTTTTTTGTTATGAATCATAAAAACAAGGTTTCTTTTTTAGCAGCTTCCAACTGCTGCTTATATATCTCCTCTTAGTACTGATTAGGCGAGTTGAGATGGATTAAAAATAGGCAGGACAGTTGTGAGAAAATGAGGAGTGCAGATCATCTGACAGTGCAAAAGGACTGGCTTTTCTTTCCCTGAAAAGTAGGCTAAAGGAGTCCCTTTTTTTGTGTGATTGAACTGACCAGCAAAATACATGAATACATTTCCGAAGGAGGTAAATGTATCATTATGTTGGACGACGTGTGGCAACCAGAAGTTGTGAATTCTGTCAGGACTGACGAGGAAGCGAAGAAAACGAAGTAGGATGGAACACTTCTAGAAGTTATAGCATGGCCAGCTAAAATGATCACATGCTGTTTTTTATATCTAATCAGTGGAACAGATTATATGCAATAAGATACACGATTATCAGGGACAAGAAATAAGTAGCAAAAGCTGTTATACTGCAGATTATCAGGGACAAGAAATAAGTAGCAAAAGTTGTTATACACGATCATACACATGCATATCATACTGCAGATTACCATGGACAAGAAATAAGTAGCAAAAGTTGTTAAAGGCCATCAACACTAACATCGTAAGTTTTATATTTGTAGTTTCACTGCTCTATTTTCACAGATTACATAAATCTATGTGGATACATAGCTAGGCCTAAAACTGATATGGAATTGCTTAAGACCATAACTTTTCAGCAGATCATACGACAACACAACAATTACATACTAGTCTTTTAGCGCTTTTTGGGGCATTATTTTTCTGAAAAAAATCTCCAGCATTTCGGCGCTTTGTGGACATTTAGAAAGAAGAAGAAGAAGAAGAAGAAGAAGAAGAAGTAAGAAATACATATACTTGGAGTTTCTCTGAGTTCCAATACCTAAGGAGTTCCTTAAACTGAGAAGCTGGAACATCTTCAGGGATATTTTGCAATCGAGCTTCATCATTGTGATAGGAGTCAAAGTGATCCCTTTTCAATCTATTCTTGTGTTTTCTCCAGGCAGCTTGCACTGATTCCAAAGTATATTTTTTTCCAGCTTCGGGAATATCATATTTATCCTACAATTGATGTCAAATATGTTAGTGCAGAAAATATGAGATTTTCAATCAAAAATTGAAAATTAAGAAGTTCATACCTTGGTATATTCCCATATATCCTCTTTTGTGTCAATCTTCCTCCAATCCAAAATATTAAGCGGACATAGAGTCGCATTCCTTGCCAGTGTACCGAGGAAGCTTCCAAACTCTGATACAACTTCATCACTAGGACCAACGGGTTGATTTAAGTGCTTAAGTAAAATCACTTTACGCTCCTGGCGTCCATGTACATTTTTCATCTTTGTTCTACCTCTTTTTCTTGGTTGAATAGAAGGGCCTACAATTATATTAACAAAAAAAAATACCAAATCAGTATTACATTATATATTACTGCAATAGGATGTAAATATTTTCAGATAAAATCTATAAGCTATTACCTTGTTCTTTAGATTGTTCAGCTACAGTAGGAGTTGTAGAATCCAATTGAACTTGTTCCTCCACTTGTTCATCTATTACTTGTGTGGCATGAGTGATTGATCTAGTTTGTACATGAGCTACCTCTCCTGAATACTGTGGCAGTAGCAGATTCTCTTCAATGATATTTGGATGCTCTTTGTTTGATTGTTTTGCAGCAGTGGTTGATCTAGTTTGTACATGGGCTACTACTCCTGGATATTGTGGCAGATTCTCTTCAATAATATTCGAAAGATCTTTCTTTGATTTTCTAGCGTTAACGCCATATTTTTGGCTAAACGAACTCCTTATTTGATTTTCCAAAGATGCCATTGTTCCAGGTTTTGCGTATGTCGCATTTGTCTTTTTTTTGGGCTTTGAAGGTCTTTCTTGACTCATTTCTGTCAGAATCTGAGGAAGAATACAAAAACAAATTGTGTGACTGATGCTAAGGTCAAAAGAACTATCTGCTTGATTTACAAAATAATAGCATAGATACTTATAATCTACTTTACCTGAACTGATAGCAGTAGACAACCACAACTTTAAGATAGGAAACAAACTAAACATGGACTGAAACATATTAAACATGGACTGAAACATGGACTGAAACATATATCAGACTAAAGTTTCAATTACTGAGCATATTACAAAAGCTTGAAAGAGAAACACACTAAAAAGCCCAAGCTAGAGCATATGCAAGAACAAAAAATTGTTTGAAAGAAGACAATAAAGTTCAAAATTACAAATAAAAATTAGATGTTCCTTCTTCAGTCATCAGCCTCCATCCAATCCCAATCCGTATCATCGAACTCATCCTCCTCTTCTGATATTTCCATATCTGTATCTTGAGAATGTTGTGCATCAACTGGCATATCAATAACATCAAGAGGTACATCTTCTCTCGACCACCTAATATCAATATCGGCTAACCTAGTTGATGGACCGGCATCATCATTTGGCTCCCTCCAAAATGTCTCCCCAACATTAGGAATATTTTCTTCCTCCAAATCATACAAATCAATAGGGACTTTATTAATTGCATAGAAAACATCTTTCTCAATTGGATCCTCCACATAAAAAACTTGGTGGACTTGAGATGCCAATACAAAAGAGTCATCAGTACTGCATAATCGGTAAAAGTATACCCGAGTTAACCCATATTCATCAACTTCATTACGAAACCAATCGCATCTAAACAATACAACACTAAAGTGACCCCAATAATCAATCTCAATGATATCCTGAATAGCTCCATAGTACTGAACCTCTCCATCGATGGGATTTTGGTCCCTGGCACTAGCAAAACTATCCATTGTCGCTGACAAAGTCACTCCACTATTCTGTGTCTTCAACGGCGCATCCCGCGTCATCGTATGAAATAAGTAGCCATTGATAAAATATCCTGTATATCATTTGGCCAATGTATTAGGCCCTTTAGCTAGCCATCGCAAATGATTGGGCACGTCAATGCTTTTTACTTTCTCTTTAAACCAGTCGGCGAAGTTTCGACTATGATTTCTTGCTCTTACCCAAGCATTTGATCTAGTTTGATTATCAACTAAATTCTTATGTTCCCTGCAAGATATATGTTTCAAATTTAATCATTAGGCCTTTATAAATGAAATTTAAAAATGTTAAAATATAAAATAAATAAGGCTTATAATACAAGTGATGGTAATATATTTTAGCTTACATGATAAATGCCTCCACTTGTTCATCTTCAGTATTGAAGAGAGCATATCTATGTGCCTCAGAACATAACTGCAAATCCATAGCAAAAATCTTTCCTTTTCTCTTTTTCTTACTTCCAATTGGATGGCCTATTTTAGGGAAAATAGGTGACAAATTTTCTCCTCCAATGTCCCCATCATCCTCAATTTGGTACCTACTGAATCTTGTCTTCACTCCATCATGTAGGTATCTCGAACAAAAGATCAAGCACTCTTCAGCCAGAAACCCCTCTGCAATTGACGCTTCTGGATGAGCTCGATTACGAACAAACGCCTTATATTTGCACAAATTTCTTTCAGTGGAATACATCCAGCGACAATGAGTCGGGCCCCCGAGCTTATTTTCATTTACTAAGTGAACAGGCAAATGAGGCATTATATCAAAATAGGATGGAGCAAAAATCATTTCAAGCTCACATGTAATATCATTGATTTCAGCCTACAATCTATCAAGAACCTCTCGCCTTATAACCTTGGCACATATGGCTTTAAAGAAATTACCCAACTTAATCAATGTCAAAGAAACATTCTTGGGTAATGATTTTCTAACAGCAACTTGGAGCAAGTAATGCATTATAAAATGTGCATCATGACTTTTGTACCCGGATATTTTCATCTCTTTCTCATGCACACAACGTGATATATTCGAGGCACACCCTTTTGGCAATTTGGCATTTTTAAAGATGGTGCAAAATCGCCTCTTCTCTTCTGGATTCATGTAGAAACAAGCTTTAGCCAAAGATATTGTTCCACTTACAACATCTTGTATTGGTTGAAGCTCTTTTCGTATTCCCATTTCCTGCAAATCGTAACGAGAATTTACATGATCTTTTGACTTTCCATCTATCTCCAATAATGTCCCAAGAATACTATCACATATATTTTTCTCAATATGCATTGGATCAAGATTGTGCCTCAATTTGTTAGTTTTCCAATATGGTAATTCAAAGAAGATAGATCTTTTTTTCCATGGACCCATGTTATCCCGAGACCTTTTCTTTTGGCCCTTTCCAAAGACATTCTTGAATTCACGCAACTCTTCGAGCACTTCTGTACCCGACAAAGGAGTGGGTGCAAGTCTATGATCCTCCTTACCATCAAATGATTTCTTATCTCTTCGAAATGGATGTTCAGGAGGCAAAAATGCCCGATGACCCATGTAGCACATCTTACGACTATGTTTGAGATATTGAGAGCATGTGCCATGATTACAGGTGGGGCATGCAAATTTTCCCTTTGTGCTCCAACCAGAAAGCATTGCTAGTGCAGGAAAATCACTAATTGTCCACATTAAGGCTGCCCGCATTTGGAACATCTGGTTAGATTCGGCATCAAATGTTTCTACACCGAATTCCCATAACACTTTTAATTCAGCAATTAGTGGTTGTAGATACACTTCTATATCATTTCCCGGAGATGAAGGACCTGGGATGATCATTGACAACATTATATACTCTGGCTTCATGCAAATCCAAGGCGATAGATTGTAGTTCATTAACATAACAGGCCACGTGCTATGGGAAATACTCATTGTTCGAAAAGGGTTGAAACACTTGAAAGACCCAATCTAATATTACGAGGGTCACTAGAGAATTCAGGGTGCAAGGAGTCGCACTCCTTCCAAGCATCACCATCAGTGGGATGTCTTATATTTCCATCATTCGGTCGTTCAGTGGCATGCCATCTCATAGCTGCAGCTGTTTCGGGACACATGAATATCCTCTGAAGGCGAGGCTTTAATGGAAAGTACCTTAAAACCTTTGCGGGGGTTTTGGTCTTTTTATTAGTCAATACATTAACAACATGCTTCCATCTAGAAGACCCACACACAGAACAAGTATCTGCATTTATATTGTCATTCCAAAATAACATGCAATCATTAGGACATGCATGTATTTTTTCATAGTGAAGACCCAAATCTTTTATCATGCTTGTTGCCTTGTAAAAAGACTCGGGTAGCTGAGCAAATGGAAATGCCTCTTTTAACAACTCCAACAAGTCTGTGAATGCCACATTACTCAACCCGTGAATGCACTTAAACAAGTACAATCGGATCGTAAAGCCTAATTTGGAAAAATTCTCACACCCTGGATATAATTCTTCATTTCCTTCTTCTACTAATTTAAAGAATCTTTTTGCATCTTGCGAAGGTCCATCCCCCACTCCTTCATGTCCCAAATCATCCTCGACATTTCGAAATGTATCATGAAGTAATCCATCAATATCATCATACATCTCAGAACCTTCATCATTATTGCTTGGGCATGGAGTCTTTCTCGAGGAAAATCCTTCCTCGTGGAAAACCCATTTGGTGTATCCATGAACAAATCCATTAACGATCAAGTGATCCTCCACCACTGTCACGACCCCAAATCCGGTCGTGATGGCGCCCAACACATTGCTAAGCCAGCCTGACCAATCAATATCAACAACAGAGCTAGAAGCTCTCTTTAACCCATTTAAGCATTTCAAAATATGAAACAATAGTAATACTTATACTAACAGCGGGGAAACCAAGTCCCAAAATATACTAACTCCCATAGACCGAAGGGTCAAGAGTCATGAGCCTCTACTGAACGTAAGTGTATAAAGGTTTACAAAAATACCAAGTGCGGAAAGAAATGTCAATACAAAATCAAAAGACAGTAGGAAGGAATATCGGGTCCTGCGGACTCTGCAGCTACCTCGTATATCCCACGGATGTCGCCTCGCACAGCTACTGGATCACTGCTGAGAGGTACCTGGATCTGCACACAAGGTGCAGGGAGTAAAATGAGTACTGCCAGACTCAGTGGTAATAAACAAGGGTAAGACAGCGCAGATAAGAAATCCGCAATAAAGCACTATGTAAAACTATAATCAGCTACCCCGTCATAGAATCAATATTCACTGTACCTGTACCAACAAATACCAATAAATAGCATAACAGCTAGCGGATGTAGCTAAATGCAATGCAATGCATGATATGACCGCTACGGCGCGTAGCCCGACTCCAATTTTGGGTACCCGTGCTCACTGTGGGGGTTCAGACTCCGGAGGGGCTCCTACAGCCCAAGCACATCTCATAGAGATTTCCTGCGGCGTGCAGTCCGATCCAACATATATCTCGCTGCGGCGCGCAGCTCGATCCACTACTAGTCAGCTAATTTGCAGATACAGCCTCGCAGGCTCAAAAGTGGTTTTTGAAAAACTCTTTTATCATTTTTCAGTTGGAAAACAGTAATATCAAGTTCCAGAGATTGGAATTAGCATAATAACAGAAATAGCTGCGGACTAGTAGTAAACTAGCATGTCTATATGATAAGACAATGATAACGATCCTCGCGGGATCCAATAATTGGCTCACAGCCCACAATATACTCAACCGTCCAAGAAGGAGGTTCAACGGCTCGAGAATAGCCAATAATACAGTATCAACAGGTCGGACTAATATATATAGTCTCCAGTTCATGATCGACCCCGCACTCTCAAGAGTGTGCGTGTCTCGCCGCTATACAGCGTCACAAAGTGGTATACCGGGGTTTCGAACCCGCCGGTCATCACCCACATCTATTACTCACCTCAATACAGCGCGACGACTATTCCGCAATGCCCTTGCCACGAGAATCAAGATCCGCACGCGTAGAATCTGATCAAATACAGTAGAAATACAACAAATTAGGCCAATGGGACGACACCCAATCAAAACAACTCAATTTACATCGAAATTCCCAAAGTTGTCAAAACTCGACTTTCGGTACGCTTGTCGAAAAATCACGAAAGTCACATATTTGGAACCCTCATCTCGATACGAGTCTAAGCATATAAATTTTACCAAATTCGGACTCCATTTGGCCATTCAAAACCTTGATTTTCTAAAGTTCAAGCCTAGGGCTAAATCCTCCATAAATTACCCCAAATTCCTCCATTTTCATGATATAATTGCATAATATTACCAATACTAATCATAGTTTAAGTCCATAGTTGATTACCCGATGATTTCCCTTGAGTTTCTCTTCAAAATCGCCCAAATCGCCTCTAAAGCCGAGACCCAAAATGTGTGAAATGTTCTGAAATTTTTCTAACTTCCGATACACTTAACTCACAGCGATTTTCGCTTCTGCGGATAAAATTCCGCCCCTGCGGAACCGCTTCTGCGACCTTTTGGTCGCTTCTGCGAACCCATGCCCTTTTGGCCATTTCCGCACCAGCGATCAAGGGACCGCCCCTGCGCATCCGCTTCTGCGGAAATTAGTCCGCTTCTGCGGAATGATCCGCTTCTGCGACCAAGAGTCCGCTTCAGCGGACTCGCCTCCGCGATCAAACATCCGCTTCTGCGAATTTTCCCAAGACGGCTCAAGACCGCTTCTGCGATCGCCCACTCGCTTCAGCGAAGCCGCTCCTGCGGGCCAGGCTCCGCTTCAGCGGTCAGCTCCGCTTCTGCGCCTTCTTGTCCGCTTCTGCGGACTCGCTCCTGCGCTCCCATTTCCGCAGGAGCGGAAACAACAGAACAGACTCAAAAACCTGCAATTTTCCACATTTTCTCCCGTTTAACCATCCGGAATCACCCCGAGGCCCCCGGGACCCCAACGAAAACCACCAACATACCCCAAAACACGATACGAACTTGTTCAAATCATAACAACACCATCCTAAACATTAAAATCGCCAATTACACACGGATTCAAGCCTAAATTCCTTCAAACATTCCGAATTACACAATCAATCAAAAACCCGACCAAACGACGTCCGAATGACCTGAAATTTTGCAGGCACATCCAAAATCACCTAACGGAGCTACTGCAACTGTCGGAACTCCATTCCGACTCCCGGATCAAAATCTCACCTACCGTTCGGATTTCGCCAAAATTCAACCTTAGCCAATTCAAGCCTATTTCTACACCGGCCTCCAAATTCAATTCCGATCGCTCCCCTAAGTCACAAATCACCTCCCGGAACTAACCGAATCATCAGAACTTGATTCCGAGCCCTCTAACCAAATAGTCAACTCCGAGTTGACTTTCCTTATTCAAGTCTCCTTCAAAAAGGCTATATGCCTCATTTTCAATCAAATTCACTCCTAACTCACCCGATAGACTCTAACACTGATATAAAATCATAAAACATGTATTTTACAACATAACGGGGTGGTAATTCCCGTGACGACGGGCCGGGTCGTCACATTCTCCCCCTCTTAAGCAAACGCTCATCCTCGAGTGGGTCAAGAAACATACCTGAAGTCTCAAACAAGTGAGGATATCTGCTCCGCATCTCCCGCTCGGTCTCCCAAGTGGCCTCCTCCACGGGTCGACCTCTCCACTGAACCTTAACTGATGCAATCTCCTTAGACCTCAATTTTCTCACCCGGCGTCCCAAAATGGCAATAGGCTCCACATCATAGGATAGATCACCATCAAGCTGAATGGTGCTGAAATCTAATACATGAGACGGATCTCCAATGTACTTCCGGAGCATAGACACATGGAATACCGGATGAACGCTGGATAAGCTGGGCGGCAAGGCCAACTCATATGCCACCTCTCCAACTCTCCTAAGTATCTCAAAAGGACCAATGTACCCGGGACTCAACTTTCCTTTCTTCCCAAACCTCATGACACCCTTCATAGGTGAAATCTTCAACAATACTCTGTCACCAACCATGAAAGACAACTCTCGAACTCTACGGTCCGCATAACTCTTCTGACGAGACTGTGCTGTACGAAGCCTCTCCTGGATCAACTTTGCTCTATCCAGAGCATCCTGGACTAACTCAGTCCCTATCAATCTAATCTCACCAGGCTCAAACCATCCCACGGGGGATCTACACCGCCTGCCATACAATGCCTCATACGGGGCCATCTGAATACTCGACTGATAACCGTTGTTGTAGGCAAACTCAGCAAGTGGTAGGAACTCATCCCACGAACCACCAAAATCAATCACACAAGCTCGCAACATATCCTCCAAGATCCGAATAGTACGCTCAGACTGTCCGTCTGTCTGGGGGTGAAATGCTGTACTCAACTCAACCCGTGTACCCATCTCTCGCTGAAATGCTCTCCAAAACTGAGAAGTGAACTGAGTACCCCTGTCGGATATGATAGACACTGGAACTCCATGCAACCGAACAATCTCTCGAATAAAGATCGCCGCCAACCGCTCCGATGAGTAGGTAGTACTAACTGGAATGAAGTGAGCTGACTTGGTCAGTCTATCCACAATCACCCATACAGAATCAAACTTTCTCGCCGTCCGAGGGAGTCTCGTAACAAAGTCCATAGTGATCCTCTCCCATTTCCACTCAGGAATAACAATGCGCTGAAATACACCACCGGGCCTCTGATGCTCGTACTTAACCTGCTGACAGTTGAGGCACCGTGCTACATGTCTGACAATGTCCATTTTCATCTTCCTCCACCAATAGTGTTGTTTCAAATCTTGATACATCTTCGCGGCTCCTGGATGGATAGAATACCACGAGCTATGGGCCTCTTCCAGAATCAACTCACGAAGGCCATCAACATTGGGCACACATATCCGGCCCTGCATCCTCAATACGCCGTCACTATCAATGGTGACATTTCTAGCATCATCATGCTGAACTCTGTCCCTCAGGACAGCCAAATGTGGATCATCATACTGGCGCTCACGAATACGATCATATAGAGATGACCGAGATACAACACAAGCCAATACCCCGCTAGGCTCCGAAATATCTAACCTCACTAGCCGATTAGCTAGCACCTGAACATCATAAGCAAATGGCCTCTCCTCAGGCTGGAATATATGCCAAGCTCCCCATACTGACCGCCTTCCGGCTCAAAGCATCGGCCACCACATTGGCCTTCCCGGATGATATAATATAGTAATGTCATAATCCTTCAGCAACTCAAGCCATCTCCGCTGTCTCAAATTAAGGTCTTTCTATTTGAAAAAGTGCTGGAGACTACGATGGTCGGTATACACCTCACAAGACACACCGTACAAATAGTGCCTCCAAATCTTCAATGCATGAACAATGGCGGCTAGCTCCAAGTCATGAACAGGATAGTTCTTCTCATGCGGCTTCAACTGCCGAGAAGCATAAGCAATTACCTTTCCTTCCTGCATCAACACACAACCTATCCCCACTCTCGAGGCATCACAATAAACGGTATATGAACCCGAAGCTGATGGCAATACTAACACTGGAGCTGTGGTCAAAGCTGTCTTGAGCTTCTGAAAGCTTTCCTCGCACTCATCCGACCACACGAGTGGTGCACCCTTCTGGGTCAATTTAGTCAATGAAGAAGCAATGGATGAAAATCCCTGAACAAACCGGCGATAATACCCCGCCAAGCCATGAAAACTCCTGATCTCTGTAGCTGAGGACGGTCTAGGCCAACTCTGCACCGCCTCTATCTTTTTCTGATCAACCTGAATACCATCACGAGACACCACATGTCCCAGAAATGCTACGGACTCGAGCCAAAACTTGCACTTGGAGAATTTAGCATATAGCTTCTCCTCCCTCAATCTCTCCAACACAATACTCAAATGCTGAGCATGCTCCTCCTGACTATGGGAGTAGACTAGAATGTCATCAATGAACACGATCACAAATGAATCCAAATAAGGCCTGAACACACTGTTCATCAGATGCATAAATGCTGCTGGGGCGTTGGTCAACCCAAACGACATCACAAGAAACTCATAATGACCATATCGGGTCCTGAATGCAGTCTTCATAATATCCGAGTCCCCGATCTTCAGCTGATGATAGCCTGAACGAAGATCGATCTTAGAAAACACCCTTGCACCCTGTAACTGATCAAACAAATCATCTATGCGCGGTAGAGGGTACTTGTTCTTCACTGTCACTTTGTTCAATTGCCTATAGTCAATACACATTCGCATGGAACCATCTTTCTTTTTAACAAATAATACCGGCGCACCCCACGGGGACACACTAGGACGGATGAAACCCTTATCCAGAAGTTCTTGGAGCTGCTCTTTTAGTTCTTTCAACTCGAGCTGGTGCCATCTGATAAGGAGGAATGGAAATGGGCTGAGTGCCCGGTACCAAGTCAATGCCAAAATCAATATCTCTGTCCGGCGGCATGCCCGATAGGTCTGAGGAGAATACATCTGGAAAATCCCTCACAACAAGTACAAAATCAATGCTAGGAGACTCAGCTCCCACATCTCTCACAAATGCTAAGTATGATAAACACCCTTTTTCAACCATCTTCTGAGCCTTTAAGAACGAAATAACACGGCTAGGGACGAAATCGGTCGAACCCCGCCACTCAATCCGAGAAATACCAGGAATGGCCAACGTAACTGTCTTAGCATGACAATCCAATATAGCATGGTACGGAGACAACCAGTCCATACCCAATATAACATCAAAGTCCACCATCCCCAACAATAACAAATCGGCCTGGGTCTCCAGGACCCCCAATAGATATAACACATGATCTATAGACATGATCCACAACGATCGTATCACCCACGGGGTGGATACATGAACAGAGGTAAATCAAGACTACTACGAGTCGCACCCAAATAACGTGCAAAATAAGAGGACACGTATGAATATGTGGACCCCGGATCAAATAGAACGAGGCATCTCTGTGACAGACGAAATGATACCCGTAATCACCGCATCGGAGGCAACTACATCACGCATATGTCGGGAAGTGCATAGAATCGCGCCCGGCCTCCACCGGATCTCTCCTCGCCCCGGGCGACCACGAGAAGGCCGACCTCCACCTCTACTCGACCGAGATGGTCGTCGAAGAGGAGGCTGATCCTCTGCTGAGTCCTGCCCCTATGTAGTCGAGGGCACTCGTCTCCTCATGTGGCCAAACTCACCACACTCATAACATGCACCCGGTGCCGGAGAAGGGTACTGAAGGGAACCCGGAGGGCACTAAGTGATGACTGACCCTGTTGAAACCCCCGTCGACCACGACCATAAGAACCTTCCGCTCTGCTCTGGGCGGCTCGAATGAGAAGGTCTAGATGAGCGACCTCTGCTCTGCTGGGAATGCCCTCTAGATGGAGCACCACTGAAACTGCCGGAACCACGAGTCCTCTTGGCCTCCCGCTCCTCTTTCTCTCGGCGACGATCCGCCTCAATGGAGCGTGCCATATCAGCAACCTGCTCAAACGATGATGACAGAACTCGCTCGCTGGTCATAAGAATACGGATAGAGTAGTTGAGGCCATCAATGAACCTCCTGATCCTCTCCCTATCAATGGGGATCATCCATGTGGCATGCCTAGCCAACCGAGTGAATCTAAGCTCATACTGGGTCACAGACATGTCGCCCTGAATCAACCACTCGAACTGGCGACGTAGCTCCTCGCGACGAGACTGAGGTACATATTTCTCTAGACCTACGCCTCTCAAACTCCTCCCACCAATCAAATGCGGGACCAGTGAACTGAAATGTAGTAAATGAAACTCCGCTGGACTCAAGAATACCAGCAGTACGCAACATCTTCTGACACTTATCCAAGAAACCCTGGGCATCCTCGCCCTCGACGCCACTAAAATGGGGTGGCTGAAGTCTGCCAAATCTCTCAAGACGACGCCGCTCGTCATCGGGCATAACCTGAACCATATGCTCTGGAGCTGGAGCTGGTGCAGCTGGAGGAATAACCGGTGCAACCACCTGAGCGGGGACCGCCTCTGGTGTCTGAAGTCCCTGAACAACCGGGTCAGGTGTGCGAGCTGTAGGGGTCTGCCGACCACCCCCTGACTGAGATGTCGCTACAGTAGCGGTAGCCGAAACTACCTGAGCCAAACCAGAACACACTGATAATATCTGAGCAAGAGTCTCCTGAAGACCAGGAATAGCAATAGATACAGTCTGGCCCTGAACTGGGGCTGCTGGAGCATCAACCACTGGGGGCTGCTCCTGAACCGGTACAACAGGCGGGTCAGCTGGCACTGCCTCAGCCGCCCTACCTCTACCTCTAGCACGACCGCGCCCACGACCTCTAACAGGTGGCAATGGAGGTCGTCCACCTCGTCCCGATGCTCGCGTTCTCGCCATCTGCGAGAGAATAGAATATAGAGGTTCAGTTCTCAGAACAACAAGATCGCACGACAGAATTCAAGAAAAGTGAAGTTTTCCTAAAGGTTCGCAGCCTCCCGAGGATAAGTACAGGGCGTCCCCGTACCGATCCACAAGACTCTACTAACCGGCTCAAGACTCACGAGGCCTAGTAAACCTAGGCTTTGATACCAACTTGTCACGACCCCAAATCCGGTCGTGATGGCGCCCAGCACATTGCTAAGCCAGCCTGACCAATCAATATCAACAACGGAGCTTGAAGCTCTCTTTAACCCATTTAAGCATTTCAAAATATGAAACAATAGTAATACTTATACCAACAGCGGGGAAACCAAGTCCCAAAATATACTAACTCCCATAGACCGAAGGGTCAAGAGTCATGAGCCTCTACTGAACGTAAGTGTATAAAGGTTTATAAAATACCAAGTGCGAAAAGAAATGTCAATACAAAATCAAAAGACAGTAGGAAGGAATATCGGGTCCTGCGGACTCTGCAGCTACCTCGTATATCCCACAGATGTCGCCTTGCACAGCTACTGGATCACTGCTGAGAGGTACCTGGATCTGCACACAAGGTGCAGGGAGTAAAATGAGTACTGCCAGACTCAATGGTAATAAACAAGGGTAAGACAGCGCAGATAAGAAATCCGCAATAAAGCACTATATAAAACTATAATCAGCTACCCTGTCATAGAATCAATATTCACTGTACCTGTACCAACAAATACCAATAAATAGCATAACAGCTAGCAGATGTAGCTAAATGCAATGCAATGCATGATATGACCGCTACGGCGCGTAGCCCGACTCCAATTTTGGGTACCCGTGCTCACCGTGGGGGTTCAGACTCCGGAGGGGCTCCTACAGCCCAAGCACATCTCATAGAGATATTCCTGCGGCGTGCAGTCCGATCCAACATATATCTCGCCGCGGCGCGCAGCCCGATCCACTACTAGTCAGCTAATATGCAGATACAGCCTCGCAGGCTCAAAAGTGGTTTTTGAAAAACTCTTTTATCATTTTTCAGTTGGAAAACAGTAATATCAAGTTCCGGAGATTGGAATTAGCATAATAACAGAAAATAGTCGCGGACTAGTAGTAAACTAGCATGTCTATATGATAAGACAATGATAACGATCCTCGCGGGATCCAATAATCGGCTCACGGCCCACAATATACTCAACCGCCCAAGAAGGGGGTTCAACGGCTCGAGAATAGCCAATAATACAGTATCAACAGGTCGGACTAATATATAGTCTCCAGTTCATGATCGACCCCGCACTCTCAAGAGTGTGCGTGTCTCGCCGCTATACAGCGTCACAAAGTGGTATACCGGGGTTTCGAACTCGCTGGTCATCACCCACATCTATTACTCACCTCAATACAGCGCGACGACTATTCCGCAATGCCCTTGCCACGAGAATCAAGATCCGCACGCGTAGAATCTGATCAAATACAGTAGAAATACAACAAATTAGGCCAATGGGACGACACCCAATCAAAACAACTCAATTTACATCGAAATTCCCAAAGTTGTCAAAACTCGACTTTCGGTACGCTTGTCGAAAAATCACGAAAGTCACATATTTGGAACCCTCATCTCGATACGAGTCTAGGCATATAAATTTTACCAAATTCGGACTCCATTTGGCCATTCAAAACCTTGATTTTCTAAAGTTCAAGCCTAGGGCTAAATCCTCCATAAATTACCCCAAATTCCTCCATTTTCATGATATAATTGCATAATATTACCAATACTAATCATAGTTTAAGTCCATAGTTGATTACCCGATGATTTCCCTTGAGTTTCTCTTCAAAATCGCCCAAATCGCCTCTAAAGCCGAGACCCAAAATGTGTGAAATGTTCTGAAATTTTTCTAACTTCCGATACACTTAACTCACAGCGATTTTCGCTTCTGCGGATAAAATTCCGCCCCTGCGGAACCGCTTCTGCGACCTTTTGGTCGCTTCTGCGAACCCATGCCCTTTTGGCCATTTCCGCACCAGCGATCAAGGGACCGCCCCTGCGCATCCGCTTCTGCGGAAATTAGTCCGCTTCTGCGGAATGATCCGCTTCTGCGACCAAGAGTCCGCTCTGCGGACTCGCCTCCGCGATCAACCACCCGCTTCTGCGGACCTCCCCATCGCGCCTCAGGACCGCTTCTGCGATCGCCCACTCGCTTCACCGAAGCCGCTCCTGCGGGCCAGGCTCCGCTTCAGCGGTCTATCCCGCTTCTGCGCCTTCTTGTCTGCTCCTGCGGACTCGCTCCTGTGCTCCCATTTCCGTAGGAGCGGAAACAACAGAACAGACTCAAAACCTGCAATTTTCCACATTTTCTCCCGTTTAACCATCCGGAATCACCCCGAGGCCCCCGGGACCCCAACGAAAACCACCAACATACCCCAAAACACGATACGAACTTGTTCAAATCATAACAACACCATCCTAAACATTAAAATTGCCAATTACACATGGATTCAAGCCTAAATTCCTTCAAACATTCTGAATTACACAATCAATCAAAAACCCGACCAAACGACGTCCGAATGACCTGAAATTTTGCAGGCACATCCAAAATCACCTAACGGAGCTACTGCAACTGTCGGAATTCCATTCCGACTCCCGGATAAAAATCTCACCTACCGTTCGGATTTCGCCAAAATTCAACCTTAGCCAATTCAAGCCTATTTCTACACCGGGCCTCCAAATTCAATTTCGATCGCTCCCCTAAGTCACAAATCACCTCCCGAAACTAACCGAATCATCAGAACTTGATTCCGAGCCCTCTAACCAAATAGTCAACTCCGAGTTGACTTTCCTTATTCAAGTCTCCTTCAAAAAGGCTATATGCCTCATTTTCAATCAAATTCACTCCTAACTCACCCGATAGACTCTAACACTGATATAAAATCATAAAACATGTATTTTACAACATAACGGGGTGGTAATTCCCGTGACGACGGGCCGGGTCGTCACAACCACATTCCTATAATGCCAAAAACAATTAGCGCACACTTTACAAGGGCATAATATTTTATTTCCTTGGGAAGCTCGTTCAAATGCCTTATCAAGAAAATTATTCACTCCTTGTATGTACTCATCAGTTGACCTTCGGAGGCTCATCCACCTTTTATCTCCGTTATCCATTAAATTAGTTTTATCCTATATAACACCAAAACAACCGGTATAAATTGGATTTATGTACTTATAATCGAAAAAAACAGTCAATAAGAAAGAATAGAAAAAAGTCAGATATTCTCAAAATTATATGAGTTTCATTGTTGTGAAATTTAGCAAGAACAATGAATTTTTAAGTTAATGAAGTGCCACAATCTTATAATTGTACCATAAAAAGTAATGCAAAATACTTGAAAATTAAGATTAGCAGAAGAATGTTAAAAGATCAGCATTATATGATTCTGATGGGCAGTATACCATTCTGTTAAAACTGGGCAGCATGAAAACAATGAAAGTAGAACTAGGCAGCATTTCAGCGAAGAGGAGAAGACGTAGAAAGAAGAACCAAAGGTAAAAAAAAAATCGCCAGCATTTCACTGCTATTTGGACGCTAAAACAATGAAAAAAAAAGAAGAAGAAGAAGAAGAAGAAGAAGAAGAAGAAATCATCACATACTTGTTGCCGCTTAATCTCTGTTGCTGTTGGAAAGGGAACCCTAGTCGTTGTTGCTGCTGGTCGTGTTTTAATAAAAGTACATTGATCTCTTCTTGCTGGAAAAAAATGATCAATCTTTTCAATTTTAACGATACTAAATGAGTAGCCACTGCAAAACTAATCATCTTTTTAAAACTAGAAGAACGCCGCCATAACAATTTCTTAAGGACTACTGTTTGAGTCGCGGAACAACTTTATCTTAGATAAATATTACTATATGTCTAACAAAATATCAATACCAAACTATGTGCTTATTAATACCATCATTCTGAATATTAAACTCTTCTGCTTTAATCATTTTCTATAAGGATTTTCGTTTTGATCATATAATCAAACACACGATTGATTGTGCCTAATTTGCACATTTTTTAAACAATGTGGTTTCTCCCAAAACTTAATCTCCATTTTCAGACTTATATATAACAAAAAGGTTAGCCGAAACATATTTTTCTAAAGAGTTGTCCCTCCAAACACATATTTTTCTAATACATGTAAATAGGCTAATAGCTATGGGCTATTCTCACTGTAATTATATCATCCTTAGAGTTTGTTCATAGGAATCACGTTCACAAAAATGTACTAACTGTTCAGGTAAAAATAGTGCTATATATAGTATACAACAAAAAAGAGAAGGCAAATAACCTAAAAGAGCAAAAACTTCCAGAGATACAAAAGCCAACAGTCATAGTGGTGGATGAGAATATGAACAGTAAGAAGATTCCAGAACTAACACAGGAACAAATTATTAATATTCTGAAGCTTGCCGGTTTACTGGTTTGTTCAGATAAAATACACGTAGCGTCGTGTCCGCATGATAATACATGTGCAGCTAAAGTAGAAAACATACACAAGCTGCAAACTGTGAAAGCCTAAAATGTATATTGCTCTATAGAACTTCACTTCTGGATTTGACGGTGATTTTAGTATAGTTTCGCACCATTTCTGGTCATTCCTCTTCTTTTTCCTAATATCCTAATGTGTTTGTACACAAGTTAATTCTTACTCATGTTTCGTGTAAGCTTTCTCTTGTAAATGTACGTAGAAAGATGAAATGGTTGTCTTGGTACTTATATATAGAGAGGATGTTGGCTGTGTTGGCTAGATTATATTGTAATTTATACAATCAATAAAATTGAAATTTTATCCAATCATTGCGTTAACGTTCTATTTAGGGTACCGCGTTTATGCCATATATTTTCCATATTCATGTAGCATAACTTTTGTAGTTTTTCATTGGAAAGATGAGAGCATATGCTAAGAAAAATACAAACACACCTGACTGCCTCAATATTTGTGACGACCCGGCCCGTCGTCACGAGAATTACCACCCCGTTACGTTGTAAATACATGTTTTATGATTTTTTTTATCAATATTAAAGTATATCGGGTGAGTTAGGAGTGATTTGGATTGAAAATGAAACAAATAGCTTGTTTGAAGAAAGCTTGAATATGAAAAGTCAACCAAGAGTTGACTATTGAGTTAGAGTGCTCGGAACCGGATTCTGATGATTCGACTAGTTTCGGGGGATCATTTATGACTTAGGAGAACAATCGGAATTGAATTTGGAGGCCCGGTGTAGAAATAGGCTTGAATTGGTTAAGGTTGAATTTTGGCGAAATCCGAACGGTAGGCGATATTTTGATCCGGGAGTCGGAATGGAATTCCGACAGTTGTAGTAGCTTCGTTAGGTGATTTTGGATGTGCCTGCAAAATTTCAGGTCATTCGGACGTCGTTTGGTCGGGTTTTTTATTGAATGTGTAATTTGGAATGTTTTAAGGAATTTAGGCTTGAATTCGATGCGAATTATGGGTTTTGATGTTGTTAGACGTGTTTTGAGGATTGGAGAAAGTTCGAATGAGGTATTAAGATGTGTTGGTATGTTTGGATGAGGTCCCGGGGGCCTCGGGGTGTTTTCGGATGGTTAAACGGGAGAAAATTGTGGAAAAATTGCAGGTTGGCCTCCTGTTTCTGTTGTTTCCGCTCCTGCGGAATTTTGGACGCAGGAGCGTGTCCGCAGAAGCGGACGAGATGCGCAGGAGCGGGTGGTTACGCAGAAGCGGAAGCCTTTCCGCTGAAGCGGGGTCGCTGGTGCGAGCCAGTGATCGCAGAAGCGGACGGGGAGAAATTGGGCATGGTCCGCAGAAGCGGACATTTTACCGTTTGGGCGAGACCGCAGAAGCGGTCATTGATGCGCGAGGCGGATGTGTCCGCGAGGCGGAAGCTTCTTCGCGAGCGGGACCGCTAAGCGGCCCTTTGCTCGCGAAGCGGAAATGGCCGGCCGGGCCTAGAACCGCCGAAGCGACCCTTTGGTCGCGGATACGGGTGCGTAGGAGCGGAAAATATTCTGCAGAAGCGAAAATTGCTGTAAGTAAAGTGTATCCGAAGTTAGAAAAATTTCAGAACATTTCACACATTTTGGGTCTCGGCTTTAGAGGCGATTTGGGCGATTTTGAAGAGAAACTCAAGGGAAATCATCAGAGGTAATCAACTATGGACTTAAACTATGATTAGTATTGGTAATATTATGCAATTATATCTTGAAAGTGGAGGAATTTGGGGTAATTTATGAAGGATTTAGCCCTAGGCTTGAACTTTAGAAAATCAAGGTTTTGAATGGGCAAATGGAGTCCGAATTTGGTAAAATTAATATGCTTAGACTCGTATTGAGATGAGGGTTCCGAATATGTGACTTTCGTGATTTTTCGACAAGCGTACCGAAAGTCGGGTTTTGACAACTTTGGGAATTTTGATGTAAATTGAGTTATATTGATTGGGTGTCGTCCCATTGGCCTAATTGTTGTATTTCTACTGTATTTGAGCAGATTCTACGCGTGCGGAGCTTGATTCTCGTGGCAAGGGCATTGCGGAATAGTCGTCGCGCTGTATTGAGGTGAGTAATAGATGTGGGTGATGACCAGCGGGTTCGAAACCCCGGTATACCACTTTGTGACGCCGTATAGCGGCGAGACACGCACACTCTTGAGAGTGCGGGGTCGATCATGAACTGGAGACTATATATTAGTCCGACCTGTTGATACTGTATTATTGGCTATTCTAGAGCCGTCGAACCTCCTTCTCGGATGGTTGCATATATATATATTATGATAATGGCCACTCTTGAGCCGAGGAACCCCCTTCTTGGGCGGTTGATTATACATGTGGGCCGTGAGCCAGTTATTGGATCCCGCGAGGATCGTTATCATTGTCTTATCATATAGACATGCTAGTTTACTACTAGTCCGCAGCTATTTTTGTTATTATGCTAATTCCAATCTCCGGAACTTGATATTACTGTTTTCCAACTGAAAAATGATAAAAGAGTTTTCAAAAACTACTTTTGAGCCTGCGAGGCTGTATCTGCATATTAGCTGACTAGTAGTGGATCGGGCTGCACGCCGCAGCGAGATATATGTTGGATCGGACTGCACGCCGCAGGAATATCTCTATGAGATGTGCTTGGGCTGTAGGAGCCCCTCCGGAGTCCGAACCCCCACAGTGAGCACGGGTACCCAAAATTGGAGTCGGGCTACGCGCCGTAGCGGTCATATCATGCATTGCATTGCATTTAGCTACATCTGCTAGCTGTTATGCTATTTATTGGTATTTGTTGGAACAGGTACAGTGAAGATTGATTCTATGACAGGGTAGCTAATTATAGCTTTACATAGTGTTTTATTGCGGATTTCTTATCTGCGCTGTCTTACCCTTGTTTATTACCAATGAGTCTGGCAGTACTCATTTTACTCCCTGCACCTTGTGTGCAGATCCAGGTACCTCTCAGCAGTGATCCAGTAGCTGTGCGAGGCGATGTTTGTGGATATTCGAGGTAGCTGCAGAGTCCGCAGAACCCGACATTCCTTCCTACTGTCTTTTGATTTTGTATTAACATTTCTTTCCGCACTTGGTATTTTGTAAACCTTTATACACTCATGTTCAGTAGAGGCTCATGACTCTTGACCCTTGGTCTATGGGAGTTGATGTATTATGGGACTTGGTTCCCCGTTTTCGTTACATATATCGCTGTATTTCTTGAATTAATTTGCTTAAATGGGTTAAAGAGAGCTTCTAGCTCCGTGGTTGATATGGATTGGTCAGGCTGGCTTAGCAATGTGCTGGGCGCCATCACGACCGGATTTGGGGTCGTGACAAGTTGGTATCAGAGCCTAGGTTTACTAGGCCTCGTGAGTCTTGAGCCAGTTAGTAGAGTCTTGTGGATCGGTACGGGGACGCCTGTACTTATCCTCGGGAGGCTGTGAACCTTTAGGAAAACTTCACTTTTCTTGAACTCCGTCGTGCGATCTTGTTGTTCCGAGAACAGAACTTCTATATTCTATTCTCTCGCAGATGGCGAGAACGCGAGCATCAGGACGAGGTGGACGACCTCCATTGCCACCTGTTAGAGGCCGTGGGCGCGGTCGTGCTAGAGGTAGAGGTAGGGCACCTGAGCAATGCCAGCTGACCTGCCCGTTGTACCAGTTCAGGAGCAGCCCCCAGTGGTTGATGCTCCAGCAGCCCCAGTTCAGGGCAAGACTGTATCTATTGCTATTCCTGGTCTTCAGGAGACTCTCGCTTCCGGTTTGGCTCAGGTAGTCTCAGCTACTGCTACTGTAGCGACATCTCAGACATGGGGTGGTCAGCAGACCCCGCAGCTCGCACACCGATCCGGTTGTTCGGGGACTTCGGACGCCAGAGGTCGTCCCCGCTCGGTGGTTGCACCCGGTTATTCCTCCGACCGCACCGAGCTCCGGCTCCGGAGCATATGGTTCAAAGTTATGCCCGAGGACGAGCGGTGTCGCCTTGAGAGATTTGGTAGACTTCGACCACCCCATTTCGAGTGGCGTCGAGGGCGAGGATGCCCGGGGTTTCTTGGATAAATGTCAAAAGATGTTGCGTACAGCTGGTATTCTTGAGTCCAGGCGGAGTTTCATTTACTACATTTCAGTTTACCGGTCCCGCATTTGATTGGTGGGAGGAGTTTGAGAGGCGTAGGCTTGCTAGAGCAGCACCTCTCACATGGCAGCAGTTCTCTACTCTCTTTCTAGAGAAATATGTACCTCAGTCTCGTCGCGAGGAGCTACGTCGCCAGTTCGAGTGGTTGATTCAGGGCGACATGTCTGTGACCCAGTATGAGCTTAGATTCACTCGGTTGGCTAGGCATGCCACATGGATGATCCCCACTGATAGGGAGAGGATCAGGAGGTTCATTGATGGCCTCAACTACTCTATCTGTATTCTTATGACCAGAGAGAGAGTTTTGTCATCATCATTTGAGCAGGTTGTTGATATGGCACGCTCTATTGAGACGGATCGTCGCCGAGAGAGAGAGGAGCGGGAGTCCGAGAGGCCTCATGGTTCTGGCAGTTTCAGTGGTGCTCCATCTAGAGGGCATTCCCAGCAGAGTAGAGGTCGCTCATCTAGACCATCTCATTCAGGCCGCCCAGAGCAGAGCGGAGGTTCTTATGGTCGTGGTCGACAGGGGTTTCAGCAGGGTCAGTCATCGCTTAGTGCCCTTCCAGCCCAGGGTGCAGCACCTACTTCATTAGCCTAGGGTTCTTCTGCGGCGAGGGGTTCCCTTCAGTCCCCTTCTCCAGCACCAGGTGCATGTTATGAGTGTGGTGAGTTTGGCCACATGAGGAGACAGTGCCCTCGACTCCGTAGGGACAGGACTCAGCAGAGGGATCAGCTGGAGGCCGGGCACGGTTCTATGCACTTCCTGACAGGCGTGATGCAGTTGCCTCCGATGCAGTGATTACAGGTATCATTTCTGTCTGTCACAGAGATGCCTCTGTTCTATTTGATCCAGGGTCCACATATTCTTACGTGTCCTCTTATTTTGCACATCATTTGGGTGCGACTCGTGGTAGTCTTGATTTACTTGTTCATGTATCCACCCCCGTGGGTGATACGATTGTTGTGGATCATGTCTATAGATCCTGTGTTATATCTATTGGGGGTTTGGAGACCCAGGCAGATTTGTTATTGTTGGGTATGGTGGACTTTGATGTTATATTGGGTATGGACTGGTTGTCTCCGTATCATGCTATATTGGATTGTCATGCTAAGACAGTTACGTTGGCCATTCCTGGTATTTCTCAGATTGAGTGGCGGGGTTCGACCGATTTCATCCCTAGCCGTGTTATTTCGTTCCTAAAAGCTTAGAAGATGGTTGAAAAGGGTGTTTATCGTACTTAGCTTTTGTGAGAGATGTGGGAGCCGAGTCTCCTAGCATTGATTCTGTACCTGTTGTGAGGGACTTCCCAGATGTATTCCCCTCAGACCTGCCGGGCATGCCGCCAGACAGGGATATTGATTTTGGCATTGACTTGGTGCCGGGCACTCAGCCCATATCCATTCCTCCTTATCGAATGGCACCAGCTGAGTTGAAAGAACTAAAAGAGCAGCTTCAAGAACTTCTGGATAAGGGTTTCATCCGTCCTAGTGTGTCTCCGTGGGGTGCGCCGGTATTATTTGTTAAAAAGAAAGATGGTTCCATGCGAATGTGTATTGATTATAGGCAATTGAACAAAGTGACGGTGAAGAACAAGTACCCTCTACCGCGCATAGATGATTTGTTTGATCAGTTACAGGGTGCGAGGGTGTTTTCTAAGATCGATCTTCGTTCGAGCTATCATCAGTTGAAGATCAGAGACTCAGATATTATGAAGACTGCATTCAGGACCCGATATGGTCATTATGAGTTTCTTGTGATGTCGTTTGGGGATGACCAACGCCCCAGCAGCATTTATGCATCTGATGAACAGTGTGTTCGGGCCTTATTTGGATTCATTTGTGATTGTGTTCATTGATGACATTCTAGTCTACTCCCGTAGTCGGGAGGAGCATGCTCAGCATTTGAGTATTGTGTTGCAGAGATTGAGGGAGGAGAAGCTATATGCTAAATTCTCCAAGTGCGAGTTTTGGCTCGAGTCCGTAGCATTTATGGGACATGTGGTGTCTCGTGATGGTATTCAGGTTGATCAGAAAAAGATAGAGGCGGTGCAGAGTTGGCCTAGACCGTCCTCAGCTACAGAGATCAGGAGTTTTCTTGGCTTGGCGGGGTATTATCGCCGGTTTGTTCGGGGATTTTCATCCATTGCTTCTTCATTGACTAAATTGACCCAGGAAGGGTGCACCATTCGTGTGGTCGGATGAGTGCGAGGAGAGCTTTCAGAAGCTCAAGACAGCTTTGACCACAGCTCCAGTGTTAGTATTGCCATCGACTTCAGGTTCATATACCGTTTATTGTGATGCCTCGAGAGTGGGGATAGGTTGTGTGTTAATGCAGGAAGGTAAGGTAATTGCTTATGCTTCTCGGCAGTTGAAGCCACATGAGAAGAACTATCCTGTTCATGATTTGGAGTTAGCCGCCATTGTTCATGCCTTGAAGATTTGGAGGCACTATTTGTACGGTGTGTCTTGTGAGGTGTATACCGACCATCGTAGTCTCCAGCACTTGTTCAAACAGAAAGACCTTAATTTGAGACGACGGAGATGGCTGGAGTTGCTGAAGGATTATGACATTACTATATTATATCATCCGGGTAAGGCCAATGTGGTGGCCGATGCTTTGAGCCGGAAGGCGGTCAGTATGGGGAGCTTGGCATATATTCCAGCTGAGGAGAGGCCATTTGCTTATGATGTTCGGGTGCTAGCCAATCGGCTAGTGAGGTTAGATATTTCGGAGCCCAGCAGGGTATTGGCTTGTGTTGTATCTCGGTCATCTCTATATGATCGTATTCGTGAGCGCCGGTATGATGATCCACATTTGGCTGTCCTGAGGGACAGAGTTCAGCATGATGATGCTAGAGATGTCACCATTGATAGTGACGGCGTATTGAGGATGCGGGGCCGGATATGTGTGCCCAATGTTGATGGCCTTCGTGAGTTGATTCTGGAAGAGGCCCATAGCTCGCGGTATTCTATCCATCCAGGAGCCGCGAAGATGTATCAAGATTTGAAACAACACTATTGGTGGAGAAAGATGAAAATGGACATTGTCGGACATGTAGCACGGTGCCTCAACTGTCAGCAGGTTAAGTACGAGCATCAGAGGCCCGGTGGTGTATTTCAGCGCATTGATATTCCTGAGTGGAAATGGGAGAGGATCACTATGGACTTTGTTACTGGACTCCCTCGAACGGCGAGGAAGTTTGATTCTGTATGGGTGATTGTGGATAGACTGACCAAGTCAGCTCACTTCATTCCAGTTAGTACTACCTACTCATCGGAGCGGTTGGCAGCGATCTTTATTCGAGAGATTGTTCGGTTGCATGGAGTTCCGGTGTCTATCATATCCGACAGGGGTACTCAGTTCACTTCTCAGTTTTGGAGAGCATTTCAGCGAGAGATGGGTACGCGGGTTGAGTTGAGTACGACATTTCACCCCCAGACAGATGGGCAGTCTGAGCGTACTATTCAGATCTTGGAGGATATGTTGCGAGCTTGTGTGATTGATTTTGGTGGTTCGTGGGATGAGTTCCTACCACTTGCCGAGTTTGCCTACAACAACAGTTATCAGTCGAGTATTCAGATGGCCCCGTATGAGGCATTGTATGGCGGGCGGTGTAGATCCCCCGTGGGATGGTTTGAGCCTGGTGAGGTTAGATTGATAGGGACTGAGTTAGTCCAGGATGCTCCGGATAGAGCAAAGTTGATCCAGGAGAGGCTTCGTACAGCACAGTCTCGTCAGAAGAGTTATGCGGACCGTAGAGTTCGAGAGTTGTCTTTCATGGTTGGTGATAGAGTATTGTTGAAGATTTCACCTATGAAGGGTGTCATGAGGTTTGGGAAGAAAGGAAAGTTGAGTCCCAGGTACATTGGTCCTTTTGAGATACTTAGGAGAGTTGGAGAGGTGGCATATGAGTTGGCCTTGCCGCCCAGCTTATCCAGCGTTCATCCAGTATTCCATGTGTCTATGCTCCGGAAGTACATTGGAGATCCGTCTCATGTATTAGACTTCAGTACCATTCAGCTTTATGGTGATTTATCCTATGATGTGGAACCTATTGCTATTTTGGGTCGTTAGGTGAGAAAATTGAGGTCTAAGGAGATTGCATCAGTTAAGGTTCAGTGGAGAGGTCGACCCGTGGAGGAGGCCACTTGGGAGATCGAGCGGGAGATGCGAGGCAGATATCCTCACTTGTTTGAGACTTCAGGTATGTTTCTTGACCCGCTCGAGGACGAGCGTTTGCTTAAGAGGGGGAGAATGTGACGACCCGGCCCGTCGTCACGAGAATTACCACCCCGTTACGTTGTAAATACATGTTTATGATTTTTTTTATCAATATTAAAGTATATCGGGTGAGTTAGGAGTGATTTGGATTGAAAATGAAACAAATAGCTTGTTTGAAGAAAGCTTGAATATGAAAAGTCAACCAAGAGTTGACTATTGAGTTAGAGTGCTCGGAACCGGATTCCGATGATTCGACTAGTTCCGGGGGATCATTTATGACTTAGGAGAACAATCGGAATTGAATTTGGAGGCCCGGTGTAGAAATAGGCTTGAATTGGTTAAGGTTGAATTTTGGCGAAATCCGAACGGTAGGTGAGATTTTGATCCGGGAGTCGGAATGGAATTCCGACAGTTTGTAGTAGCTTCGTTAGGTGATTTTGGATGTGCCTGCAAAATTTCAGGTCATTCGGACGTCGTTTGGTCGGGTTTTTGATTGAATGTGTAATTTGGAATGTTTTAAGGAATTTAGGCTTGAATTCGATGCGAATTATGGGTTTTGATGTTGTTAGACGTGTTTTGAGGATTGGAGCAAGTTCGAATGAGGTATTAAGATGTGTTGGTATGTTTGGATGAGGTCCCGGGGCCTCGGGGTGTTTTCGGATGGTTAAACGGGAGAAAATTGTGGAAAAATTGCAGGTTGGGATCCTGCTTCTGTTGTTTCCGCTCCTGCGGAATTTTGGACGCAGGAGCGTGTCCGCAGAAGCGGACGAGATGCGCAGGAGCGGCTGGTTACGCAGAAGCGGAAGCCATTCCGCTGAAGCGGGGTCGCTGGTGCGAGCCAGTGATCGCAGAAGCGGACGGGGAGAAATTGGGCATGGTCCGCAGAAGCGGACATTTTACCGTTTGGGCGAGACCGCAGAAGCGGTCACTGATGCGCAGAGGCGGATGTGTCCGCAGAAGCGGAAGCTTCTTCGCAAAAGCGGGACCGCTTAAGCGGCCCTTTGCTCGCAGAAGCGGAAATGGCCGGCCAGGCCTAGAACCGCTGAAGCGACCCTTTGGTCGCGGATACGGGTGCGTAGGAGCGGAAAATATTCCGCAGAAGCGAAAATCGCTGTAAGTAAGTGTATCAGAAGTTGGAAAAATTTCAGAACATTTCACACATTTTGGGTCTCGGCTTTAGAGGCGATTTGGGCGATTTTGAAGAGAAACTCAAGGGAAATCATCGGGTAATCAACTATGGACTTAAACTATGATTAGTATTGGTAATATTATGCAATTATATCATGAAAATGGAGGAATTTGGGGTAATTTATGAAGGATTTAGCCCTAGGCTTGAACTTTAGAAAATCAAGGTTTTGAATGGGCAAATGGAGTCCGAATTTGGTAAAATTGATATGCTTAGACTCGTATTGAGATGAGGGTTCCGAATATGTGACTTTCGTGATTTTTCGACAAGCGTACCGAAAGTCGGGTTTTGACAACTTTGGGAATTTTGATGTAAATTGAGTTATATTGATTGGGTGTCGTCCCATTGGCCTAATTGTTGTATTTCTACTGTATTTGAGCAGATTCTACGCGTGCGGAGCTTGATTCTCGTGGCAAGGGCATTGCAGAATAGTCGTCGCGCTGTATTGAGGTGAGTAATAGATGTGGGTGATGACCAGCGGGTTCGAAACCCCGGTATATCACTTTGTGACGCTGTATAGCGGCGAGACACGCACACTCTTGAGAGTGCGGGGTCGATCATGAACTGGAGACTATATATTAGTCCAACCTGTTGATACTGTAATATTGGCTATTCTAGAGCCGTCGAACCTCCTTCTCGGATGGTTGCATATATATATATTGTGATAATGGCCACTCTTGAGCCGAGGAACCCCTTCTTGGGCGGTTGATTATACATGTGGGCCGTGAGCCAGTTATTGGATCCCGCGAGGATCGTTATCATTGTCTTATCACATAGACATGCTAGTTTACTACTAGTCCGCAGCTATTTTTGTTATTATGCTAATTCCAATCTCTGGAACTTGATATTACCGTTTTCCAACTGAAAAATGATAAAAGAGTTTTCAAAAACTACTTTTGAGCCTGCGAGGCTGTATCTGCATATTAGCTGACTAGTAGTGGATCGGGCTGCACGCCGCAGCGAGATATATGTTGGATCGGACCGCACGCCGCAGGGATATCTCTATGAGATGTGCTTGGGCTGTAGGAGCCCCTCCGGAGTCTGAACCCCCACAGTGAGCACGGGTACTCAAAATTGGAGTCGGGCTACGTGCCGTAGCGGTCATATCATGCATTGCATTGCATTTAGCTACATCCGCTAGCTGTTATGCTATTTATTGGTATTTGTTGGAACAGTTACAGTGAAGATTGATCCGGACAGGGTATTCGATTATAGCTTTACATAGTGTTTTATTGCGGATTTCTTATCTCGTGCTTGTCTTACCCTTGTTTATTACCACCGAGTCCGGCGATGACTCATTTTACTCCCCGCACCTTGTGTGCGGATCCAAGTACCTCTCAGCGGTGATCCAGTAGGCTGTGCGAGGCGAAGTTTGTGGATATTCGAGGTAGGTGCAGAGTCCGCAGAACCCGACATTCCTTCCTACTCGTCTTTTGATTTTGTATTAACATTTCTTTCCGCACTTGGTATTTTGTAAACCTTTATACACTCATGTTCAGTAGAGGCTCATGACTCTTGACCCTTGGTCTATGGGAGTTGATGTATTATGGGACTTGGTTCCCCGTTTTCGTTACATATATCGCTGTATTTCTTGAATTAATTTGCTTAAATGGGTTAAAGAGAGCTTCTTGCTCCGTGGTTGATATGGATTGGTCAGGCTGGCTTAGCAATGTGCTGGGCGCCATCACGACCGGATTTGGGGTCGTGACAATATTGCTATTCTCCGGCAACTGTCCAAACCTTAGTTCTACATTAATTCAAACCTCGATAGTTGTAAAATGCCGCAAGACCCAAATCCTGCAAAATTGAACAAGTCAGAATACAAAACAACAACAACAACAACAACAACAACAACTACCCAGTATAGTCCCACAGGGTGGGGTCTGGGGAGGGTAATATGTACGCAGGCCTTACCCCTGCCCGATAGAGCAAGGAGGCTGTTTCCAGTCGACCCCGGCGCAAAGACAAGAAGAGAAGAGAAAAAAAAAACAAAACAAAAACAAAAGAAAAAGGACAAGCAACTAATATATAAAGAAAAACCTTATACATCTAATCCTTCCAATTTATGTATGATTGGTAATATATAAAATTTTAAATGTCCACCCTCTATATTCACAAAGCTTTGGCAATACTTGCTACACCAACTTGCTGTTTTATTTATAAAGGGCACATAGCTTTGACATGGTTCAAATTGAGCCAAACCTTACATAGAACAAGTATAACGTTTTTCATCAATCAGCTAAAAGGATGGACAAAGCTTAACCAACACAAGCAAGTAGGCATCTGAGGTAAGACAAAATTTGAAGAAGGAAATTGACCAACACATTAATTACTCTTCAGCAACGATGAGATCATGTTAAAACAATCGCACGTCAACTACAAATCAATTTTCTTCTATTTTACACAAGAAACAGGGAGCTACGTGTACATACGAAAAATAGCCAAGTTTCTTACACATAAGCTCAGCCTCAGATTATGATAGCATAACCAAAAACACGCATAGAAGGGACTATAGCACTAGCTGTTCTGGCAGCCTCAAAGAATGCCAAAAACGCAAAACAATTAGGCAACTTATGAGATAGCACATTGAAGGTGACAAGGCTGACATCCGCAAGGAGTGACACAAGTATAAAGTCATCTATACTATATTAAAAGTGGTTGGGGAGTTCTCTCTAAACTACTAGGTCAACCTATAAAACATTAAAAGTACGAAGCCTCTTCGCAAAATGACGTTCGTTTTTTCTACTCTTTAAAGATAGCTTTCACCTCAAACCTGTACACTTGATAATTTAACCATGCTCTGCGTAGACCTCCAAATGCACCCGCCTTTAAGTTTGACGCAATGCGACTGAAAGTGCTAAAAAGGACAAGGTAGACCTAAAATATCGAGAGAGAAATTGTCTCGGAAGACTTTTACTCCGAACTGAATAAATGCAAATGAATCGAAGAACAAAACTCTACGGAAGGAAAAACAATCCATATATGCAATATCAACTAGCAAGGTTTAAATGTTAGTTGTTGTTGTTACCCTTACACCCTAGGTCTAATTGGTCTGGATAGAGACTTTTATGTAGGTATAGGAATTGGTTAGAAAACCTCTAGTTATAAGGAATCATTGACTTAGAAAGACAAAATATTTGGTGTTGCAATAAACTGGACCAGAGCATAGTGGAATGGAATATAAAGGGATATCTTGTTAAACCTCGTTTGAGGCACGCTTAAGCCTGAAGCTCAAGTTGTGCACTTCATCTCACTTATACGGGTATATCAAAGGAACATAAGAGTTGGCAAGTTTAGCAGCAACCCAGAAGACATTTGGCTATGAGAAATTCATGGAATCGGTGTACAAGGGGTTTGAGGTGGAACATCATTTTCTTCCTTTTTTTATTACCTTTTGGCAAGTTCAACACATTTACATCACAAATCCGTTCAACGCTATCTATTTGCGATGTCTTAATTAACCTGAGTTTCCTTTCTACATACAAATCCAAACACCAGTACAATAACTTAAAAAAGCACCTAAAGGGCCTATGTCTATATCTACAGTTCTACATCGTCCTACTCAAAGATGAAAAATGCATCCATGCACGTTCAAAATACAAACTTTAATATTGATAAATTCCAATGCACTATCCACTTTGGTGATGCATGAATACTCAACCGTAAAGCATTTTAAAACGGGACAAAATAGAAGTACTTCATCAACCAGTTTCTAACAGTCTACAACTTATTAAGAGAATTTTGGTTCACAAATTCTAATCAAATCAGACATAGAAGAAGTGAAGATATAAAATAAAACAAAAGGCTCCATGTATACATGCCACAGTTTGACATTACTTACAACAACAAAAAACCCAGTGCAATCCCACAATGGGGTCTGGGAAGGGTAGTGTGTACGCAGACCTTACCGCTACCTTTAAGAAGACTCAAGACAGAAAGATTGTTTCTTGAAGACCCTCGACTCAGGACAGAGGACAGCTAACAAGAGGGGCAACAACAAGCAAACCAATCGGAAAACCGAAGTGAAAATATAGAACTAACACTAAGTAATGCAATCAGGAAATCGAAACCAAAGAAACATCAAGTAATAACAGAAGTCTAGGGATACGAAACTACACGATTGACACTAAGTACTGTATTAAAGCTACTGTTACAAACAAGGACAACGCTCGGCTACCTAAACTCTTTATCTTTATTCTCAACCTCCACACCTTCTAAAAATAGGCAAAACTACAGTAACCAAAAGTATAAAAACTGAAAAGGGTCTGTACAATATTGAGAAAAGATCCAAGAATGCAACACCCACTAAACAATTGAACATAAAGTTTTGATCTTTTAAGATTTAATCCCACACTTATATACCGTTTTCAGCATCAATAGAGAAAATTAAACAAACCCCACTAAGCAATTGAACATAAAGTTCTGAGCTTTTCAAGATAATCCCACATTCAGATAATTTGAGCATTAATAGAGCAAATTAAAGAAATCCCACAAGGCAATTGAACATAAAGTTCTGATCTTTTCAAGATATAATCCCACACGCAGATAATTTAAGCAAAAATAGAGCAAATTAAAGAAAACCCAGTATAGCAAATTTTACAGAAAGCAAGAATGTTACCTCCTTGACCAAAGAAAGAAGCTATGAAAGGCAGTGATTTTACAATAATAACCCTATTATAAGAGGAAATAGAGGGTGATGAAGCCATGCTTATCCCTGTTATGGGTGTTCTTACTGCCATTTCTTTAGAGCCAAAAGGGTACTACCAAAATTGCAAAAACATCTGCGACGCCTATACTTTTCAGAAAAGATTAAAAAGGGCGTAAAAAACTTACCTAGCAAAAATTAATGGTGTTGGATTTAGCCTTTAGGGATTTGGAGAGAGGACCTGATTTGGGGAAGCTAATCCGTCTCTGTTCAGACTGAAGGAGAAAGAAGGGCTTTGGATGTATCGATAATTTTAGTGCTTTGGTGTGAGAGAGAAGGGCTTTGGATGTGCTGTGAGAGAGAAGAGCTTTGGATGTGCTGTGAGAGAGAGGGGCTTTGGGGAAAGAGTAATAAAATATTTTAATCTAATATTATATTATTATATTAAAATAAAAGAAACATAGGTTATTTAATTTGGGCGGGTTTGGCGAAATTGACGAGGGAAAATACGGAGGGAAACAAGAACCGTTCCAATAGAATTTTTATCAATAAAACCGTTCCATAAATTGTTCTATTGGGACGGTTTATAAAAAGCGTTACAAAAAAATGGACTATGGTAACGGTTTGGTTACAACTGCAACGGTTTTATAGATGTAGTGTGCCGATATCACCTAAAATGTATTAGAACGGTTACAACCGTTACAATATGGTGTCTATGGCAACGGTTTTTGAAACGTTCCATAAATAACTGTTCCCATAGGCCCGTTTTTTAGTAGTGATGAAGTCTAAATCAAAAGTGGCATGAGCCACACAGGGCCCCAAGGAAGAAAGAGGCTCACCAAAACAGGCAGTGGAAGATGAAGAATACTACTGCCGATGAGCTGAAGTGCCTGCTACCGATCCACCTACAATCATAACACGAATGTAGCGTCCCCGGCAAAAAGGACGTCAGTACACTTGAATTGTACTGGTATGTATGGACAAACTTTGTCCCAAGTAAACTCAAGCCGTTAAACAAGAATCACGATGATAGGACAACCAATAGATTACATCAAGAAATCAATTAAGCTAACTAACCATGTTTTCCACCTTTTACTCATTTCAGATAAGCCTCAACACAAGCACGTTTAAGGTCATCAAATAGAACAACAACCAATCAACCACATAAATTGCAAGTAGTCAAACATAGGGGCAATCAGTGCCCCCCAGGTTGCAAACTCTCCTGCTGTCTCCTTTCACAATTTCATATCAATAATTTTGTTTCAATTTCATTTGCGATTTCGATCGCTTTCCATCCTTATTACCTCGTCCACCCTTCTTACCTCGGCCACCCTTATCACCCAAACCCATACCTTATTTCTTCATATTGCGGCGTGCAACCCGATCCCACCGTATAGTTTTCAAACACAACAATCACAAACAGCAGATAAGGTACTACACACAATTACAACAAGTTCAAATAAGCAACTTACACATTGGTTCATGTTCTCAATTACTTCTAAAGCCAATATCACAATCAAGTTACAAGTGTTCCAAAATCAAGAATGTTCATACTGTAAGGTTCAATAACTGACCACACCTCAAGTGTTTTGTTTCTTTTCCACAAGGTACCATATATGCCATTATAGCCATTATTCACAATGGTTTTACCAAATTCAACTCTCATTTGTCTTTCGGCCCATACTCATATTACATCACTCATAGTTCAACAACAACTTTGAATATCCAACAACAACATCAAGAATTTCACACAATTTGTCAATTTAACACGAACCAAACAAATTTCGCACATATAGGCGATTTCACAAGAATCAAAATTAGCCATACATACCTGGTGACGAGTTTTCTTCCTTTAACCTTCTATCTTATGCTTACCCAAGATATCCTACTCTTGCCGACCTTGTTCTTGAAGACTCTTACTTCTACTCACTTCTTTTTACTAGAAATCAAGTTCAATAATCATGCATGAGTGTAAAAATTCCATTTTCAAAAGCTATTATATGCAAACCTCTCTTTACCCATTTTAAACTGAAAATCAAAGAAAATAGTTAGGGTTTTACCTTGAATGATTTGGGGAAGTTGAATTCTTGCCCTAGAATTCTTTGGACTAGATGTTTGGAACAATCTTTGAAGATGAAGAACTTCTCTCTCTAAAACCCCTCTCCTCTCTCTAATTTTGGTAAGATGATATGATAAAATGAAGGAGAAAGGTGTTATATTAAAGAAGAGGTCGGGTCGAATTTTATAAAATTCCTTGGGCCGGGTCAATTCTGCGGTCGCATCTGCGATCGCAGAATCAACATGCGGTCCGCATAGTGACCGCGGAATGACCTCAAAATTTACACAAGTTCTTTTATGGAATGCGACCAAAATGCGGTCCGCATTCTTGATCTGCGGTCGCAAAGTGCACCGCAGATTCATTATGCGATCGCATATCGACCGCATTTTCAACATGATTTTGGGAAACCGTCTGGTAAGATGTGCGGCAAGAATGCGGTCCGCATAGCAGATCTGCGGTCGCATTCTTGACCGCAAAATTGACATTTTTCTGGAAAAATAGATTCTCTACATTTTTGAAACTTAAACCACTACCAAGGGTCCGAACACATTATTCGGACCATGACACTATAGCTACTAGGTTTTATGCACAAATATTTTACGGGGCCTTACAGTCTGTGGCCATAAACAACTTCATTTCAGGTATATTGACTTGTGTGTATGGTCTGAATTAAAATTCAAGAAGTTTGGAGTCAAATCTAAATGAAAATTCTCATTTGAGAGCTTAAGATTGATGAAATGAAATGATATTGGAATTTTGAGTAAACGATCTCGGAATGGGGATCCAAAAGTTCCAGCAGGTTCATATGATGATTTCAGACTTGGGCGTATGCCCGAATCGAGTTTTGGATAACCCGGGAGTGTTTTGGTGCCTATTATGGAAGATAGCATTTTAGAAAAAATTGCATCAGTTTGGCTTAAAATGCATTTCAGTGTTATTGATGTCCATTTTGGGATTCCGAGATTGGGATTAGCTCCGTATGGTGATTTTGGATTTGGGAACGCGAGCAGAAGTGAATTCGGAGGTTCGTAGGCCATTTTGGAACCGTTTGGCTAAATATAGAAATTTGAAGGTTTTTGAAAAAATTAAACCGGAAGTGGAAATTTTGATATCGGGGTCGGAATGTGATTCCGAAAGATGGGACAAGTCCGTAATGTTGAATGTGACTTGTGTGTAAAATTTGAAGTCATTCAGGAATGATTTTGGTAAGGTTTGAGACACTTAGTCTCTTGTAAGGAATCTTAAGTTGGAAAAGTCAACCGAATATTGACTTATGTGATAGAGGGATCGAAATGCAAATTTTATGGTTGGGATAGCTTCGTTAGGTGATTTGGGACTTAGGAGTGTGTCCGAAATATTTTTGTGATGACCGGTGTAGAATTAAGTTTGAATTGGCGAAATTAGCATTTTGGCAAATTCTGGTTGATAGGTGAAATTTTGATCCGGAAGTCGAAATTGAATTCCGAGAGTTGTTGTAGCTTCATTATGTCATTTTTCACTTGTGTGCAAAAATTTGAAGTCAATCAGATGTGATTTGATATGTTTCAGCATCAGAAATAGAAGTTGGAAGTTCTAAAGTTCATAAAGCTTGGATTGGAGGTTGATTCATGATTTTAGCATTGTTTGATGTGATTTGAGGCCTCGAACAATTCCATAACATATTATGGGACTTGTTAGTATACTTTGTTGGGATTCCATAAGGCTCGGATAAATTTTGGACGAGTTTTTGAAAGATTTTTACCTTTCTGAGCATAAATGTAATGATCTAAAGGTTCATTTTTAGTTCTAGAGATCCAGATTTGATTTCGAGAATTCCAAAATTTTGATAATGAATTATAGGACTGATCTGGAAATTTTGGTCCAATTTTATCAAGTCGTGATTGGGTTTTTGACTTGAAATATGAGTAATTATTTAACGAGCGAAATGGATATCGCACTGGGTTTTGATTGAAGGGTTGTGTTCGTATTATTATTTGTGACTCATCGGAACAAGAATCGTCTAATTTCAAGTTTGTACGGATGAGTTAGAGCCTTTTTAGTGAAATTAAAGAGTGCTGGTGCATCAGATCTGGTGTGGCACTTTTAGCGACCAGATTAACACATTTAGTGACCAGATCCTGGTCTTTAGCAACCAGATTTGCTTATTAAAAAGCTGCTGCGTTTTCTGCTCAGTTTTTTTTTACCTATTTTCTTGCGAAATAACACGGCTTGGGTCGATTTTGAGCAAAACATCATGGAAAATCTTGAGGTAAGTCACTTGTGATTATTTCTACTCCATAATACTGAATTATCATCGAATAATCCGACTAGATTACATATTTTTGAGGTGTAAATTGGGAATTTTGGACCTAGGGATTTGAAAATAAGATTTGAAGATTTGAGAGGTCATATGAAATCCGAATTTGATAAATTTTATATGTACGGACTCGTGGTGAGACGAGGATTCTGAAAATGTGAGTTTCATAGTTTTTCAAGAAGCAGACCCGGGGCTCAAGTTTTGCTAGTTTCAAGATTTTCATTATATTTTGATTGTTTTCGATTGGGTGTTGTTCCATTAGCCTATTATGATATATTTGTACTAATTTTGGCTAGTTTCGACGCGCGTGGATGCCAGTTTGAGAGGCAAAGGCGTGGTTTTGGGTTGACTTGCACTTGTTCGAGGTAAGTGACTCGTCTTACCCTGCGTGGGGGAACCTTCTCCCCTAGGACATTATGTGTTGATTTAAATGCCTAGTACGCGAGGTGACGGGCGTGTACTTGCGCGGATTGTTGAAACACCACCTTACTTGAACTGTTCAAATCGTGATATTCTTGTATTTAATTGATTCGATTGTAACATTTACCTGATATTAGTTAGAGAAGCATGGTTAAATAGGATTATCTGTCTAAGTGCCTACTTGTCTTAATTGAACTTCTTGAAACTTGTTGATACTGGTTTTAGTGTAAATTGTAGCTATTTATTTCATATTTCTCTGTATTTTTCCTCTTATTGATTGTGTTTGTGTTTGTGGAATGCGGGTTCAATTCCCGGAGATCCTGGACTTGTTGATTTGTATTTTGTTGTGTCAGTTACTCCTCGTTAGCTTAATTGTAGACGGTTGTAGTATTTACTTTATTGTTGTTATTTCAGTATTATTCTTATTTGAACTGCTCGATATTATTATTATCATTATGCTATTATTTCTCAGTAGGGCCCTGACCTTTCTCGTCACTACTGCATCGAGGTTAGGCTTGGCACTTACTGAGTACCGCCGTGGTGTACTCATACTACTCTTCTGCACACTTTTGTTATGCAGATCCAGGTACATCTGATCGAGTACATTATCAGTGATCCATGCGTTATATTCGGAGACTTGAGGTATCATCTGCTACGTCCGCGGATCCGAAGAGTCCCCTTCTATTCTCATTAGTGATATCAGCTATTTCCCTTATTTCTGTTGTATGGACATTCTTAATGTATAGAGCCACAGTTGTACTCTTTCTTCATCTGTGTTACCAGTGAGTTTCTGGGTCTTGGTAGTGTGTCTTCTTCTGGTATATATTTGAAGTGTACGTGCCGAGAAACACTTATTACATTTCTTTTACATTATTCTGCTGTTATAATAACTTTTGTTCATAAGAGTTGTACATTCCGCATCGTGTTAGGCTTACCTAGTCGCGAAGACTGGGTGCCATCGTGACAGGTTCACGATTGGTGAACTAGGGTCGTGACATGTACGGGAGGCTCCAAATGAGTTTCGGGTACTAAAACGAAAATTCTTTTGTTGTTGATTTTCTCGTGTAAAATAATTATGAAAAAGTCATTTTTGTCTCTTAAATTTTCAGATTTCCTTTAAAACTTCAAAACATAATATCTTCGTCATTTTAAGGCTAAATTGGGTAATTAAAAAGGCTATCTTGGGTGTAATCTTGCAAGGATTATTCTGAGCTTATCAAATCTAAGTTTTGGGATCATCTTGGATTTAATTCGAGTTATAATCACAGCTGCATTTTTGTACTTATTTCAGAATTTAGTCATTTTTTATCATATGGGCTTGGAGCTCTGATTTGAGTATTTTTTAGAGAATTTGCATCACATGGATTGGCATAAGTATTTTTTTACCCGATATTGATTATATTCCATGATTCCCTTTTCTTTTTTCGCATTTAATTGATAATTTCAAAAGAAAAATTGGGATCTTTTGTCTAAACTTTTCTAGAGTGAATTTTTGAGTTTTGAGCATCGTTGAGTGAAATTAGTATGATTGAACTAGTAATTGAATGTATTATCAGATTTTATGAGTTTAATCGGGTTTCAAGGAGCGGTCTTAGGTTTGACTTTTTGGTTGATTTTGAGTGAATATGTAAAGATTAAACCTTTATCGATTGGGTTTGCTTCCTATGGCTTTAGTTGGTGATTTTGAGTTGCTTTTAGATAGTTTCGAACCTTTTGGAAGATGATTTGAGTGGGATCACGCTTCTAGTGTATCAATTGGGCTTGTTTGAAATAATTGTCTTGCCTAACTTTGTTGAAGAAATTTTCCTACTAGTTAACATTATTTTCTACACCCAGGGATGATGTATATATATGAGGTGACGAGCATATATTTATGTTCCAGGGTTAATCGTGCTCGAGAGTAAATTATATTATAAATTATGACTTGTAGAATTACGTGACCTTCTTGCTTCATATCTTACTTGTCTTTTATATTACAAAAAAATATGAAATTAAATTTTAGAAACCAAGATTTAGTTATTATAACTTGATTAATATTTAATGGAATTTTGAGAAAAATTGTCGTGTCTAATCCGATCATCGTTATTCTTAATCACTAATATATTTTTACGACCGTTATTCTTGAGATTTTAGATTTTATACTCGAATTGTAGATAATTCTCGAGATTTGTTGAATACTTGAACAATAAGGTTCTTGGGGGTTTATTGAACTATTATTAGCTTAAAAGTTGTGATTGGGGTTCATTTGGAATATTCGTTTAACCACTCTCCTTGATGTTATTTATGCTTCCTACCTTGCTTGTCATTAATATATGTATGCTTGGCGGGGAATAGTGTAAAGTATGAAGGGTAATTCCGTGCCAATACATATATATTATCATGTGAGGGAGAGTGTAAAGCATGAAGAGTGATGTCATGCCATTTCATATATTTTATCATGTGAAGAAAAGTATAAAGCACGAAGGGTGATGCCGTATCATTTTATTTGAGAGTCAAAACATAAAGGGTGATACCGTGCCATTTCATTTATATTATCTTGATCTCATTTAAATTATCATGTGAGAAATAGAGTAAAAAGCACGAAGGGTGACACCATGCAATTTCATTTATATCACCGTGCTTTTAGATTAGCATGAGTTCATGGCACGAAGGGTGTTTCCGTGCAGGTGAGGACGAGGGACATGTATTACATTATGATATCTTTTCTGTGTGTATACATTCATGCTTTTACCTGGAGTTGTTACTATCGCACCTATGTTATATGCGTAACTTATTGTCGTTGCTCTATTTTTCCTTTTATCTCGATTGTGGTTGTGTTGTCCATGCCTTCTATTTGTTTAACTTGCAAACATCATACCTTCCTTCATGTTGTTATATCTACATCCATGTTATATCTAGTTTGTTGCACTTTAGTATAAGCCTTCTACTATGTTAGGCATTCATGCCTCTACTTGTTAGCTTATAAAGATCATATTTTCCCTCTTATTTGTTATATCTACATCTATGCCTTATACCATGCTAATTAGGTGAAATTATGTTCTTTTTTCCTACTTGATGTGATCAATCGTACTTCTCATACCTTTTCTATTACTATTGTCCATATGTACTTCCTTGTTCATCATTGCTACTTATGTATTACTTTTATTGGCATTAATTTTACCTGGTTGGTACTATTATATTTATATTTGGTGAGGATAGGAGAAATGCACGAAGTATGTTGCCATGCCATTTGATTTGAGGTCTTGAGTATATTTTTCATACTATGAAAGTTATAGATTTATTAATATGGTTTGCAGGTTATCACTCTAAGGAAAGAATTGGTCATAATATTGAGGAATATTAATAATGGTTCTTCTAGAAATTATTTACTGCTTCACATATTTGTTTCTTTGTACTCTATTTTGATATGTTCTAGTATTGTTCTATTGCCAGTCTTCTGCACAGAAAATACCAGTGAGTATCTTTTAACTAAAAAGCCTCTACACAACTTTATCGATGTTAGTTAAGATATTTACTGAGTAGATAAGGTCAAACATACTCATACTACACTTCTACACCTTGCGTGTAGATTTTGGAGTAGAGCTACGGGTGATGACATGAACTGATTCTAAAGACATTCGTGCCTTCCAAATCTGGCTGCCACTTGTCCCGTGGTAGTTGTAAAGTTGAATTCTATTGAAGTCCATTTGTAATAGAATTTGAATTTATTTCGTATATGTTTTTGGGATAATAAGTCATAGTAGCTCATATTTTGTACTACTAGTCCTTAGAATGTTGTATGGAGTCCAGTTTTATCATTTTTTGATCACCTTTATTTTGTAATAGTGGTGCTAACTATTTATTGGCTGACCTAATAGGTCGAGTTAGGTGCCATCATATGACAACCTGACCGGTCGTCTTAAGAATTAATGTCCCGATCCCCTATTAACTGCTTTTCCTGTATTTATTTCTGCTATTCTAATTTGCCAGGATGTTCGGTTTTATGTTTTAGGGAGTTTTGGGAGACTTAGTCCCTAAATAAGAGCATATGTGTTGGAAAGTTGACCATAGTTGGAACAATGTGAAGACGACATCGGAATGGAAAACCGATGATTATGTTAGCTTCGTTAGCTGATTTTGGGCTTAGGGGCGTGTTCAGATTGTGTTTCGGAGGATTGTAGATAATTTAGTCTTGAAATGCCAAAAGTTAAATTTTGGAAGTTTTCAGTTCGATAGTGAGATTTTGATCCGAGGGTCGAAATGGAAAACCGAGAGTTACAGTAGTTCCGTTGTGTCATTTGGATGTGTGTACAAAAGTTTCAAGTCATTCAAATGTTGTTTGGTTGGGTTTTTGTAACGACCCGACTGGTTGTTTTGTATTTTCGAACACCATTCCCTTAAATAATACTTTTCGCATTTCCTTTAGATAAAATATGACCTGTGGGGGCCGGTAGTTCGGAAGTTAGAAGAATTTCGGGCAAGAATAAGCCTAGTTGCTTCTTTAAGTTTCTTTAAAAAGGAAAAGTTTGATTTTGGTTAATATTTTTGGAAAACGGACCTAGAATCGCGATTCGGCAATTTCAAAGGGCCTGTGGGAAAATATAAGACCTGGGCGTATGCCCAGAATCAAATTCTGAGGTACCTAGCCCGAGTAATGGAATTTTTATGTGAAATTATTAAGTTTAAGTTTCAAATATTTAAATAAACTAAAAAATTATTGTTTTCATAGGCATCTGGTTCGAATTTTGATTCTGAAACTTGGTACTAGTCCGAAATATCAGTTAAGATTTACCTGCAAAATTTGGTATCAATTCGAGTAGTTTAAGGACATTTTTACCTGTTGGTAGGAAGTTATGAACTTGATGTTCATTAAATTGGATCATTTGGGGATCGATTTCTTGATTTAGTGTTGTTTTCGGTGTTTCGAGGATTCGACTAGGACCGCCTCATAATTTCAGACTTGTCAGTGTGTTCGGGTGGGGCTCGGGAGACCCAAGCGTCAAATGGACGAGGTTCGAGCGAAGTTGGAAATTGAAGGGAACCAATTCCTGCTACTTCTGTCAAAACCGCTTCTATGGCTCTTGGACCGCAGAAGCGGCCCATTTATCGCAAAAGAGGTCAGGCGGCCCAGGGGGAAAACCTCAAAAGCATCCCAGAAACTGCATAAGCGGTTCTGCTTATGCGGCCCCCAGACCGCAAAAGCGGTCAACCTTCCTTTGACAAAAACCGTAAATACGTTCGATTTTCCGCCTCTGCGGAATCGCAAAAGTGGTCCCCAGACCACAGAAGCGGAAATCACAGGGATAATGAGCTCAATTAAAACGGGCTCAAGTGCATTTATCTCCCATTTTCTCTACATTTGGCCGATTTTGAAGATTCCAAAGAGAGCATTTCTTCCTAGTATCACAAGGTAAGTAATCCCCACTGACTCTTAGTGTAAATACATAAACATTAGATGGAATTAACACAAAAATTAGGGAAAATTCAAGAGATTAAAGCTAGACCTAGAGTTTAACCAAAACTAAGATTTAACCCTATAATTTGCTATAAAATGAAGTAGAAATCATATATTTGTGATCCTTAGGTGATAGAGAACAACTTCCTTCGAAAAATATTGGAATCGGCTCGTGTGGGCCTGGGATCGGAATTTAGGAACTAATGTTAAAGGCTAGAAAATTCATTAAATCATTACAATTCGATCTTGTAAGCCTTTATTTACTAGTTCTTGCTTCATTTGATTAGTCTGGAATTGTCCGACTTCGAATTAAAGACTTGAGTTCTTTCTTGGATATTGGGAGTGCATTTTGGAGTTAGGTGAGTCTCCTTTCCAACCTTGTAAGAGGAAAAAATAAGTAATTGTTGCTAAATGCGGGCTCCGTACATACGATGTTAAGAGAGTCCGTGCGTAGCTACTATATGAAAATTGCTCGGGTAGTTTAGGACCCACGCATACCTATTGGGGAATATTTTTTACTTTAAAATTGCCACTATGATCGTTGTAAATTGTTAGAGACTTGGGGACATGAAAGTGAACATATAAAATTATTGAGCCTTGGTAGTGAATCTCCTTGTATGTAATTGAGCCTTATGTGCTTTTCTTGATATTGTCTTGATGATTATGGACCGGGCCGATCGCCTCAGTGATAATAGATGCATCTATAGTTCGTGCCGCTCGACCCTCAGTAGTGCACATTTATTTTTTGTTGGAGCAGGTCGTCGACCTCGGCATGTTTGTGTATGATTTATGTATTTGCAGTTAATTATGATACTAGTACTAATTGCATTTAAAGGAAGAAATTGGTAACTGGATTAAGGCAAGAATATGAGTATAACCCTTCTGTTGAACCTGTATTGTTTGTAATTAATTGTGTTGTATATTTCACTCTACTATATCACATTATTTGGACCTTAGCAAGTATCAAGTCGACTTCTCGTCTCTACTTCTTCGAGATTAGACGGGATACTTACTGAGTACAGGTGGTTATGTACTCATGCTACACTTTTTTACTTAAATGTATAGGTTTTAAGGCAAGTGGATCTGGACAGTATTCGGGTGCGCAAAAGTGAGTTAGCTCAGGGACTTCTACGGTGAGCTGCCTTCTTTCTCATGCCAATCCACAACTCAAGAAGTCCTTTCTTCTATTTGTAATTTTCTATCTACTCTGATTTAGACAGTAGGACAGTATTTTGTATATTTTTGTGTATACTCTATTGGTTTCCCGTGACTAGTAACACCGGGTTCTGGCATGCACACTATATGGATATTCATTTTGGGGTATGTATTGCTATGTCAGCACTTTATAGTTCTGCTGGTTTTCTTCATTTACTGGAAATCTTCAGTATGTCTGGTTTAGGCTAAACTAAAAAATGGGAACTTAAATCATAATTCCGCACTTGGCTGGCCTAGCTTTGGTGTTAGGCGCCATCATGCCCTATTTATGAAAAATGAGTCGTGACAACATGGTATCAGAGCACTAGGTTCATGTAGGTCTCACAAGTTACTAGAAAATCTAATAGGGTCTTGTAGATCAGTACGAAGACATCTGTATTTATCTTCAAGGGGCTATAAGGTGTTAGGAAGACTACTCTTTATTCATTTCTATCGTGTAGCGGTGAGTGTACTAAGTTTCCTCTCCTATTCTCTCACACATGGTGAGGACCCGCATCGCTGACGTTCTGGACCTGGGAGGAGCTACTCCCCCCGTTGCTAGAGGCCGAGGTAGAGGCTGGGGAGGGCACCAAACCATGGTATGGGATGAGGGCATCCTAGAGCCATTCCATATGCGCCACCAGCAGACCCTGCAGAGGATCCTCTCATTGAAGGGCAGGGTGAGGTGCCCACAGCTGTGCCTACCCTAGTGGATTTCATGACTGCACCGGGATTTTAGGAAGTCATGGGCCTTATGCTTCGATTCATGGACACTATGACTCAGGCTGTTTTATTTCCAGTAGATCCGGCAACCTCAAAGGTAGGAGGGGGAGCACAGACCCCTACCACACAGGCTCCAGGTCATGCAATTGCTGTTTATTATACTCCAGGTGCACTACCCACCAAGGGGGTCTAACCAATTATTGTAGCGGCACCCTAGGCCAGGCCAACTGTGGATGGCGATCCGCGGAAGTTATTAGACAGATGGACCAGATTGCTCCCTCCAGTCTTCAGGGGCGAGTGTCATGAGGACGCGCATGATTTCAATCACAGGTGCAGGGATAGGCTGCACAGTACGAGGATATTGGAGTCACATAGAGTTAACTTCACTACTTTCCAGTTGTAGAGCAGGGCCCGTAGATGGTGGCCATCTTATTTGCTTAGCAGGCCAGCATGTGCTCCTCCCCTCACTTGGGGTTAGTTTAGCTAGTTATTTATTGATCGATATATTCCACCCTATGATAGGGAAGAGCTACTTCATCAATTTGAGTATCTAGAGCAGGGTCATATGTCGGTGATCGATATGAGGCGAAGTTCTCTGAGTTGTCTCGCCGTGCACTCATGATACTTTCCATGGAGGCAGAGAGAGTACTGAGGCTTGTTATAGGGTTACATCGTACTATCCGGTCTGGTATGGATTGTGAGGTAGAGATGGGCACAGGATATCCGCTAGTACTTGAGATTGCTTGCAAGATCGAGTGTTACCGGTTGAGGGGTAGAGAGAAAATGCAGCAGGATAAGAGAGATAGATTCTCAGGAGAGTTCAGAGGTGCTCCAGCTAGGGGCAGAGGTCATTTTGGGAGGGGTTAGTCCAGTAGGCCCCCAGCTCTAGCTCCACTACCTGCTTGCGGTGCTCCAGCACGCTCATATTTCAGCACCGTGGCAGATTGTTCTCATCGCCCGCCAGCCATCTAGGATTTATCCAGTGGGTATTCAGGTCCTCTAGAGTCTTACCGGTCCACATTTCAGTGCTATGCAGGAGGGTTATTACCGTTTGCTGGCTACTCAGGCTTCTTCTAGTGGGCCCTCTAGTATTTAGGGTCAGCCATCTGGGCAGCATGCCGTCGCACCATGCTGTTTTGAGTACGGGGACGCATACCACATAAGGAGATACTTCCCCAGGCTTAGGGGCAAGGCATTACAACAAGTGTAGTAGCCCGTGACTCCAGCACCAGCGGTCCAGTTGCCTAGAGGTGGAGAGCGGACTGGTAAAGGTCGTTCCAGAGGTAGGGGCCAGACAAGGAGAGGTTAGCCAGCTACTATTCAGTCAGTTAGAGGCCAGTCAGCCGGTGCTCCAGCTAGATTCTATGCTCTCCCCGCCAGACCAGTTGTATTGTCCTCAAATGCCATGATTATAGGTATTATTTCCGTCAGTGGTAGAGATGCATCGGTATTATTTGATCTAGGGTCCACTTATTCATATGTATTATCTCTATTTGCTCCTTTCCTGGCCATTTCTCCTGATTCCTTGGGTGTTCCTATTCATGTGTCCACTCCTGTGGTTAATTCTATGGTTGTGCACCGGGTCTATCGATCTTGTATGGTTACTTTCTGTGGTTTTGAGACAAGAGCAGATCTCTTGTTGCTCGATTGGATAAGGTTATCCTGGGCATGGATTGGTTATCTCCTTATCACGTTATTCTAGATTGCCATTCCAATATTGTTTCACTAGTGATTCCAGGGATGCCGAGACTAGAGTGGAGGGGCTCTACTATAGATACACCTAGCAGGGCTATTTCCTTTCTGAAGGCTCAACGCATGGTTTAGAAGGGGTGTTTGTCCTACTTAGCTTATGTTCGAGACACCACTACAGAGTCTCTGACGATTGAATTAGTGCCAGTAGTCCGGGAGTTCGCTGATGTTTTTCCTTCTGATCTTCCTGGCATGCCTCCGGATCGTGATATTGATTTTTATATCAACTTGGCTCCAGGAACTCAGCCTATATCTATCCCACCATACTGTATGGCTCCTAGGGAGCTGAAGGAGCAGTTAGCGGAGTTGCTAGCTAAGGGGTTTGTTAGGCCCATCATATCGCCTTGGGGTGCACCAATGTTATTTGTAAAGAAGAAGGATGGGACTATGCGGATGTTCATTGATTACCGCCAAGTGAACAAGGTCACCATCAAGAACAAGTATCCATTGCCCCATATTGATGATTTTTTCGACCAGTTGAAGGGTGCTAGGGTGTTTTCTACGATCGACCTGAGATCAGGATATCTTCAGCTGAACATTCATGATTCAGATGTTCTGATGACCGTATTCAGGATGAGATATGGCCACAATGAGTTCCTGGTGATGTCATTTGGCTTGACTAATGCTTTAGTGCCGTTTAAAGATTTTATGAATGGTGTGTTCAGGCCCTATATTTGTTCTTTCGTCATTGTCTTCATTGATGACATGCCCTATATTGGTTCTTTCGTCATTGTCTTCATTGATGATATCTTGATATATTCACGTAGCCTGGGGGAGCACGAGCAGTATTTAAGGGCAGTGCTTTAGACCTTGCGAGAGTAGAAGCTTTATTCTAAGTTCTCCAAATGTGAGTTTTGGCTAGAGTCAGTGCCATTCTTGGGGCATATAGTGTCAGGAGAGGGTATTAAGGTGGATCCTAGGAAGATCGAGGTAGTTCAAAGTTGGCAAAGTCCTACTTCAGTGACCGAGATCAGGAGCTTCCTGGGGCAAGTAGGATATTATCGACGATTTGTGTAGGGCTTCTCATCTATTGCATCACCTATGACCAGATTGACCCAAAAGAGGGACCCATTCTGTTGGTCCAATGATTGTGAGGAGAGCTTCCAGAAGCTCAAGACGGCTTTGACCATGACACCAGTTCCTGTATTGCCTTCCGGTTCAGGGACGTATACAGTATATTTCGACGCTTCTCGCGTTGGCTTGGGATGTGTATTTATGCAGGAGGGGCGAGTCATGAGAAAAATTACCCTGCGCACGATCTAGAGTTGGCGGAAATTGTTCATGGTCTTAAGATATGGAGGCATTATTTATATGGGGTGTCATGTGAGTTGTTTACAAACCATCACATCTTGCGTCATTTGTTCAAGTAGAGGGACCTTAATTTGAGACAGCGTAGGTGGCTCGAGTTGCTGAAGGATTATGAATTACCATTCTTTATCATCCAGGCAAGGCAAATGTGGTCTCAGATGCCTTTAGTAGGAAGGCAGAGAGCATGGGTAGTTTGGCATTTATTCCTACTGAGATGAGACCATTAACTTTGGACATTCAGTCGCTAGCTAACATACTTGTGAGATTGGACATTTCAGAGCCCACCTGGGTCTTCGCATGTGCGGTGGCTCAGTCTTCATTGTTGGGGGAGATTAAGGCCTGAGAGCTCGATGATCCAAATTTGGTAGTTGTCAGAGAGATGGTGCTTCAAGGAGGTTCTAAAAAGATTTCTATTTGCGAGGATGGTGTATTACGGCTCCTGGGCCATGTATGTGTTCCTAATATTGATGGCTTGAGAGAGAGGATCCTAGAGGAAGCCCACAGTTCGAGGTACTCCATTCATCAAGGTGCTACGAAGATGTACCATGATTTGAGGTAGTATTACTGGTGGCGGAGGATGAAGAAGGACGTTGCAGAGTATGCAGCTAAATGTTTCAATTTCCAGCATGTCAAGTATGAGCACCAGAGGCCAGGTGGTCTACTTCAGCAGATGTCCATTTCGGAATGGAAGTGGGAGCGCATCACTATAGATTTCGTAGTTGGGTTGCCGCGAACTCGGTGGAAGGTTGATTCGGTATGGGTTATTGAGGATTGGTTGACCAAGTCAACCCATTTCATTCTAGTGGCGACTACTTATATGGCAGAGAGGAATGCCCAGATTTTCATTCGAGAGATAATGAGATTGCACGGTGTGCCGGTCTCTATCATATCATACAGATGCTCTTAGTTCACATCCCATTTTCTAGAGAGCTGTTCAGCATGAGTTGGGGACCCGTGTGGAGCTTAGCACGACATTTTATCCTCTGATGGTCAGTCGGAGTAGACAGTTCGAATTTTAGAGGATATGCTTAGAGCATGTGTGATCGACTTTGAATGGCAGTGGGATCAGTTCTTACCCTTGGAAGAGTTTGCATATAATAACAGTTATCAGTTTAGCATAGAGATGGACCCGTATGAGGCATTGTATGGTCGGCATTGTTGTTCTCCTATCGGATGGTTTGAGCGTGGTGAGGCTAAGTTGCTTGGTACAAATTTGGTCCAGGATACCTTGGATAAGGTAAAGTTGATTCGGGAGAGCCTCTGCACAGCTCAGTCTAGGCAGAAGAGCTACGCAAATCAGAAGGCGCCTAATGTAGCATTTGCAGTTGGTGAGAAAGTCCTCCTGAAGGTTTCACCCATGAAGGGCATTTGTGATTCGGGAAGAAGGGCAAGTTAAGCCCTAGGTTTGTTAGCCCCTTTGAGGTGTTGATGCGAGTTTGAGAAGCTGCCTATGAGGTTGCATTACCTCCTAATTTATTAGGAGTTCATCCAGTCTTCCATATATCGATGCTCTGAAATATCATGCCGACTATTTACATGTGTCAGATTTTAGTACCATTTGATTAGATGAGAGTTTGGGCTATGAGGAGGAGCCTGTTGCCATTGTTGATAGGCAGGACCACCAGTTGAGATCCAAGAGGATTTCTACAATGAGAGTCCAATGGAGGGGCCAACCAGTCGAGGAGGCGACCTAGGAGTCCGAGGAGGACATGCAGAGCCAATATCCCCACTTATTCGGTAGTCCAGGTACTTTTCTATATCGATTCGAGGACGAATGTTTGTTTAAGAGGTGGAGAATGTAATGACCCGACTAGACGTTTTGCATTTTTGAACCTCGTTCTCTTAAATAATACTTTCCATGTTTGCTTTAGCTAAATTATAGCTTGCGGGGGTGGGTGGTTCGGAGTTTAGTAGAATTTCGGGCAAGAGTAAGCCTAGTTGCTTCTTTATAAGTTTGACTTCGGTCAACATTTGAGGAAAAAGGACCCAGAATTATGATCCGGCAATTTTTGAGGGCCCATGGGAAAATATGGGACCTAGGCGTATGCGCCGAATCGAATTCCGATGTCCCTAGTCCTGGTAATGGAATTTTTATATATAAAATTGTTAAGTTTAAGTTTCCAAGATTTAAATAAACTAAGAAATTATTGTTTTCATAGGCATCGGGTTCCAATTTCAATTCCGAAACTTGGTACTAGTCCGAAATATCAGTTAAGACCTACCTGCAAAACTTGGTGTCAATCTGAGTAGTTTAAGGGCTTTTTGCCCATTGGTAGGAAGTTAAGAACTTGAAGTTCATTAAATTGGATCAATTGGTTTTGTGGTTCGATTCCTTGATTTATTGTTGTTTTAGGTGTTTCAAGGGTTCGACTAGGTCCACTTCGTGATTTCAGAGTTGTCGATATGTTCGGGCGGGGTTTGGGAGCCCCGAGCGTCAAATGGTTGAGGTTCATGCAAAGTTGGAAATTGAAGGGAAACAACTCCTGATACATAAACATTAGGTAAAATTAACACAAAACTTAGGGAATATTCAAGAGATTAAAGCTAGACCTAGGGTTTAACCAAAACTAATATTTAACCCTATAATTTGCTATAAAATGAACTAGAAATCATATATTTGTGATCCATAGGTGATAGAGAACAACTTCTTTCGAAAAATATTGGAATTCAGGCGTATGGGCTCGGGGTCGAAATTTTGGAAATTAATGTTAAAGGCTAGAAAATTCATTAAATAGCGAGAATTCGATCTTGTAAGCCTTTATTTACTAGTTCTTGCTTCATTTGATTAGTTTGGAATTGTCTGGCTTCAAATTGAGGACTTGAGCTCTTTCTTGGAAATGGGGAGTGCACTTTGGAGCGAGATGAGTCTCCTTTCTAGCCTTGTAAGAGGGAAATTGTCCCCATAGGATTTAAAATAAGTAATTATAGCTAAATGCGGGGTCTAAGTACATACAAGGTGACGATAGTCCATGCATAGCTACTATATGAAAATTGTTTGGGTAGTTTAGGACCCACGCATGCCTATTTGGGGAATATTTCTTACTTTAAAACTGCCAATATGATCGCTGTAAATTGTTAGAGACATGAGGACATGAAAGTGAACATATAAAATTATTGAACCTTGCTAGAGATTCTCCTTGTATGTAATTGAGCCTTATATGCTTTTTATGATATTATCTTGATGATTATGGATCGGGTTGATCGCCTCGGTGATAATAGATGCATCTATGGTTTGTGCCTCTTGACCCTCAGCAGTGCACATTTATTTTCTATTGGAGCGGGTCGTCGACCTCAGCATGTTTGTGCATGATTTATGTATTTGCAATTAATTATGATACTAGTACTAATTGCATTTAAAGGAAGAAACTAGTAACTGGATTAAGGCAAGAATATGAGTATAACCCTTCTGTTGAACCTGTATTATTTGGATCTTAGTAAGTATCAAGTCGACCTCTCGTCTCTACTTCTTAGATATTAGACGGGATACTTACTAAGTACATGTTGTATATGTACACATGCTACACTTATGTACTTAAATGTACAGGTTTTGAGGTAGGTAGATCTAGACATTATTTGGGTGCGCAATAGTGTGTTAGCTCATGGACTTCTACGTTGAGCTGCCTTCTTTCTCATGCTGATCCGCAGCCGAAAAAGTCCTTTCTTGTATTTATAATTTTTTGTCTATTCTGATTCAGACAGTAGGACATTGTTTTATATATTTTTGTGTATACTCTATTGGTCGCCCGTAGCTAGTGACACTATGTTCTGGCGCACACACTGTGTGGATATTCATCTTGGGGTCTTTATTGCTATGTCAACACTTTATAGTTTTGCAGGTTTTCTTCATTTACTTGAAGTCTTTAGTATGTCTGGTTTAGGTTAAACTAAAAAATGGGAACTTAAATCCTAATTCCTCACTTGGATGGCCTAACTATGGTGTTAGGCGCCATCATGACCTATTTATAAAAAATGGGTCGTGACAATTTTGATAAAAATCATAATTTAGAAGATTTTGGAGTTCTTAGGCTTGAATCAGATGCAAAATAGGTATATTGATCTTGTTTTGGGCATTCCAAATATTGGAAAAAGTTTGAATGATGTTTTAGGATTGGTTGGAATGTTTGGTTGAGGTCCCGAGGGGCTCGGATGTGTTTTGGATGCTCAACTGGTCATTTTGGAACTTGTTGGAATTGTAGAAAATCTTGTATCTAGTTTCCTTAATCGCGTTTGTGCTCTTCCCTCTGCATTCGCGTAGTGTAATTTCGGAGGAGGATTAAATTTTTCTTCTCGATCGTATGATTTGGCTCACGATCCTGGAAGTCTGCCCCCTCCTCCTTCGCGTTTGCATTTCTCCTTTTGTGTTCGCGTAGTAGAATTAGGAGCCGAGGGTACTATGACCATTTCCCCTTCGCGTTTGAATTGCCTTGTCCACGAACATGTTAGCGTGCCCTTTTACTCTTCCATGTTCGTGTGTTTTGTCTTATGTTCGCATAGCCCAGTTCAAGGGCCATCAATTTTTCATCTTCGCGATTGCGATGTAGAAAACACCTGGGCAAATTTTTTTAAAAACCCAAAATTGAGGGATTGATCCATAATTCATAATTTGGGCTTGGGAGATCGAGAGATTGTGATTTTTGAAGAGATTTTCACCAGGGCGATTTGGGTAAGTAATTCCAACTCGATTTGAACTAATTTTTATGAATCTACCCTTAAATCCATCCTTTAATTTCGAAATTTTGGTGGAAATTAGGGGAAACGTTCTTAGACAAATAAGTAGAGTTTGGATTCGGGATCTGACATTGGATTGGGATAATTTGATATGGTTAGACTCATGAAAGTGCGGGGATTTTGAAAATTGTTTACCCGATTCCGCGGCAGCCGAGGGGCATTTTGGTCATTTTACCTAATTTTGCGTATAAGTTTAGAATTTAATTGTTGAATCAGTTATTTGAAGTGTTATTTAAAATATGAAATTGAATTGAATAGACTTGGCCATTTAGAGAAATGTGTTTGCCTTAATATGAAGTTTGATAATTCTGAGCATTTCTCCTGTTGCTACTGTGTATTTACATTGGGACCACAAATGTGGGATCCTGGTAGCTCTCCCCTTGTCTGTTTACATTTGGGACTACATATGTGTGATTCCGGTAGATCCCCCTACACAATTATATGGAACTATGGGAATTCACACGGTAGATTCCCCCAGTACTGGTATTTATTTTTGGAACTATGGAACGGGATTCTGGTAGATCCCCGTGTACTATAAGTTGGACTACGGGTGGTATTCTGAGAGATTTATTAGATGTGTATATTTGGAACTTCAAGACGGTTTCCTGGAAGACCCCCGGTTGATATTATTGGAGTTGAGCTATATTTTCTTTTGTTGTTTACATTGTTTCTGCGTAGTTGTTGTTGTCCTTTATGTTTATGTTACTTTTACTGTTGTGCATATTATACTTTTTCTATTCTATGCTGTCGAATCTTTTGTTTAACCTTAGTAGGACCCTGACATTTCTCGTCACTACTCAACCGAGATTAGGCTTGGCAGTTGCTGAGTACCGTTGTGGTGTACTCATGCCCTTTCTTCTCATGTTTTTCATGTGCACATCCAGGTACTGCCACCCAGTCATATCACCCTTGAGACGAGGCAACTGCTCTAGCAACTTCGAGGTATATCTGCCGTGTCCATAGAGAGAGGAGTCTCTTTCTATTTCAGCATTTAGTATTAAGCCCTTCTGTACTTTTTGTTCTAGTTAAACGTTCTAGAGTTATAGCTATGTAGTATTTCTTAGCTTGTGATTCATGAGTTTTCTGGTTTTAGGAGTATGTATTGGTTTTGAGAAGTTAAGTATTGTCTATGCCGAGCAAAATTTTGTATATCGTTTATTTCGTTTAGTTTTGGATTCTGATTATTTCTTCTACAAGTTTCGTTTATGTTTTGCACTGTTACACTTACCTAGTCGTAGAGATTAGGTGCCATCATGACAACTCACGGAGGGCGAAGTGGGGACATAATTCATCACGACTAGTGGATTTTGGGTCGTGACAAGTTGGTATCAGAGCGCTAGGATTGTAGGTTCTATGAGTCATGAGCAAGTATCTAATAGAGTCTTGCGAATCAGTATGACGATGTCCATACCTATCTTCAAGAGGCTACATCACATTTAGGCTTACGACGTCCATACCTATCTTCTGCAAGTTTTGTTTATGTTCCGCATTATTAGGCCTACCGTGTTGTAGACACTAGGTGCCATCACGACAGTTCACGGTAGGCGAACCGGGATTGTGACAAGTTGGTATTAGAGCTCGAGGTTCATAGGAGTCCTGGATCACAAGCCATTTTATTAGAGTCTCATTGATCGGTACGGATATGTCTGTACTTATCTACGAGAGGCTATATAACTGTTAGGAAAATTTCCACTTTATTTGATTTTCTTGTCATGAGATATTTTGACATCATAATTTTAAGCTTCTATCTTCTACCCTCTCATAGATGGTGAGGAAACGTGCTACTCGACATGATTAGGAACCCGCGCCCCCTACTGTAGCTGTCAAAGGCCAAGGCCGGGGTAGAGGTCAAGGACGCGCACATGGTGCAACTAGAGCACGTGTGCGAGCTTCCACCGAGGAGCCACCAGTAGTGCTAGTTGGAGTACAAGCACCTGACGCGCCTACTGCCACTACCACGCCAACACTTTAGGAGACACTTGCACCATTTATGAGCATGTACAGCACTTTGGCTCAAGTAGGGTTGCTTCCTTTATTGCAGTCATATCCCAGGCCGGGTGAAGAGCACAGACTCCCACCTCCCGCATTCTCGAGAAGTGAGTGCATGTTGATCCAGTCCTAAAGATTCTTCTTGTGCAGCCTGTAGCCCCAGGCCATCTCGAGGACAGGAGAGCGGCTTCAGAGAATGAGCAGCAGATGCTTGAGAGGTTCAAAAGTATGATCCTCATGTATTTAGTGGGTTAGCATTAGAGGATAACTTATGATTTATGGAGGAGTGCTACTATATTCTCCTTACTATGGGTATATTAGGATCGAGCGGGGTTTTATTTACAATTTTCCAACTTCGAGGAGCTACCTATGAGTGGTGGCGCATCTATGAGTTAGACAGGCTGGATGAGGCTGCTTCGCTTACTTGGAACTAGTTTTCAGATCTATCTCTATGAGTTTATTCCCCATAGCCTTAGAGATGCATGGCATGCCGAGTTTAAACATTTGCACCAGGGTGCTATTACTATCTCAGAGTATGCTATCTGTTATACTATGTATTGGCCTTGGTTTCTACTATTCACGAGAGGGTTCACAGGTTTATTGAGGGGCTTATTCCTAGCATTAGGTCTATCATGGCTCTTGAATTGGAGATTGATATTCCTCATCAATAGGTGCTGACCATTGCTAGGAGGATTGATGGTATGCATGCTAGGGAGAGAGAGGAGAGGGAGGGAGGCCAACAGGTCTCGAGAGTCGGGCCATTATTCTGGTGCGCGTACCCCATCTGCAGGTCATCATGGTAGGGGTTATATGAGCTTCCCTGTTCATTCATCTCTTCTAGTAGCCAGTAGTGCTCTAGCTCCTCCTAAGCATCATCAGCCTTATTATGCACCTCTAGTTTCTAGCGCGCCTCCTCTGGGGGTGATTTTAGAGGTCAATCCAGCTAACCTTTACCAAGCTAGTCACAGCCACCATGTTCTCCCAAAGATTGTTTTGAGTGGGGTGACACACGGCATATGGTGAAGGATTGCCCTATACGTGGGAGGGGTGCACCTCCACAGACATCTCAGCCACAACATGCCCCGTAGAGTTCTCAGGCTATGGTTACAACTCCAGTTGCTACCCCACCAGCTTAGCCAGCTAGAGTGGAGGTCGGGGAGGTAGAGGTTGCCCTATACCGGGAGGTAAGGCCCGATACTATTCCCTTCCTGAACGTACCGAGGCTATTGCCTCTGATTCTATCATCACATGTATTATATTGGTTTGTCACAAAGATGCATCAGTTCTATTCGATCTAGGATCCACTTATTCTTATGTGTCTTCTTATTTCGCTCTGCATTTGGGTGTGTTTCGGGATTCTACTCCTATGGGAAATTCTCTTATTATAGACTGCATGTATTAGTCATGTTTTGTTTCTCTTAGTAGTTTTGAGACTAGAGTCGATTTATTGTTGCTCAGCATGGTAGACTTTGATATTATCTTGGGCATATACTGGTTGTGGCCCCGTTATGCTATTCTTGATTGTCACGCAAGGACTATGACACTGGCTATGCTAGGTGTTTCGCGTGTTGAGTGGATGGATGCTTTAGATCACACTCCTAGTAGATTTATTTATTTCCTTAAAGCTTAGCGTATGGTTGAGAAAGGGTGTGACGCGTATCTAGACTATGTGAGAGATGTCAGTATTGATACCCCTTCAAATGATTCAGTTCCAGTAGTACACGACTTTTCTGATGTGATTCCATCTAATCTTCTAGGTATGCCGCCCGATAGAGATATTGATTTTGGCATTGATTTGTTTCTAATCACTTAGCCCATTCCCATTCCTCTGTATCATATGGCTCCTCCTATGTTGAAGGATCAATTGCAGCAATTACTTGATAAGGGTTTCATTTGACTTAGTGTATCACTTTAGGGAGCACCTATCTTGATGTAAAGAAAATGATGGTTCTATGCGTATGTGTATTGATTATCGCCAGTTTAACAAAGCTACAATGAAGAACCGTTATCCTTTGCCTCGTATTGGTGATCTATTTGACAAACTTCAGGGTGTAGGGGTGTTTTCTAAGATTGACTTGTGCTCAGGTTACCATCAGTTGAAGATTTGGGAGCTAGATACCGCAAAGACTACTTTCAGGACTCGGTATGGTCATTACGAGTTTCTTGTTATGTCATTTGGCCTGACCAATGCCCTAGCAGCCTTTATGCATTTGATACATAGTGTATTTTAATCATATCTTGACTCTTTTGTCATTGTCTTTATTGATGACATTCTGGTGTATTCCCAGAGTCGGGAAGATCATGCGCATCACCTGAGGATAGTGCTTCAAATTGTGAGGGAAAAGAAGTTATATGAAAATTTCTCAAAATGTGCGTTTTGGTTGGATTATGTGGCATTATTAGGCCACGTGGTATCGAACGAGGGTATTTGGGTGGATCCAAAGAAGATAGAGGCAATAAAGGGTTGTCCTAGATCATCCTCAGCTACAGATCTATAGTTTTCTCAGTTTGGCAGGTTACTACTATCATTTTGTTGAGGGGTTTTCATTGATTGCAGTCCCTATGACCAAACTGACCCAGAAAGGTGCTCTGTTCTAGTGGACAGAAGAGTGTGAGGCAAGCTTTAAGAAGTTCAAGACAACTTTGACTATGACCCTAGTTTTGATATTGCCTACAGGTTTAGGGTCTTATACGGTATGTTATGATGCGTCGAAGGTTGGCCTCGAAGTGGTGTTGATGCAGATGGTAGGGCGATTACCTACACGTCTAGACAGTTGAAGATACATGAGAAGAATTGCCCTGTTCATGACCTTGGGTCAGCTGCTATTATTCACACCCTAAAGATTTGGCACCATTATCTATACGGTGTGCCTTATGAGATTTATATTGACCATCAGAGCTTGCATCACATGTTCAAACAAAAGGATCTAAATTTTTGTTAGAAAAGGAGGTTAGAATTGCTGAAATACTATGATATCACTATTTTGTATCACCCGAGCAAGGCCAATGTTGTGGTCGATACTTTGAGTTGCTAGGTATAGAGTTTTGGGAGTTGGGCTTATTTACCAACATCAGAATCTCATATGGAGATGGATGTTTAAGACTTATCCAACCAGTATGTGAGATTGGACGTTTTAGATCCTAGTCGGGTTCTAGCTTGTGTAGTTTCTCGGCTTCCTTATTTGATCGTATCAGGGAGCGACAACCTTTATTTGCTTATCCTTAAGGACAAGGCTCAGCATGGTGATACGAGAGATGTGACCATTGGCGAGGACAGTGAATTGAGGATGCAGGGTCTAGTTTGTGTACCCAATGTTGATGGACTTCGGGAGTTGATTTTAGAGGAGGCCCATAATTTGTGATATTTGATTCATCCGGGTGCCGTAAAGATGTAGCAGGATTTGAGGCAGCACTATTCGTGGAGGTGCATTAAGAAAGATATAGTGGGCTTTGTAGCTTGGTGCTTCAACTGGCAGCAGGTAAAGTATGAGCACCAAAGGTTGGGTGGGTTGCTCTAGCAGATATAGATTCCAGAGTAGAAGTGAGAGTGGATCACCATGGACTTTGTAGTTGGGCTCCCATGGACTTTGAGAAAAATTGATGCTATTTGAATATTGTGGATCTGCCGACCAAGTCCGCTCACTTTATTCCTATGTGAACTACTTATTCTTCGGAGCGGTTGGTTGAGATCTATATCCGAGAGGTTGTTCATCTGCATGGTATTCCAGTTTCTATAATTTTAGATAGAGGTACTTACTTTACATCACGGTTATGGAGGGCCATTCAACATGAGTTGGGTACTCCAGTAGAGTTGTGTACAACATCACCCTCAAATGGATGAGCAGTCCGAACAGACTATTTAGATTCTTAAGGATATGTTTTTTGCATGTGTGATCATGTTTGGAGGGTATTGGGATTAGTTTTTGCCATTGGTGGAGTTTGCTTATAACAACAACTATCAGTCCAGCATTCAGATAACACCGTATGAGGCTTTGTATGGTAGACGGTGTAGATCCCCCGTGGGTCGATTTGAGTTGAGTGAGTCTAGATTATTGTGCACATACTTAGTTCAGGATGCGTTGGAGAAGGTTAAGGTGATTTAGGATAGACTCCGTACAGCCCAGTGCAGACAAAAGAGCTATGCGGATAAGAAGTTTCATGATGTTCACTATATGGTTGGAGAGCGGGTTCTGCTTTGAGTTTCACCTATGAAGGGCATTATGAGATTTGGGAAGAAAGGGAAGTCGAGTATGAGGTTTATTGGCCCTTTTGGATATTGTGGTATCTTTGGGGAGTTGCTTATGAGCCATCCTTACCCCCCAGCTTGGCAGGAGTTCATTCGGTATTCATGTTTTGATGCTCTAGGGGTATCACGATGATCTCTCGCATGTGTTGGATTTCAGTTCAGTCTAGTTGGACAAGGATCTATCCTATGTGGAGGAGCTAGTAGCAATATTGGACAGGCAGGTTAGAAAGATGAGGTCAAAGAACATTGCATAAGTGAAGATTCAGTGGCGGGCTGGTCGAGGAGGTGACTTGGGAGGTCGAGCAGGTTATGTACAAGCGTTAGCCTCATCTTTTCACTACTTCAGGTATGTATCTATTCTTGTTCGAGGATGAAAAAATGTTTAAGTGTAGGAGGATGTCCGATCGATCATCTTAAGAATTAACGCCCCGATCCCATGTTAACTGCTTTCGCCACGTTTATTTCTACTATTTTGATTTGCCAGGATATTTTGTTTCACGTTTCGGTGAGTTTTGGGACATTTAGTCCCTAAATGAAGTTTAAGTGTTAGAAAGTTGACCGTAGTCAGAACAGCGTGAAGACGGCCTTAGAATGGAAAGTTTATGGGTTTTAGCTCCGTTAGGTGATTTCCATCTTAGGGGCGTGTCCGAATTGTGTTTTGGAGGATCATAGCTAATTTAGTCTTGAAATGCCGAAAGTTAAATTTTTAAAGTTTTGTGTCTGATAACGAGATTTTGATCTGAGGGTCGGAATAGAATTTCAAGAGTTACAGTAGTTCTGTTGTGTCATTTGGGATGTGTGTGCAAACATTTTTGGTCATTCAGATGTCATTTGATTGGGTTTTTGATCAAATCGCAATTTAGAAGATTCTGGAGATGTTAGGCTTGAATCCACTGAGAAATAAGTGTTTTGATGTTGTTTTGGGTATTCCGAAGATTGTAACAAGTTTGAATGATGTTTTAGGATTGGTTGGCATTTTTGGTTGATGTCCTGGGGGCGTGGAGTGTGTTTCGGCTGTTCAACAGGCCATTTTGTAACTTGTTGGAATTGCGGAAAATCTGGTATCTGGTTTTCTCAATCGCGTCCGCGCTCTTCCCCCTGGGTTTATGTAGCGTAATTTTGGAGGAGGATTAAATTTTTCTTCGCGGTCACGGATGTCTTTCCCCTCCTCCTTCGCATTAGCATTTCTCTTTTTGTGTTTGCATAGTAGAACCAGGAGCGGGGGTACTTTGACCATTTCCCCTTTGCGTTCACATTGCCTTGTCCATGAATGCGTAAGCCTGTCATTTTCCTCTTCCATGTTTGCATGTTTCTTCTCATGTTCGCATATCCTTGTTCAAGGGTCATCAAATTTTCCTCTTTGCGATTGCACGTCATTCTTCGTGATCGCAATGTATAAAACACTAGTGCAGATTTTTAAAAATAACCAAAAACGAGGGTTTGAACCATAATTCATATTTTGGACTTGGGAGATCGGGGGATTGTGATTTTTGAAGATATTTTCACCTCGACGAACTCGGTTTAGACTAATTTCCTTGAATCTGCTCTTAAATCCATCCTTTAATTTCGAAAATTTGGTGGAAATTGGGGTAAAAGTTCTCAGAACAAGAAGCCGAGCTTTGTTTGGGGATTGGACATTGGATTGGGATATTTTTGATATGGTTAGACTTGTGAGAGTGTGAGGGATCTGAAAATATAAATTTTACTCGATTCTGAGATGTGTTGAAGGGCATTTTCGTCATTTTTGCCTAATTTTCTGTCTAAGTTTATAATTTAATTATAGAATCAGTTACTTGAAGTGTTATTTACAATATGAAATTGAATTGAATTGAATAAATTTGGGCCATTTAGAGTCGAGTAGAGCGTGGTTTCGGGTTGATTTGAGCGTGTTTGAGGTAAGTGGCTTGCCTAACCTTGTGTGGAGGACTTTTCCCTTAGGATTTGGAATATTTGATTATTGAAATACCTTGTACATAAGGTGACGAATGCGTACTTGTCCTAATTGTTGGAAATTCGATTTTCATTAAGTACTACTAGTATGTTTACTTTCTTATTTTTTGCTGGTACTATTTAAGCCAGTGTTAGCTTAGGGAAATAATGTCTACGTGATTAAATTGCCTTATTTTTTTTAACTTTTTTACCTGAATTCTATGCAGCATGCTACGCTAGACTATTTGTTTGCCTTAATATGAAGTTTGATATTTCTGAGCATTTTTCCTATTGCTGCTATGCATTTACATTGGGACTACAGATATAGGATTCTAGTTTCTCTCCCCTTGTCTGTTAGGAAAATTATGTCTACGTGATTAAATTACCTTATTTGTTTAACTGTTTTACCTGAATTCTGTGCAACATGCTAGGCTTGACTATTTGTTTGCCTTAATATGAAGTTTGATATTTCTGAGCATTTCTCCTATTTCTGTTGTGTATTTACATTGGGACTACAGATGTGGGATTCTAGTTGCTCTCCTCTTGTCTGTTTACATTTGGGATTACGGATGTGGGATTCCGGTAGATCCCCCTGCACCTTTATATGGAACTACGGGAATGCACATGGTAGATTCCCCTAGTACTAGGCATTTATGTTTAGGACTACAGAATGGGATTCCGGTAGATCCTCATGTACTATGAGCTGGACTATGGGATGATATCCTGAGAGGCTTATTAGATATGTATATTTACGACTTCAGGATGGTATCCTGAAGATGCCCGATTGATATTTTTTGAGTTGAGTTGTATTATCCTTCGGTATTTACGTTGTTTTTGTGTAGTTGTTGCTATCTTTTATATCTATATTACTTTTACTGATGTACATATTATACTATTTCTGTTCTACATTGTTGAATTATATCTTTTATTTAACCTCAGTAGGGCCCTCACCTTCCTCATCACTACTCAATAGAGGTTAGGCTTGGCACTTACTGAGTACCGCTATAGTGTACTCATGCCCTTTCTGCTCATGTTTTTCATGTGTAGATCTAGGTACTGCTACCTAGTCCTATCACCCATGAGGCGAGGCAACTGCCCTAGCGACTTTGAGATATATCTGCCGTGTCTGCTGACTGAGGAGTCTCTTTCTATTCATGCATTTAGTATTAGCCCTTCTGTACTTTCTGTTATTATTAGACATTCCAAAGTTAGAGCTATGTAGTATTTCTTAGCTTGTGATTCATTGGTTTCCTAGTTTTGGGAGTATGTATTGGTTTTGAGAAGTTAAGTATTGTGTATGCTGAGCGGCATTTTGTATATCGTTTATTTTGGTTATTTTTGTGGCTTTTGATTATTTCTTCTGCAAGTTTTGTTTATGTTTCACATTGTTATGCTTACCTAGTTGTAGAGACTAGGTGCCATCATGACAGCTCACGGAAGGCGAATAAGGGTCATAATACATCATGACTAGTGGATTTTGCGTCGTGACAAGTTAGTATCAGAACACTAGGTACGTAGGTTCTATGAGTCATGAGCAAGTGTCTAATAGAGTCTTGCGAATCAGTATGATGACGTCCATACCTATCTTCAAGAGGCTACATCACATTTAGGAAAATTTCCCTTTCTTCTTTCCTAATATTGCTACCTAGTTCTAGCTTGAACCTATAATTTGATTCTTTCCTTCACTCATATGTGATGTGGCAAACTCAGTATTCTGTATGCACCACCAGTCTGTGATGGTACGGATGGATTACGAAGGTCTATAAATGCTTGATTATCATAGCAATGTGCTATCTAGGAGATGTAGTGTTAAATCTTCCAATAATTCCTTTGTCGTACTAGATGGGTTCTTATATCTGGTTGGTAATCATAGACTTGGGAAGATTGGTTGGTGGCCTAGCTATTGTGATTAAGGTGGGTTCATGGTAAGGTGTTGATTTAAGTACAACCGATGGGCCATCTCCAGAATGATGAGTTTGGATCAGGTGTTTTATATAAGTTTCCATTCATTGGAATATGTATATGATCATTTAAAAGCACCTGGGAAAGTTTTCTTAACTTCTGAAATGATGGGTAGTGCTTGGTAGAGTCTTTGAATTGTTCTATGACCAGTATTGCATGAGTTTTATTCTGCTAATTAGCCATGCAGAATTGGGAAGCTATGAAGATAAGGTACTTTAGATTACCAATGATGCGTTATATGGCTTCGGGCCAAGTGGGGGAGTCCGCTAATGACGATTGAATTATAAGATCATGCATTGTATCAGTTTTAGGGCCATGGGATTGCTTGGTTATTTCTTTGAATAGTCATATGCTGGTAAACCACGAGTTGCTTGATGGTATTAGATGTGTATTGAAGATCAGAGTAAGGTGAATGGTTATCGAGAAGGCTCTGAGGATTCCAAGGTCTTATGTAGTATTTACGGATTTTTGAATTTATGTACGGGAAGGGTTGAGATCAATGGCGAATGGTGACTGAATTTGGAGAAGTTCTATGCCAAGAATGAAACTACATGGCAATATTGGAGAGATCCAATAAACAATATCAAGCTCGTAGAAGGTTCCTTCAAAGCAAGCATATCAGTTTCAGTTGCTTTTGGGTTGGCAGTCTGTCTGACTCGGATATATTAAAGGCAATCAGTTCTGATAACTTGATTATTTTTTAATGAGTTTCGACGAATTCATCATGGTTATGAACACAAGCGGAGTTAGTGTTTACTAAAGGTATAAAAGCTATATTGTGTGTGGTGAAGTTCTCCTCGATTGAGTTAAATGAAAGGTTCACGGTTGATGAGATGTTAAATTTGCTCATGGTTCAGAGCTGATTATGAATTTTTGAAGTGTCATGGGTTATCATGTTAGAGGTGATACGTCGTGTGGGGTTAAAAATTCCATATACAAGGTTGTATTTTAGTAATGGAGGGAAGGATATGAGTTCTTGATGACACAACCCATTTTGGGTGTTTAAGATTATGCTGACACTATTTGATATCGGTGGAGGAGGGTGCACATATTGGCAGGTGCATTGCATTTTCACTTGTGGATATTTTCAATAAGATTATGGAGTATGTGTGATATATTAACCATTTGAGTAGCGGTGTTAGGCTAGAATATAGAGATTTTGGTATCCCTTAGGTTTAGAGACTGAATGTTCTCGTAGGCAGACTATTCCTTGTTGTGAATTTATGAAGAAATGTAGAGGATTGGATAATTGATACAATATGTTATGAAAAAGGTTGCTATGGACTTTTGGAAAGTTATTTACCTATCTAGGAATGATCAAAATTTGGCTTGGGGATTAATTGTGAACCTAATGATAATGTGTATTCTGTATCGGATCAGATTTGCTTGCTCTTGTACAGCTGCTACCAAATGTACATGATCGGGCGCAATGGATGTTATTCGCGCCTTGGTCTGTGTTATGTGTTTCTCTCTTATTCTCTGATGGGTTGTGAGGATTACATGATTATTTGCATACATATTGTAAATATATTTAGGCCTTATGGCATTATTGGCGAGATGTCCCTCGTGATGTTGATTTACCCATGGTAACATAGTTGTGCTTGTCTTTTTCAATATTTTTATGTCTATACATCTTCCTACAATTATATTTTATGCACTATATCGTGCTTGATGTTAGCGCACATGTGATCAATGAGATCGGGTATTATGGCTCAATGTTTACCCCTATGTGAATTGATGTGACTAGATCGGGTTGCAGGCCACAATGATGATGTGATGAGATGTAAATACTTATGCTAATTTTGTGTATTTTTCTTTCACCTTATTGAAAATAGATAATCAGAAAATGTTAAATTGCCCTGCCTACTTAACTTGCTTAGTAGACTTCTTATTTAACTTAATTACTATTATCTGTCATGTCTGGATTATTACTTATGTTGTTTGGGATCGCGTTGTAAGGGGCTCCATGTGGTTTTTAGTGGGGCTGGTCGGTTAGGCTGCTTGCATTGGTAGACATGATGTTTCCTGACATGAGACTTGCACTATCATATTGGGATAAGGAATGTTTGGAAAAATGATACCTATTTTCGCTCAGGATTTGGGAAATGCCTTTGGTCGGATGAGTTATCTTCTTGGTTTATTGATCAGATGAGTGGGTAAGAGATTCTGCATGTTTCATTCATCACCGTCAGTGTACAAAAGTTTTGAGTGGGGTTTTATTTGATATGAGGTTTACTTCCTGTATCAGATTTGCTTTTGGGCAGCTATGGTGGTTAACAATTATCATTGTGATTATTTGAGTGATGTGGTATATCATGTGATTACATATTGGGTTATGGTTATGGCTTGGCACAACCTGGTCAGACTTATACAATCTATAGATGCGAGATTTAGGTCTTGTAATGAATTCCGAATGTTGGAAATTAGGTTCCAAGGGTTAAGGACAAGGTTGAAGAAAGGATCTTCAATTATGTTGTGTTAATAGGATTGTAGGGATTCATGTGACGTGGGATCATCCTCATGGATGTGTATGGTAATGTTACACCGTGATTTGATATCCTTGGAATGACCTTTGGCATGTTTGAGGATGAACTTATATCTAAATGGGGAAGGATGTAATGTCCCAACCGTCATTTTGAGAATTTGCATTTCGTTCAGTTGTTTGATGTCTTGTGTAGCTTCATATGATTCATTTTTACTTGTGTGAGCCGTTGGTTTTGGTTTTTCAGGTGATCCAGAGTTGATTTGGAAGAATGATTCCCAACTAGGAAACTCTAAGTTAGAAGAGTTGACTAAGTTTGACTTTTTATGTATTAGACCATAGACCAGATATAACGACCAGTTCGGTCATTTCGAGAATTTATGCCCTGATACCCAATTAACTACCTTTCCCATGTCTTTTTCTGCTATTGTGATTTGTCGGGATGGTTCATTTTGAATTTCAGAGTGTTTTGGGATTCATAGTCCCTAAATGAGAGTTTAAGTCTTAAAATTTGGACCGTAGACTTAACAATCTGAAAATGGATCTACAATGGAATTTCGTTGATACTCTTAGCTCTGTTGGGTGATTTCGGGCTTAGCAGCGTGTCTGGATTGTGTTTTTGAGGTCTGTAGCTCATTTAGGCTTGAAATGGAAAAAGTTGAATTTTTGGAGTTTTGGGTTGATAGTAGAATTTTTGATAACGAGGTCGAACCCAATTCCAGAAGTTCGAATAGGTCCGTAGTGGTGAATATGGCTTGTGTGCAAAATTTGGGGTTAATCAGACATAGTTTGGTTGGTTTCAGCATCGATTGTAGAATTTTGTGATTTCAAATTCATTAAGTTTGGATTGGAGGGCGTTTCGTGGGTTTAGCATTGTTTGATGTGATTTTAGGGTTTCACTACACTCATATGATGTTTTAGGATTGGTTGGTATGTTTTGCTGATGCCTCGGGGGCCTTGGATGGGTTTCAAATGCTTAATAGATTGGTTTGGGACTTAAGCAATTTTCTGAAGTTTGCTGCACCTGTTGTTTTTGCACCTACAGATTTTGGACCGCACCTGTGGTGCCGCAGAAATAGAGATGGAGCTTGGTAGCTGAGACTGCAGGTGCGGCTGGGGGTTTGTAGAAACGGACTCGTAGATGCGGCCCTAGCCAAGTTAAGTGTCTTTCGCACCTGTAATGCTTTTTCCGTAGGTGGTGGACCGTAGATGCGGCCCCAAGAGTGCAAAATCAGAAATTGCTGGGTAAAACAGAGAATTTTGAGGGTTTGAAATTTCGTAAGACAAAATTCGATTTGGAGCTCGGTGGGAGGTGATTTCTAAAGGGATTTTGAAGGAGATCTATTGGGTAATTAATCCTATCTCTATTTTTATCATATTATATTAATCTATTGTTGTGTTTCTCATCTAATTAAGGAATTTGATAGTGGAAGTTTGGAAATAGGGGAGTTTCCCCAATTGAAAATTTGAGGTTTGAATGGGATTTAGATGTTAGATTTGGATGATTTTTGTACGAGTGAACTCGTGAGTGAATGGATGTTCATGATTTGTGACTTTTACCCGATTCCGGGATATGAGTCCCGAGAGGATTTTTGGGTTTTTTCCTATTTTCTTGCCATAGCTTTAAATTCATTAGCTTAATTAGTTGCTTGTAGCTATATTTACGTTATGTAATTAATTTGATTAGATTTGGGCCAGTCGGAGATGGATACTCGTGGCAAGAGGGTGATTTCAGATTTGATTAGAGCTTTGTTCGAGATAAGTGGCTTCATAACCTTGTCTAGCGGTACTCCTCTTATGATTTTGTACTATTGTTATATGAATGTCGAGTACGTAGGTTGACGAGTGTGGACATGACCTATTTGTGAAAAAACCCCATTTTTGTTATGTAAATATCTATGTTGTCTTTTAATTGAGCAATACTAGTACATATAGTCATCCCATTCATCCTGTGCCTTAACAATCTTAGATGGTTTAACTGCCTACCTGGACACTGTGTAGCATGATTTGAGTAAGATGGCCTGTCTCCTTGATTCAAACTTAATCAAAATTGTAGATTTCCTGTTGAAACTATTTTTATATTTAATGAGTTGTGTATTTATTTGGGGACTACAAAACAGTATTCTGGGAGATCCCCCTGCATGTTTATGTTTGAGACTACGGGACAGTATCATAGGAGATCTTCCTGTACGTATTTACTTTGGGACTATGAAACGGTATTTCAGGATATCCCTCTTGAACATTTAGGATTTGTACTACGAGACGGTATCCCGGGAGATCCTCTATACATTTATGTTTGGGACTACGAGACAGTATCTCGGGAGATCCCCTATTGCTATCTTTGTATAGTGAATTGATGTTTTTCTGTGGTTTTATTTTTCATTATCTGTTAGAATTTATCTTAATTGTGATATTTGATATTGTTTTATCTCATTATATATATATATAAACTAGTAGCGCCCCCACCTAATCTCATCACTATTCGACCGAGGTTAGGCTTTGCACTTCCTAGGTACCGTTGTGGTGTACTCATGTCCTTTTCTGCACATGTTTTTCGTGTGTAGATCCAAGTACCTCTTCCTAGACAAATTTCCAGTAAGGCAAGGTGATCTTAGAGACTTCGAGGTTTATCTGTCGTGCACGTAGACCCAGAAGTCCCTCTATATTCTTCCTTAATTAAAAGTCTTCCTATATTTTCTTTATTGATAGTTTCTGGAGTTTAGAAACGCTATTTACTTATGTAGCTTGTGACTATTCTGAGTTTTAGGAGTACTTATGTTCATTTCAAGAGTGTCTATTGTATATGCAGAGTGTCATCTAAACTTTTTATTTAAATTTAATTGTTAAATTGTTAGTTTTCATGTTTTCATTTCATTTCCACAAATTGTTAGGCTTACCTCGTCGCAGAGACTAGGTACCATCACAACAACTCACATAGGAAGAACTTGGGTTGTGACACGTTGGTATCAAAGCTCTAAGTTCATAGCAGTCGTGTGTCACAAGCTAGTTTATTAGAGTCTCGCGAATCGGCATGAAGACGTCTGTATTTATCTTTGAGAAGCTACAAAACTATTAGATAAATTCCACGTCATTTGATTCCTTGTTGTGCGAGATTATTGACTTCGAAATTATTTTCTCATACATAGTGAGGACACGTGCTACCAGAGATGACTAGACAGCCGCTAGCAGCTGGGGCTAGGGAGAGGCCGAGGATGCGCACGTGGTTCAAAAAGAGCACCCGCACGAGCTACCACAGATGAGCCACCAGCAGCTCCAGCCGGAGCGCAGGCGCCTGATACACGAACTACTTCTACTACTACTACTACTACTACTCCAACTCTCTAAGAGACTCTTGCACAGTTCATGAATATGTATATCACTCTAGCTTAGGCAAGGTTGATTCCCCTTGCTGCATCCACATGTCAGGTCAGGGGAGGAGCACAGACTCTCACCGCCCACACCTAGAGAAGCGTCTTCAGGTTGATCAGATCCCAGAGGTTATAGCGGTACCATCTATACCCCAGCTCAACCCGAGGGTAGGGCAACAGTTCAGGAGAGGAGCAGCAGAGATTAGAGAAGTATAAGACATATGACCCTCCTACATTCATTGGTCTAGCATTAAAGGATACTTAGGGATATCTTGATGAGTGACATTGTATCCTCAGTGCTATATGTATAGCTGAGTCAAGTGAGGTTTCTTCCAATGACTTTCAACTTTGAGGGGTAGCCTATCACTGGTGGCGTACTTTTGAGTTAGACAGTTCGGATGAGGCAACTTCCCTTACACGGATTCTCGAATATGTTTTTGAGGGAGTATGTCCCTCAGAGCACCAGAGACACGTGACGCGCGGAGTTTGAGCATTTGCGCCAGGGTACTATGACTATTTCGAACTATTCTATTTATTTTAGTGACTTGGCTAGACATGCACCGGCCTTGGTTTCTATAGTTCGTGAGAGAGTTTGCTGTTTTATTGAGGGGTTTATTCCGAACATCATGTCTAGCATGGTCAGACTTAGAGATGGATTTCACCTATCAGCATATGGTGAATATTGCTAGGAGAGTGGAGGGCATGATTGCTCGGGATAGAGAGGAGAGAGAGTCCAAGAGGCCTCGAGAGTCGGGCCATCATTCTGGCGCCCATGCTCCAACTGTAGTTTGTTAAGGTAGGGGTTGTGTATGTCGCCCTGTCCATTCAGCTCTTCAAGCAGCCAATGGTATTCCATCTCCTCCTAGACCTTAGGATCCTTGTTATGCACCCCTAATATCTAGTTCGCCTCCTACACGTGATGCTTTTAGTGGTCAGTCCAGCTGACCTAGACCGAGCCCATCATAGCCTCCACGTCCTCCTAAAGCTTGTTTTGAGTGTAGCAACATGCACCATATTGTTAGGGATTTCCCTAGACTTAGAAGGGGTGCACCTCCATAGACTTCTCAACCACAGCGTGCTCCATAGGGTTCCTAGGCTAAGATCACCTCACCAATTGTCACCCCACCTGCTCAGCCAACTAGAGGTGGTGGTTAGGGAGGTAGATGTCATTGTAGAGGGGGAGGCTATGCCATATACTATGTGCTTCCTACCCGTAAAGAGGTTGATTCTTCCGGTTCTATCATTATAGGTAGTGTTATGGTCTGTCATAGAGATGCATAATTTTTCTTCGATCCAGGCTCCAATTATTTATATATGTCCTCTTATTTTTCGTTGCATTTGAGCATATCTCAAGATTCTTTGAGTTCTCCTATTTATGTTTCTACTCCTATGGGAAATTCTTTTGTTATGGATGCATTTATCGGTCGTGTTTGATTGCTCTTAGTTGTTTTGAGATCAGAGCCGATTTATTATTGCTCAACATGGTAGATTTTGATATTATCTTGGCCATGAATTGATTTTTGCCCCATCATGCTTTTTTTAATTATCACTCCAAGACCGTGACATTGGCTATGCCAGGTTTACCATAATTAGAGTGGACGGGTACTATAGATTATACTTCGAGTGGAGTCATCTCATTTCTTAAAGCTCAGTGAATGGTTGAGAATGGGTGTGATGCATATCTAGCTTATGTGAGAGAGGTCAATATTTATACCCCTATAGTTAATTCAGTATTAGTAGTACGAGATTTCCCTGATGTGTTTCCAGCTGATCTTTCGGGCATGCAGCCCGACAAAGATATTGACTTTGGCATTGATTTGTTATGGGACACATAGTCCATCTCTATTCCTCTTTATCATATGGAGCCTCTTGAGTTGAAGAAGTAGTTATAGAAATTGCTTGATAAGGGATTTATTCGGCCTAGTGTGTCACCTTGGGGTTATCTATCTTGTTTGTGAAAAAACAATATGGTTATATGCTTATGTATTGATTATCTCTAGTTGAATGAAATTACAATGAAGAACCAGTATCCTTTGCCTTATATTGATGACCTGTTTAATATGTTACAGGGTGATCGAGTGTTTTCTAAGATTGGCTACATTCAGGGTATCATTAGTAAAGGATTCGGGAGCGATATATCTAGAAGACTACTTTCAGGACTCGGTATGGTCATTTAGAGTTCCTTGTTATGTCATTTGGGATGACCAATGACCAATTAATATTTATACATTTGATGCACAATGTATTACGGCCGTATCTTGACTCGTTCGTCGTTGTCTTTATTGATGATATTTTGGTGTACTCCTAGAGTCAGGAAGATCATGAGCAGCACCTGAGGACAGTGCTTCAGACCTTAAGAGAAAATAAGTTATATGTGAAGTTCTCAAAATATGAGTTCTTATTAGATTTGTGGGATTCTTGGATCACCTAGTATCGAGTGAATGGATCAAGGTGGATTCGAAGAAATTAAAAGTAGTGCAAAGTTTTCCTAGACCATCCTCAGCTATAGAGATCCGTAGTTTTATTGGTTTGACGGGTTATTACCTTCGATTTGTAGAGGGATTCTCATCTATTGCAGCAACTATGACCAGGCTGACCCAGAAGGGTGCTCTGTTCAAGTGGATGGAAGAGTGTGAGGAGATCTATCAAAAGCTCAAGACAACTTTGACTACAATCCAAGTATTGATATTGCCTACAGATGGGGCCTTATATAGTCTATTGTGATGTGTCACGAGTTGATCTCAGTGCAGTGTTGATGTAGGACCATAAGGTTATTGCTTATGTATCCAGACAGTTGAAGGTGCATGAAAAGAACTATCCTGTCCATGACCTTGAGTTAGATGCTATTCTTCATTACTTGAATATTTGGAGGCACAATTTTTACGGAGTCCCTGGTGAGATCTACACTGATCACCAGAGTTTGTAGCATCTCTTCAAGTAGAAATATCTTCATTTGTGCTGGATGAGGTGCTTATAGTTTCTTAACAATTATGATATCACTATTTTGTACCTTCCGAGAAAGGTCAATGTGGTGGGGAAATTCTTTAAGTTGCCGGGCAGCAGAGAGACCCATGGTGATGGATATTCAGGCCATAGCAACCCAGGTCCTGAGATTGGATATTTTGGAGCCCAGTCAAGCCCTAGCTTGTGTGGTTTCTCGGTCTTCCTTTCTTTATCGTATGAGAGAGCGTCAGTATGTTGACCCTCATTTGCTTGTCCTCAAGGAGAAGGTTTTGCATAATGATGCCAGAGATATGACTTGATGACACAGTATTGAGGATGGAGGGTTGGATATGTGTGCCTAATGTTTATGGGCTTCGGGAGTTGAATCTGGAGGATGCCCACAGTTCATGGTATTGCATCCATTCGGGTGTCGTAATGATGTATCGGGATTTGAGTCAACACTATTGGTGAGGAGGATGAAGAAAGATATAGTTGTGTTTGTAGCTCGGTGCCTCAATTAACAACATGTGAAATATGAGCATCAGAGACCAGGTAGCTTGCTTCAGCAGATAGTGATTCCGGTGTGGAAGTGGGAGCACATCACCATGGATTTTGTGGTTGGACTCCCATGGACTCTGAGGAAGTCGATGCTATTGGGTGATTGTGGATCGGTTGACCAAGTCCGCTAATTCTCGTCCAAGCAACGGTCGTAGTCAATATAACCTGGTCAAATAAGTACAGAATCGATCCCACATGGAATTAACCTACCAACTGCAACTTTCACAACCCAAGAACACTTCTGAAGCAAGTTCCCAAACTTTGAGTATATTTTTATGAAGGTTTTCTAACAACTAACTTTTGCAAGAATTAAAAGACTTAAAAGAAAGAATTGAATATTAGGTAAATAATATGGAGAAAGCCTAAGGTATTGATTTCCCCTATTGATGGAATCCCTTATGTTTATGCTCATACAAATTGTTAATATATTCTATCAATCATGAACACTATTTTTACCGTAATTCTCTCCCGAGCATCTACAATAATTTACTAGTGCACTCTCCCGAGCTACCCTAGCTAGCTTTAATTTGAATAGTTCACTTAAGATTGCACCCAAGACTTCGTTATTCCTAATCCCGTCTTTACGCCTAAAGTTATAGATTCCTCCAATAACCTAGATGTTGTGTGTTCAATAATATACCTAAATATGCACACTAAATAGGCACAGCTAATTGGGAGCTCTACCAATTAACTACAACAAAAACGAAGTTGAATAAATAGAAATCTAGCTAACAATTTGTAATCACATAAACGAGAAGTTCATCACTTAATAGGTTCCATCAAAACCTTAGATAAGGAATTAGCTACTCATGATCAAAGAAACAAGAATAATAATGGAATTCATAATCAAAGAATTAATATAAAAGAAAGAAATAAGTTGAGAGAGTTCTCTCTTACTAATAATCTTGCAAAAGTAGGTAATAATACAATGCTTGCCTCTCTTGGGCGAACTCTAAGTTTATATAAAGGGTTTAGGTCTTAAAAATTGAGTTTTTACAAAGTTGTCCTTAAAATATGCGGCAGCCTCCACGGTTCGTTCACGGTCGCGAGTGATCCGCGAACAGTGAACGTCTCTGAATCTACAAAGGTTCCGCGAGCATGTTTTTCTGCGGTTCATTTGCGGTCGCGAGTGAACTGCGAATGAACAGTGTTTTGGAATTTATACTTCAATTTTTCATGCCAACTTCACTTCAACTCTTCCCTTGGCCTTTTTACCATCCTATGACTCCAAAATAGCTCCTTTAGTCTCCAATGGTTCATGTGTACCTATAACACACCAATAAACACTAATAAAAGCATTTTGTCATCATAAACAATATCAATTCAACAATAAAGTGTGATTATTTAGGGCATAAATATAGTCAAATTCACCTATTATCAATACCCCACACTTAAACCTTTGCTCGTCCTCGAGCAACCTTAATCACACTTTTAGGCCAATTTTACTAATGTCTCTCCCAAAATATGTCACAAAAGCTATCTTTCATGATTAACCTAAGACATGCACAATCCTTACCTAACCGTAAACTCACATGCCAGCACATTATTGCTTACTCTAGTTATTATCTCAAACTTGCAAATTTACCGTTTTCCTCTTGAGTTACATGCCATCACACAATTTATTGAGAGAAGTTCTCGCACATAAACAATTTAGAACATGGAACTTATAGATATAGGAACAATTCACTCACTCTCAATAGAGAACATTCATAAGCATACAGACACACCATAGGCTTGCCCCTAGTGTAATACTCCACCAATTGAGTTATTTAATCATAGATCAAGAGGTCTTTAAGGTTTGTAATGTTGGCTACGGGACAGGTAGGATACATTTGGTTATAGTGGCTAACCTCCCTCAGCACTTTCTTTCTTTTTCACAACTTCCCTTTTAGTTTTTTTCCTTATGTCTCCCCTAAACATTCCTTCACTTTTATTTTCTTTTAATCCCCAAATTTTTTTTTGTTGGTGTAACTGGCCTTTCTATTTCTATATATACATTGTTATTTATTTATTTTTTATTTTTTTTATCATTGCTTTGCAATGCATTTACATTGTTTTGCCAGTTCACCATTTTCTACCATTCATTCTTGATTTTCCCTTTTTCAACTTCCCTTCACCCCACACTTAGACTTTTGTATATTCATTACAACACAAGTGCTTCTAGGAGGTAAAGTAGAACAATATAAGATTTCGATTTTCATGAACATTCAAGGGTTATCAAAAAATAGGCTTTAAACTCAAAGGGGTTAACTAGGATATTATGTACAAGTGAATTCATGTCTTATTGATTTATGGGGCTACACAAAGAAATGCCTCTATCATCTCTACAACCAAATAACTTCTATTTCACTTTGCAAACACACAGGGCAAGTTCTAGGTATCATGTAAAACATATAATGTAAGTACAATCTCACACACACATAGCATGCAACTCATTTAGAATCCGGTTCATCTACAAAGTCCTATCAATGTTCAAGCAAGTTGTATTGTGCAATTTAAGGCACATCCCAGAATCTACAGTCAAGCTTAGATAATACATTCTCAAGTTAAATTAAGTTTTGATAATGTGAATAGTTGGGGTTACATGTCAACCTTTGCCCTCTAATCCTAAAAAGAAAACATCTACCTAACCCGGTTCAATAAAAACCTTTCGAAAAGAACCCTGGTCAAAAGAAAAACCGAGGGGGAGGTGATACACTACCTAGAAAAAGAAAATAAAAGAAAGAAAAATTCCTACATGGACTACTTCCCTCAAGAGTACTTGTCCTAAATAGTCCGTCATCAGGAAGAGTTCTCTACTAATATTTTTCGATTTTTCAAATTTTATAATTTTTTGTGTTTTTATTCCGACTTAGACCCTTAAGAAACCCGTCGCCAAGTGTCCATCATCGGGCCAAGCCAGCTAATATTATTTACAACTACAACTACTATGTACAACTTATACAAGATAAGTTTCCCACCCCACACTTAAAATCATGTCATATCCTCATGACATAATAATACAAATATAGCTTAGAAGGGCGAGAAAACATACCTGTGACTCACTCAGAGTCGGAGATAGTGGAGAGGTCGACGTGACATGCTCGACCCAGTACTCAGAACCATGCCATGAATCTATTTTCCGACCGAGCTTACCTCTATGACATTGCGTCAAAGCGCGTGTGTAAACCATCCACGGAGGTGCGTAAGTCCGCAACCTCCTCCTCCATAGACCTAAGCATAGGTCCAGTGGACTCGAACCTAGACATGCCCGCTCCATGATGAGCGTGCCTAGAAGGTCCGGCTGAGTCAGTGTAATGCCTGGCCCGTACAACCGGCACAGGGTCAGCCTTAGCATCCAAGTCAATTGGGTCATTGTCTCGGCCCACCCGGATTTGAGAAGCTCTGAATGGAGCTTTTGGAGGGAGATCACCATCTGTGGCAAGGACCGGAGTCCGATGGCCGAGACACAGAGTAGTAACGAGAGATGGGTAATAGAAACCCTTGGCTTTGAGGGATCCCCTCAGCACCATCTCGTCACTAATCACGCGGGCGATGTCCACGTCCCGCTGGGTAATAAAGCACCATGTTAGTAATGCCCTATTGAAGTTCATGTCAGTGATGTTGCTTGGGGGCAAGAACCGGTTACATATGATTGTGAACCTGCATTTAGCAGTGTGGGTGAAACGGTTAGAGTAGAGTGCTTTGTTTCTTATCCAGACTGGGATACCATCAATGCATAAGGCCTCAATTAAGGTGTCCTAGGTGACACCAGGCCTATCGTGGTAGTAGTCCACGTCACTAGTAAAAGTTGGCAGTCTAAGAGCCTGCCTAATAGTTTGTACATGAGCCCAGACGTACTTACCTCGGACGAAGACTTCTCTGGACATCCCGTAGGGAGCATTAGCATAAAACTCCCTAACCAGCATCTTGTTCACGAGGGCTGGTGCGTCGAACAAGAACTCTATTTTGCGGCGGCGAATTTCATCATTTATCTCGGGTTTTTCAGTCTGAATGGCTAGCCTGTCAATTTCAATTTCCTGGAGCCAAGCTTTAGTTGCCTTGGCATGGAAGTCAGCTTCCGCCTCCTCTCTTTTGAATCTAGACTCGTCATAGGTCGATTGCCTAGACGAGCTAGCTGCATGCCGTGATCTTTTAGGAGCCATAATCCTGCACAAAAAAGAAACAACCAAAAAATTTCCATAATGTTAGAACATCGGTTGGCTACTCAGACTTCACCATCCGTGGACTATCACAATATTCTCTTTAGTGCTATCATCCCATAACTCCTACAATTAACCACTTGTCTAACAAATTCACCAAGTCACCTCAAGCACCCCACACTTATTTCTTGTGGCAATCCAACATGACCCAATTAAACCTACACCATCTCCAATTTTATACAACAACAAACAACCGATAAGTTGGGCAATATCTCCCCTAAAAATTCAACATCCAAATACTACAACATACAATTTCCCACATTGGCTAACCAAGGCACCAACTATATCACCCATAACATTGGGTCTCCAAAACAACAAAATTAACACAATTAACTATATTGGAGACCCAACAATACCAACACTACCATCGATCCCAACAATACCAACAATTCTACAATAAAAATCATACTAGAACTACACTACATGAACAAATTAATTTAAATAGAATCTACTACTACTAGAATATTGTCAGTTAAACTAGAATAATGTATTGTACAATTATACAATTAAACTAGAATAATGTAAACTAATTTATTCTACCAAACTAATGATAAATATTAGAGAGAAAAAGAAAAAAGAAAGAAAAACAAAGAAGAAAACTTACTATGAAGTGTTGGAGAAGTGTAGAAGATGAAGAAGATTGATGTAGAGGGGTTGTTGGGAGAAGAATTGAAGAGAGGGGGTAGAGAGAAGGAAGAGATAATTTGAGAAAGAGAGAGAGATATGGGGAGGGGTGGCGGCTGGTTTGGGGGAAATAAGGGGGAGTTTGTGATGTTAGGTTAATTAAAAAAAAAGGGGGGGAGGGGGGACCGCGGTTCGATGCGGTCGCGAACGAACCGCGAACCGTGAGAATCAGAGAGGATATTTTTTCATGGTTCGTCCGCGACCGTGGATGAACAGCGAAAAATCCCCCTCTCTGATTTTTTTTTCGCTTGGCAGCAGAATGTTTTTAGTGCCTGATTTAACGTCGCGACACGACTCAACTTAGCGCATTTAAAGGATTGCTAGACCTTTGAGGTTCCTCTAACCGTAGTTCCACCTTATCCTCGATGTCATCCATGCCAACACAAAGTTTCAACTACTGTCCATTTACTTTGAATGTGCGGGAACAATCAATGGTTTGAATTTCCACAGCGCCCGAATCTAATGCCTCAATTACCCGAAAAGGGCCTGACCACCTTGATTTTAATTTGCCCAGGAACAATCATAATCTTGAGTTATATAACAGTACCTTGTTCCCATTTTTGAAGTTACTCTCTATGATGTTCTGGTCCTGAATCCGCTTCATCCGTTCTTTGTATTGTCTTGTGCTCTCGGAGGCCAGATACCGGAATTCTTCCAACTCGCGCAACCCGGTCATTCTTGATTTCCCAGCTTCGTCCCAGCTGAGATTTAATTGTTTCAGTGCCCACCATGCTTTGTGCTCTAGTTCCACAGGTAGATAACAAGCTTTCCCAAATACCAATTTGTATGGTGACATGCCGATTGGTTTCTTGAATGCTGTCCTATATGCCCATAATGCATCATCGAGCTTCCTGGACCAGTCGGTCCTCGTGGCATTCACTGTTTTTGTTAATACACTCTTTATCTCCCTGTTGGAGATCTCAACTTGAACGCTGGTCTGCGGGTGATATGGAGTAGCAACTCGGTGTTTCGCATCATATTTGGCCAACAATTTCTTAAATGCCCGTTTGCAAAAATGTGTACCCCCATCACTAATGATTGCCCTTGGAGTCCCGAAATGGGCGAAAATGTTCTTCTTCAGATATCCCACCACCACCTTAGCATCATTGGTGGGTAATGCTACAGCTTCCACCTATTTGGACACATAGTCTACCACAACAAGTATGTACTTATTGTCGTATGAGCTGACAAAGGGCCCCATAAAGTCTATTCCCCAGACGTCAAACACTTCCACTTATTGAATTAGATTTATTGGCATCTCATGACGCCGGGAGATGTTCCCGGTGTGTTGACATTCGTTGCAACCATTCACCTATAAGTGTGCATTTTTAAACATCGTTGGCCAATAGAAACCAACCTCAAGTATCTTGGCGGCTGTTCGCACTCCTCCAAAGTGACCACCATATGCGGAAGCATGACACGCCTGCAAAACAGAAGATTGTTCGATCTCGGGGATGCATCTCCGGATCATGTTATCGAGACATATCCTAAACAAATAGGGTTCATCCCAATAATAAAGCTGGCTTTCACAAAAAAATCTTTTCCTCTGGACCGATGATAGTTCGTGAGGAACAATACCGCTGGCCAGGTAATTTGGATAATCTGCATACCATGGCGCTTCAAGGAGAGTGGTGGTGAGCAGCTGCTTATCTGGAAAGGTTCCCACAATTTCTCCACACTCTTTGACAATTTCAGCTCCTTCAAGTCGTGACAAATGATCAACGACTTGATTTTTGGTGCCCTTTCTATCACGTATTTTAAGGTTGAACTCTTGTAGAAGCAGCACCCAATGAATTAGGCACGTCTTAGAGTCCTTTTTATCAATTAAGTACCTTAAAGCTGCATGGTCAGTGTATACAATTACCTTGGATCCTATGAGATAGGACCTGAATTTGTCGTACTCGAACACTACCGCCAGCATCTCCTTTTCCGTTACTGTGTAGTTCAGTTGTGCTCCACTCAATATTCTACTAGCATAGTTGATTGGATGCATCAGCTTGTCTTTCCGTTGGCCAAGCACTGCCTCCACTGCATAATCACTTGCATCGCACATTAGCTCAACCGGTTGATCCCAGTCGGGGGCAATGATGATGGGTGATGTGACCAACCTCTTCTTCAGCTCCTCAAAAGCAATATTTCATTTCATCAGAAAATACAAAGGGGTGATCTTTTTCAAGTAACTTACAGAGTGGGTTTGAGATTTTGGAGAATTCTTTAATGAACCTCCGGTAAAAACCGACATGTCCAAGAAAGCTTCTAATGGCCTTGACGGATGTTGGTGGAGGCAACTTTGCAATGACATCTACTTTAGCTCGGTCCACCTCAATACCTTTGCTCGAAACCCGGTGCCCCAATACTATACCTTCTTGTATCATAAAATGGCACTTCTCCCAGTTTAGCACTAAATTTGTCTCCATGCACCGTTTCAGCATTCTTGTGAGATTGACAAGGCATTCATCGAATAATTCCCTACCACTAAGAAATCATCCATGAACACCTCCATAATGTCTTCCACCATGTCGGTGAATATAGCCATCATACACCGTTGGAATGTGGCAGGTGCATTGCATAGTCCGAATGGCATCCTCCTAAAGGTAAAAATGCCATATGGGCATGTGAAGGAGGTCTTCTCTCTATCCTCGGGGGCTATGGAGATTTGATTGTACCTCAAGTACCCATCCAGGAAACAAAAGTGTGACCTCCCTACCAACCTGTCAAGCATCTGATCAATGAAGGGAAGTGGGAACTGGTCCTTGCGGGTGGCTAGGTTTAGCTTCATGTAGTCCATGCATATTCTCCACCCGGTGACGGTTCTTGTTGAGATCAATTCGTTATTCTCGTTTTTCACCACCGTCATACCACCTTTCTTTGGAACACATTGAATCGGGCTAACCCAGCTACTATCAGAGATTGGGAAAATAATTCCCGCGTCTAGCCACTTTATTACCTCTTTCATCACCACTTCCTTCATGTTTGGATTCAGCTTTCTTTGATGTTCCCTGGAAGGTTTGTGCCCCTCTTCTAGGAGAATCTTATGCATGTAGTATACGGGGTTGATCCCCTTTATGTCTGCCATGGTCCACCCAATGGCAGTCTTGAATTCTTTCAGTACCTGTATAAGCTTTTGAGCCTGCACATCTAACAAACCAGATGAGATAATAACAGGTAAAGTGGAGTTAGGACCTAGAAATTCATACCCGAGATGAGATGGTAGTGGTTTAAGCTCAAGCTTTGGTGGCTCTTCTATGGATGGCTTTGCAGGAGGGGTCTCTCTTTTCTCTAGATGTAGTGGCTCGAATTCCAACTCTCTCTCCCAAAACCCCTTGCCTTCTAGAGATAGCACCCATTCTTCTAGACTTTCACCATTTACCTCTTCTAAGTTCATTAGGCATGCTTGAAGTAGATCTTCGGTGGTCAATTCTAAATCGTCTGTCTCCACGATCACATCAACCGCATCAATAAGAGAGCAATTCGCAAACTCACTAGGGCGCCTCATGGATTTTTCCACATTGAATATGATCTCCTCATCATTCAACCTCATCTTGAGTTCCCAGTCTCACAATTAATCAATGCTCTCCCGGTGGCTAGGAATGGCCTTCCTAAAATTATAGGAATTTCCTCGTCCACCTTGCAGTCAAGAATTACAAAATCAGCGGGAAACACAAACTTCCCCACCTGGATGAGCACATCATCTAATATACCAAATGGACGCGTAACCATCCTGTCAGCAAGCTGCAATAACATGGAAGTAGGCCTAGCTCTCCCGATGCCCACCATCTTATAAATCACCAAGGGCATAAGACTTATGCTTGCCCCCAAATCACACAATGCATTTGCAAAGGCAAAGTTTCCTATAGTGCATGGAATGGTGAAGCTACATGGGTCAGATAACTTCTCTGAAATGGGTATAGAAACCACTGCACTACAAGTCTATGTAAGAGTCACGGTGGCCAAGTCTTGGAAATCAAATTTCCGCGACATCAAGTCTTTCATCTCTTAGCATACCCAGGAATTTCTTTCAAAGCTTCAATTAAAGGAATGTTTACCTGGATTTGCTTGAGCATATCAAAGAACTTTTTGTATTTCTCTTCTTTCTGGTGCTTGGCCAACCTTTATGGGAATGGTGGTGGAGGCCTCTTCTTCCAAATCACTTAGGATTTTTCTTTTTCTATCACTCTCTCTGCAACCTGTTGCTCTACCTGTTCAGCTACTTTCTCCGTTCCCTACTGCATATCTTTATTTTCAGCTACTGGATGGACTGTAACTTCTGTCAACCCGGTGGACTCATCCAGTTCAATGGGCACTGGAGTGAGTGTCTCAGCCTGCATATTGCCTCTATCTCTTTCCTGATCAGCATCAAGATCTCTTCCGCTTCTCAGATTAACAGCCATCAGTTGCTTTAGGATTTGATCCTTTGGGTTTGTTTGTGTATCTGCAGGCAATGTCTCTTGAGGACGATTGTTAAGTGACATAGCAATCTGGCCTATCTGCACTTCCATATTCTTGATAGTTGCGTCATGTGCATCCATCCTTTCATTAGTTTTGGCATTTAACCCAATTATCTGCTGCATCATAGCTTCTAACCTTGCGAAAACATCATCATGTCTACCCCCATGCTGTGGTGGAGGTGGATGAAATCCCTACTGCTGACTGCTGAAATTCTGAGGTCTAGGATATGGAGTCATGTTGTTTGGTGTCCACATACCTTCTGCATTATACTGTAGTTGAGGAGTCCTGTACTATTGTGGAGCCTACTGACCCCAACTCTGGTTACACTGTCGTTGCCCTCCATAATTTGCTACCTAGTTCATATCTTCATGCTGGTGATGATGTTCTTGGTCTGCAGACCATGGATTACCTATGGGTTGGCTAATGCTAGATGTGCATAAACCACCATTGGTAGTGTCTACAATGTGAACCTGCTGCTTGACCCCAGATTCTTCCACCTTCTTCGTCAGGATGCTCATTTGTGTCAATAAGGTTGCCAAGTTCTCCTCCATAGTGTTGGATGGATTTAGAGGTACATAGTGTACCACTGGAGTGATAGGAGCATTCCTGGTCGTCCACCCGGATTTTTGAGCCATCTTGTCATGCAAATTTTGGCCTTCTCTGTAAGTCTTTCTTAGAAAAGCCCCACCTGCTGAAGCATCTACAATATTCTTCATACTATCTGAAAGACCTATGTAGAACCTTTGACTCAACATCTGCTCAGGAATTCCATGGCGAGGACACATAACAAGCATACCTTTGAATCTGCCCCATGTTTCATGTAATGTCTCCATTGGTTTCTGCTTGAAGCTCACAATCTCATCAATTTGTTGAGCCTTCTTGTTAGGTGGATGAAACTTGTTGTGGAATTGCTTGACCAACTCATCCCAAGTTGCAATACCTGAGCAGCCCCTATAACTGAGAACGGAAATAGCAATAGTTTGATGGCTTTCGGTGTCACATTCAGTTGCCTCTGTGTCTTGCATATTGAGAGAAAGTTCTTCAGGTGTTGTTGTGGATCTTCAACCTGAGACCCAGAGTATAATCCCTTGTTTTGCAACAAGTGTAGCATGTTGTTAGTAATCTGGAAAGACTCAGCTTGAATCGCTAGCACAACGATGGCATTTGCCAAATTATCTGCTGTGGTTGTGCCCAGTCAAAAAGTGCACCTTCTTGCGCCTCATGCGCCTCTTGCATGTTCAAACCAGCTTGCTGGTTTGGGTCGTTCACATCTCCCATGTTGAAATCTAGTTTGATTGGTTGCCGAGATTGTTGAATTTGTTAGATTGCACTGTTACGTGCCCGGAAAGTTTGCTCGGGGTCTGAGAGTCCTTCAATTAGTTCTCCAGTCCTTGCAAATTTTCTAGGCATGCCCCTGAGTACCCAATTCACCAACCGTCAAAAATTTTAATGTAAAGTGTAGAAAGAACCTGACTACACAAGAATCTTGTAGTTTTATCAATGGCAATTGATAATTCCGTTAATTCCCCGGTAACGGTGCCAAAATTGATTCACGTCCAAGCAACGGTCGTAGTCAATATAACCTGGTCAAATAAGTCCATAATCGATCTCATAGGGAATTAACCTACCAACTGCAACTTTCACAACCCAAGAACACTTTTGAAGCTAGTTCCCAAACTTTGAGTATATTTTTATGAAGGTTTTCTAACAACTAACTTTTGCAAGAATTAAAAGACTTAAAAGAAAGAATTGAATATTAGGTAAATAATATGGAGAAAGACTAAGGTATTGATTTCCCCTATTGATGGAATCCCTTCTGTTTATGGTCATACAAATTGTTAATATATTCTATCAATCATGAACGCTATTTTTACCATAATTCTCTCCCGAGCAACTACAATAATTTACTAGTGCACTCTCCCGAGCTACCCTAGCTAGCTTTAATTTGAATAGTTCACTTAAGATTGCATCCAAGACTTCGTTATTCCTAATCCCGTCTTTACGCCTAAAGTTATAGATTCCTCCAATATACCTAAATATGCACTCTTTTACAAGTTATGCACACTAAATAGGCACAGCTAATTGGAAGTCGTACCAATTAACTACAACAAGAACGAAGTTGAACAAATAGAAATCTAGCAAACAATTTGTAATCACATAAACGTGAAGTTCATCACTCAATAGGTTCCATCAAAATCTTAGATAAAGAATTAGCTACTCACGATCAAAGAAACAAGAATAATAATGGAATTCATAATCAAAGAATTAATATAAAAGAAAGAAATAAGTTGAGGGGTTCATTCGCGGTCGCGAGTGAACCGCGAATGAACAGTGTTTCGAAATTTATAATTTAATTTTTCATGCCAACTTCACTTCAACTCTCCCCTTGGCTTTTTTACCATCCTATGACTCCAAAATAGTCCTTTAGTCTCCAATGGTTCATGTGTACCTATAACACACCAATAAACACAAATAAAAGCATTTTGTCATCATAAACAATATCAATTCAACAATAAAGTGTGATTATTTAGGGCATAAATATAGTCAAATTTACCTATTATCATCCGCACACTTCATTCTTATATGTACTACCTGTTATACAGAACAGTTGGCTGAGATTTATATCTGAGGGATTGTTCGTTTGCATGGTATTCAAGTTTCCATCTTTTCAGATAGAGGTACTAGTTTACATCACGGTTCTAAAGAGTCGTACAACACGAGTTGGGTACTTAGGGGGGGAGTTGAGCACAACATTTTAGCCCCTGATGGACAGCCAGTCTAAGCGCACTATTCAGATTCTTGAGGATATGCTCCGTGCGTGCGTGATGGAATTTTGAGATTCCTAGGATCAGTTATTGCCACTTGTGGAGTTTTCATACAACAATAGTTATCAGTCCAGCATTTAGATGGCATCGTATGAGGTTCTGTATGGTAGGCGGTATAAATCCCCAGTGGGTTGGTTTGGGCCAGGAAATGTTAGGTTATTGGGAATAGACTTGGTTCAAGATGCTTCGGAGAAGGTTAAGGTGATTTAGAATAGACTTCCCACAACCCAGTCTAGACATAAGATTTATACGGATCGGAAGGTTCGTGATGTTTCATTTATGGTGGGAGAGCGGGTCTTGCTTTGGGTTTCGCCTATGAAGGATATTATGAGATTTGGAAAGAGGAGCAAGCTGAAACCCAACATGGTATGAGTTCATCCGGTATATCATGTTTCGATGCTCTGAATGTATTATGGTGATCCGTCGCACATGTTTGATTTCAGCTTAGTCCAGTTCGACAAGGATCTATGTTATGTTGAGGAGCAAGTGGCTATATTGGAAAGGCAGGTTCGAAAGTTGAGGTCAAAGGACATTGCATTAGTAAAACTTCAATAGCAGGGTCGACCGAACGAATAAGGTATGCGCAACCTTTATCCTCATCTTTACACCACTTCAGGTATGTCTTTATGCTCATTCTAGGATAAATGAATTTTTTAAGAGGGGGAGGATATAATGACCTTGCTGGTTATTATGAGAAGTTATGCCCCGATCTCTTGTTAACTGCTTTTCCCATATATTTTTTTGCTATTGTAATTTGTCGGGATGATTCATTTTGAATTTTGGAGTGTTTTGGGACACATGGTCCCTAAATGAGAGTTTAAGTCTTAGAATTTGGACCATAGTTGGAACAGAATGTTCGGATTGTGTTTTTGCGGACCGTATATCATTTAGGCTTGAAATGGTGAAGTCAAATTTTTGGAGTTCTGGGCCAATTGTGGAATTTTTTATATTAGGGTCGAAACCCAATTATGATAGTTAGAATAGTTCATTAGTGTTTAATATGATGTGTGTGCAAAATTTGGGGTCAATTCGACATGGTTTGGTGTGTTTCGACATCAATTGTAAAATTTTGAGATTTTAAGTTCATTAAGTTTAGATGTCACGACACAGATTTACCACGATCGGGTGTCGTGATGGAGCTTACTATCGAAGCTAGGCCAGCCAATCCTTAACAACAGAACATACTAAAAAATTAAACATTGCGGAAACACCCTTTAGAAATCAATAAAGAAGAATCAAATACGGAAAAAAAAAATACTGAACACAACACAACTCCAAAACCTGGTGATGCTATCTCACAGACTACTAAAGAGTACTACAACAAAGTCTGAATGAAAGAAAAATACATAAGTCTGCTCTGATACAATAAAACAAACTGAGATAAGGGATAGGGACTTTGGCCTGCGAATACCGGCTAGGATACCTCGAGAGTCCCTAAAGCTGATGACAAATCCCAACAATATCCTACTGCTCCTCCTGACCGTAAACTGCTCAAACGCTGTGATTTGTGCAAAAAGCACAGAAAGTGTAGCATCGGCACAACCGACCCCATATGTTGGTATGTGCCTGGCCTAACCCCGGCGAAGTAGTGACGAGGCTAGACAGGACTTACTAAAACCAACCTGTATAGATACATATATAGATACAACACTAATAGAAGAACAATAGGATTATATGTAAAGTATACAACTGAAAGTAGAACGGGTCATCTGTGACAACATTAAACCAAAATCACCTTATTTACTTTCATAAGTGGTCGGCGCGCCACACGATCCCAATAATATAATATAGTGCACGATGTGCCACATGATCCCAATAATATAATATAGTGGACAGCGTGCCACACGATCACAATAATCATAATATAATGGACGGCATGCCATACGATCCCAATAATATAATATAGTGGACGACGTGCCAAACGATCCCAATAATGATAATATAGTGGACGATCTGCCACACGATCTCAATAATCATAATATAGTGAACGACATCTCACATGATCCCAATACTATAATATAGTGGACGGCGTGGCCACACGATCCCAATAATATAATATGGTGGACGGCGTGCCACACGATCCCAATAAATATAATAAATGATTCATATAGCCTCTCTCAAGGAGTTCCCCTTTAGGGAAAACTCGGCAATATAACGATCTACCAAATAAGGGTACCACTAGCAGCCCAAACATCTCAATAATGGAGATTACATATAACGCTCGACTGAATAAGGGAGCAACAACAATCAGAATCTACTCATCCCGGCAAGGGATCCAACAACATTTCTTTACAATATTTACAATTCTAGCTTCATAAAAGTCACTACCATTTGAGCCAAAACTCCATGAAATCTTATGTTTCATAAATAATTCCTCAACTGACTCATCCTGTTAAATTCATCTTTTACTAGGAATGATTTCCAAAATATACCCCAAGGCAAGTACAAATAAGACTCACGGTCATGCTAGATGCCAGTGTATATATACTCGTCACCATGCCTAAACACCGCACTCGATCATTTAGCAAATAGCAAACAATAATACTCTAGTCTTATTCCCTCAAGCCAGGATTAGATCAAACACTTACCTCGGTCCGAAAAAATAGCAATCCATCATCTAGCACCGCCTTCCCTCTAGAATCCGACTCCGAAACAATGGTATCTAGTCATTTCCAATTCAATAACATCAATTTGGGCTCAATAATGCAATCCCATAGCCTAAAAATGAAATTCACATCATTCTTCCAAAAATAGAAAAATCCAACACCGGGTCCACATGGTCCAAACTCGATGCTTGGACCAAATTTCAATCACCCATAACCCCACGAGTTAGAATATATGATTTGTTGCACAATCCGACCTCACATTGAGGTTGAAACACCCAAAATCCCAGAAGCCCTAGTTTTACCCAAAACCCCCAATTTCTACCTTGAATTCATGAATTAGATTAGGATTAACTATGATTTAATGAAGAAATAATGAAGAAATGATGTTAGGAAACTCACACAAGGAGCTATGGAGGAATGGGAGCTTGTGGCTTGAAAATGGAGAGTGAAGGAGAAGGACACGTTTGTTTTGTGTGAAAATTCTCGTGCATTATGTTATGGTTTTATGAAAAATCACTAGGTGAAAATGCCCTATGCGATTACATACAAGGCATTGCGATCACATAGGTTAGGGAAACTAATGCAGTGCGATCGCGGAGGGCAGGATGCGATCTTATAGATTAACTGTGACTGGGCCTGGAAATGCTCTATGCTATCGCGAGGTGGGCAAAGCGATCGCATAGATATGGGAAGCTGGGAAATGCGATCGCACAAGGGGAGCTGCGATCACATAGAACAATTTGGGCTCCTAAAATTTTACACTATGCGATCACAGAAGAACCTACGTGATCGCATAGAACAAAATGCCAGATACTAGTAACAGCTAAGAAATACCAGATTTTCTATGAAAAACACCCCGAACCACCCCTGAAATCACTCCCGAGCCCCCGGGGCTCCCAACCAAATGCATACACTAACTCAACAACATTATATGAACTTGCTCGAGCGATCAAATCGCTAAAATAACATCAAAAACAAAGAATCAACCCCTAAAACTCAAGGTTTCATTTCAAAGTTCATAATTTTCTAACTTTAGCTATTTAGGTCCGAAACACGTCAAACGACATCCAATTTTGACCAAACTTCACAGGAAGCACTTAACCAATATTTAAGACCTCTAACAGGTGTCGAAACCCAACTACGAGCCCGATACCTATATTTTCTAACTCATTTTCATTTCCATTTTTCCTTATTAATTTCAGAAAACAATTCAACAGGAAAATTCTTTTACTGGGGCTCTGGACCTCGGATTTTGACTCCGGGCACGTGCCCGAGTCCCATATTTTTCTATGGACCACCTGGGACCGTCAGATCACCGGTCCGAGACCGTTTACTAAAAATATTGACCAAAGTCAACTATATCAATAATAATATCATAATTCTTCAAATTTTTCATAGAATTCATATATCTTAACACAAAAACTTTTCGGCTTCGTGCCCGGACTGTGCACGCACATCGAGGCAACTAGGAGTGAGGTTTCCTAAACCTCGGAAGTGCGGAAAAAGGGAGAAATATAGTGATGACCCATTTGGGTCGTCATATTCTCCACCTCTAAAATAAATGTTCGTCCTCGAACGGACAAAGAAAGAAGTACTTGAGTCAGGAAATAGATTAGGGTAACAGCTCTGCATATCAGACTTGGACTCCCAGGTCGAAGCCTCAGGAGGCTGACTTCTCCACTGCACACGTACTGAAGGAAAACTCTTCGACCTCAGCTGTCGAACCTACCGGTCTAGAATAGCTACCGACTCCTCCTCGTAGGAAATATCCTTGTCCAACTGGACAGTGAAATCTAACACATGAGTAGGATTACCGTGATACCTCCGGAGCATAGACTCATGAAACACTGGATGCATAGCTAACAAGCTAGGTGGCAAGGCAAGTCTGTATACCACCTCTCCCACTCGATCAAGTATCTCAAATGGGCCAATATATCTAGGGGTAAGCTTTCACTTCTTTCAAAATCTCATCACGCCTTTCATAGGTGATACATGGAGCAATACAAACTCACCAACAATGAAGCCCACATCTCGAACCTTGCGATGCGCATAACGCTTTTGCCTAGACTGAGTTGAATGCAACCTCTCCTGGATAATCTTGACCTTGTCCAAGGCCTCCCGGACAAAATCAGTACCCAACAACTGAGCCTCTCCCGTCTCGAACCATCTGACTAGAGATCGACACCACCTACCATGCAACGCCTCATAAGGTGCCATCTGAATACTGTACTGGTAGCTGTTGTTGTAGGAAAACTCTGCTAAAGGCAAGAACTAGTCCCAAGAGCCTCCAAAATCAATAACACGGGCTTAGAGCATCCTCCAATATCTGAATAGTACTGTCGGAAGTATTTTGTTCAGATATTGTTATCCAATTTTGTTTAGATGCTCTAGACTCATGACCCCTGGTCTTTGGGAGATTATACAGTTTAGCTTCTATCTATCAGTTAAGCATTTAACTTTGTTGTTGACAATAATATTCAAGTACTTGGTTTGAGCTTGAAGCTCGGGATGAGAGTGTAAACGGTCGGGCTTACCTAGCAGTTGTGTTGGGCACCATCACGATCGAGATTGGGGTTATGACAATAAGTTTGGCTTAAATTGTATTTCAGTGTTATTAATGTCCATTTGGGATAACGAGACTGAGATTAGCTCTGTATGGTGATTCTGGAGTTGGGAGCGCAATCGGGAGTGAATTCAGAGGTCCGTAGGTCATTTTGAAGCCGTTTGGCTAAAGATAGAAATTTGAAGGTTTTGGAGAAGTTTGACTGAAAGTGGACTTTTTTATATCGGGGTCAAAATCTGATTCTGAAAGCTGTAGCAGGTCCGGAATGTGAAATATGACTTGTGTGCAAAATTTAAGGTCAATCGCATATGATTTGATAGATTTAAGCATCCAGAGTAGAAGTTGAAAGTTCTAAAGTTCATAAAGCTTGTATTGGAGGTTTGTCACACCTCCTTTTTTTGAATAGCTTATCGGCATTTACTAAATCCCGGGAAGGGATATAATAAAGAAGGAGATTTTTCTAATTTAAGGACAATCGAAACGAGATTCGTTTATTAAGAGATTCAGAGTCTCCACTTGGGAGATTTATGGTGTCCCAAGTCACTGGTTTGAATCCCTAATCGAGGAAGGATTTGACTCTGTTTAACAGTCGCGAACCAGAAATCCGGGTAAGGAATTCTGTTCACCCGTGAGAAGGTGTTAGGTATTCCTGAGTTCCGTAGTTCTAGCACGGTCGCTCAACTGTTATATTTGGTTAAATATTTGATTTTAATACATGTCACCCTACTTGTGCAATTTTAGAATTAACAACCGTTTTAAGTCAATTATTTTATATAAGAAAGTGAACGTCATTTAAGAACATATTTTCGGATCACGTCACATGAAATGCACCCGGATCCTTGACACATTCTTATTCAACGTTTTCGGATTTTGATTTGGGTTACATGAAATGCATACCCATATTTGGAAGGTAAGATTATTAAAAACAATTGTGTGTCCTAAAACTAATGTATCATTATTTGGGAAGAAGCCGTGAAAATTCACTAAACAGCCAACTTCGAAATCTATCCAATGATGACATTCTTTTATTGAGTGTCCCACAATTTGTAATTTACTATGGCGAGGCACGCCACCTTTATTTTAAGGACATCCTAAAATGACTACATTTCTATTTAAGTTCATCTCTAAAATAAAAAAGAAAAATAATCCTAATTAATTTACATGTTTGTCAAGCTTGGACCTCTTATAAATTGTTACATGACAATAGATGCTACCAAAAATGTTACATTTGAATTTGTAAGAAATGAGAAAATTGTTCTATGCCTTATTCTATAAATGAACCACTGAAACTGAAATTATGGTATGCATACTATATTAACAAAATATTTAAACAAACCAACCATTTTTCAACTTGATTTAATACTTAACATTTTGAAATTTACTTAAACTAATATTTATAAATGATTGAGACTTGTGGAATTAGCGGATAAGAAATATTATCAACATGGTTTAGATCATTGGCTTATATTTTTTCTATTTTAATTACACAAATCATATAATTTTATCAAAAAAAAAAATAATAATTTGTATTTATTTTATCTACATCATTAATATTACATACACATTTTCACAATAACCAAGTTTTTTGAACATACTTATACACGTGTTAATATGTATTTCTATATTATTACATTATTATTTTTATAGGTATTATTTTTATAGATATATTACTATTTATATATTTATTGTACTGATTTTTTATACTACATTTTTTAAAATTTTTTCATTGTCCTATATCTTGCCTAACAGAATCAAATACTGGCCTATTTAAATCTACCTTGAATACAAAAGAAAACTAGAGATGAAATATAGACAATTAATTCACTTAATTATTTGTCTATTATGTGAATTAATTAACTAACTATATTTCATGTACTACTGATTGCGATTTTAAATAAAACAGAATTTCAGTTAAGCATAAAATTATACTGTAAATTACTTATGGAGTCATGAAACTAGACTATTGTAACTACTTCACATATTTATTAAAACTATAAATATATCACTTAATTCATTAATCATTCTGTTGTCTCATTTCAATTTTAAATCTCACAACAACATTAGTGTTGATTTGAAAGTTTACCTGGGATTAAAAAAAAAGTATTGATGAACATAGCAGTAGTATACAACGCAGCAACAACAGTGGAAATAACACGACCCGGTAATGGAGTTTAATAAAAATAGCAACGAAAAAGATCAACTTGAGAATATCACTTTGTACTTAAAACTTAAACTCACTTTTTGTTTTTTTACTCTATTTTTTCATTTTTTTGCCTTTTTCTTTTAAAACTTTAAAAAAAATTCTGTGTAATCTATAATTTGAAATTAGCTCTTAATTTCTCTCTCTCAATTCTTTCTACTCTTGTCACCACCCCAATCCCGGTCGTGATGGCGCTCAACACAACTGCTATGCAAGCCCGACCATTTACACTCCAATCCTGATCATGAAGCTCAAATCAATTACTTGAATATTATTATCGAAAATAAAGCTAAATGCTTAACTGATAGCTAGAAGCTAAACTGAATAATCTCCCAATGATCTGGGGTCATGAGTCTAGAGCCTCTAAACGAAACCGGATAACAATATCTGAATGAAATACTTAAGTCCGAATAATGTATATATAAAGAAAAACTGAAATAAGAAGATTAGCCAGGTCCTGCGAAAGCTAGCACCTACCTCAACAACTCTAGTAACTCTAATAATATGGGACTGCTCAGCTAAACCTCCGGCGTACCTGAATCTGCACACAAAGGTGCAGGGTCTAGGGGTGAGTACTAAGTACTCAGTGAGTAAAAAGCATATAAAATAGTTGAAGGCCTGAAATCCACGAAATACTACAAATTAAAGCTATGTCTAACAGTCCGTTACCCACTACGAACTAACAATAACAGCAAACCCCAAATATCACAAATAATTAACAATGCATGAATGCAACGTAATCCACATGACCGCTACAACGCATAGCCCGATCCATTTAACGTTGTCACGATCCAAATTCGATCGTGATGGCGCCCAACCATAAAGTTAGGCAAGCCTGACCAACAACTGTTTCTAATTAGAAAACCAGTCCCAGAAAGACCAACTCAAGAAGAATATATGAGTCAATAGATACTCCAATAATAATAGTATGAATAAATACTGAGAAGTGTGAATAACGAAATAACACTCCCAAAAGATCTGGGGTCACGAGTCTAGAGCCTCTAAACAAAACTGAATAGTCATAGAAATACTGAATGAAATACTCAAGTCTGAAACATATAGTAATAACTGAATGGAAAGAGAAGCTAGGTTTTGCGAACGCCGGCAGCTACCTCAGCAACTCGAAATAACTCTGATATAAGTTGGAGTGCTCGTCTAACCCTCATATGTACCTGAATATGCACACAAAGGTGCAGGGAGTAGGGGTGAGTACTAAGTACTCAGTGAGTAAAAAGTATATAATAATAGCTGAAAGCAGGAAATCCACAGAATACCACAAAGCAAAGCTAAACTACAGTCCGGTACCTACCACGAACTAACAACAACAACAAATCACAACTAGCACAGATAATCTACAGATAAAATGCAATGCAACCCACATGACCGCTACGGCATGTAGCCCGATCCGTTTAACGTTGACGGCGCTCACTGGGGGTGTGTACAGACTCCGTAGGGGCTCCTTCAGTCCAAGCGTAATATCATATCATCTGCTGCGGCGTGCAACCCGATCCTTATATCATCTGCTGCTGCGTGCACCCCGATCCATCCTCAGTTCACAACATGCATATGAGTCACACAATAGTTCAAATTATTTATTTACAGGTTTCAATTCTTTAATGATCAAAATACTTAAATTTTATTTAATTTTTCCAAGAACAGGTGACTTAGCATTTTATAATAGTGATTTCAAACCAGGACTGAGACAAGTGATTAAGCTAACCAAGCTATCACATATATATCTTTCCCCTAGGGATAGTACAGGTCGGCACAAGGCCCCAAACATGGCCTACTGCCCACAAATATATCTAACACAATGTGCGTTTCAACCGCATATAACATATTATACATATCCGGGATGGACCAAGTCTCAATCCCCAGTCATAATCAATCCCACACCTGCCATGGGGTGCGAGCCACGCCCTACTAGCGTCACAATGTGCTAAGGTGGGATTTCGAACCCTCAGGCTACCATATACACTAACTACTCACCTCTAGCCGGCCGTGGACTCGTCCGCGATACCTTTCCCTTAAAATTTGTTGCCTCGTGCGTCGAATCTAGTCAAAACCACTATAACAACATAAATATGGGTCAAAAAATATAACCCAATCAAAATTACTCGAAAAATGCAACAATTCACGAAGTTGGTAAAACCCCAGCCCCAGTCCCACTTCTCAAAAAATTCCGAAAATCATACCAACGGATTCTTCGTCTCGCCATAAGTCCATGCATATAAAATTTATCAAAATCGGAGGTCGAATGGCCTTTCAAAACCCAAAAATTCATTTCCATGATTTAGGCCCTAGTTCTTCGCAAATTCTACCAAATTTCAGGTATTTTGGTGTTGATTATAGCACAAAATCTTGTTTTTGTGTCAAGAAACTTACCTCCAGCGATTACCCATTGATTTCTCTCTTAAAAATCACCTCATAAGCTTCTTCCCGTTCCAAAATTGGAAGAAAACTCGACCTGCTCATTATGGGTATACTGTTCACGCGTTTTACTACTCTCACTGGATTCCTTGTGAAATTCTAATGAATTTAGGCTTTTGAATCACTCAATTTGACCATATAATGAAGGAGATATGTAACTTTTAAGATTTGCAAATAGTGTAGGTTTTTAATACGCCGTCAGGGGCAATTTCGTCATTAACCTGAAAATCTGGGCAACCTTAGTAATATAGTCATACAATCCTCATATGATGTCCAAATTCGATGATTCTTTTTGTAACGGGTCCGTAATTACGATACGGATCTAATGATTCATTCAAAACAGTAATAGGAGCTCATTTGTTCAATATGATATTATTTATGCTTGAGGAAACGATGTCGAAGCATAACAAAAACGAGGACAACGTAACCCAAACCTATCCGAAACTCACCCAAGCTCCTCGGGACCGCATACGAACATATTAACATGTCATATGATCATGCAAACTTAGTTTCACTCTCAAATCACATAAACTAACATCAAAACACCAAATTTACATCGGATTCAAGCCTAAGTTCTTCTAAAACTTAAGAAACTTGCATTTGATCTAAAACCCGACCTAAAAACCTCCAAATGACTTGAAACTTTGCACACATATCCAAAATTACCTAACGGAGCTACTACAACTCTCAAAATTCCATTCCGACCCTCGGATCAAAATCTCACCTACCATCTAGAATTCGCCAAAATCCAACCTTAGCCAATTCAAGCCTAATTCTACACCGGACTTCCAAATTCAATTCCGGTTGCTCTCCTAAGTCATAAATAATCCCTAAAAACTAATCGAATCATCAGAAATCTATTCTGAATCTTCTAACTTATAAGTCAACATTTAGTTGACTTTTCCAAACTATCCTTCTCAAAAAGAGACCAATTGCCTCATTTCTAACCAAACTCTATCCGAATTACTTCAAATTGTCCAAACACATATAATGAAACATATAGAAGCATAAAACGGGAAAAACAGGGCAGTAACTCCCGTAACAACAGGTCGGGTCGTTACAGCCTCCCCAACTTAAACAAATGTTTGTCCTCGAGTGTATTGAGAGTTGCCCTAGAAGCCAATCAGTAGATGAATGATCTTACCAACCATAAACCCGTGGTGATCCCTCATCACCCAATCTCACATAGCACCGATAACACAATATAGCCAAACTTTCACAATTCATTTAATCTATATACAACCACGTTGCACTTTCCGTAAAGCATACACCAAATCAGAAATTCACATCTGAACTCAAAGTAAGCCCGAACCTGCTATAATACCCATACTTGTACCCTCAGGTGAAAACATATGATATACCGCCTAAACCAAACACTTGGAATCATAACTTCTATTCACAGCAGTTGTCCCCAGCAACCAATTACCGGTGGAGAACCTCTTATTAGCTAAAGCCTTATTTCCACACTTTCCTATACTGCTAACGATGAATGAAACACGCTATAAATCGTAATCATCTCTCAGATCAACCACTCATGAAACCACTTTCCTTAACTGATATCACAACAAATTTACGTGTCAAACCTCGATATTATATTCCTAACAAGCTGAGATCAAATCTGTCCGTATTCATTAATGAACCCAACGATCACCTTGAATCTAACACCACTCTGGTGATATGATACCTCGATACAAGTCTAAACCACATCTTGCATAATACAAGCACCAGTAAGAAACAATCTGAACACTCTCAAATCAGGATAATGACTCAAAAGAAAGAGCTGTACCTCAAGCTCATCAATACCATTACAATACAAGTTTGAGACCCTGTCTCACATCATAGAAATAGAATGCCTTAATCAACCTGGAAAGGTCATAATTCCCATAGCCTCGCTATAATGCGCGATCCTATCCCACCACTGTTACATCTGAAACACCTCAAGTCGCTATGCTGAAAATCAACAACCACGCACATTTGTTGTTTGAAACCAATGCAATTCTGTACACCCATGATGAAATAGAGGACACACAACACATAACCCAATAGACCATAACCATTGCTCCATACACTGAGTGACACTTAATTACTCTTCCCGCTCGACTTTCTCTATGAATTCTCAATGGAATCGCACCACATGTGGCCATAACTAACAAATCACAATGTCTTACAACATCGAAAAACAACTCAGGGTTAACCAACCTAACTCAAGCTAAATGTGTAGCCATATCGGCCTGCCAACGAATTCAAAGCCAAGAAGCCCGAAAATGTTTCTTCCATTTCTCTAACTCCTGCCGAAGGCACCAAATAATACTAAAATCCACAATATAAACCGGTTACATGCCCGGCCATACGAAACACATCCAAAAAGTCCCTTAATATGGAACGGTATCAATGATAGCAGCCTCTACTGACATCTAACACAACTACCCAATTAAGAAAGTACTCCTTCCCAACTGTCCGCTAGTTCTTTGAAACATATTTCACTCTGCTAAAACATATTCTAATGCACTTCACCACTTAACCCGTGGCATTTCTGGCATAGCTTCTAATGCAATTGTTCAAAATCACCGAACACTACCAAAACCAGTCCGAATTCCAACGTCACATCCATAATATAACATACCAGCTAATAAAGATTCACCGCGATAACGTAGCATGTACATCAGAACTCCATATGACATACACATCATCATGCGTGATCCCAGTTTCCACCGTGCGAATACATGCACCCATTTGATACTTAATCATTCCATGACAGATACTCAATATTTACATGTGCTACCATGCAAACCCGAATACCACTTGTGGAACCAACAAGAGCATGCCACAATACTACTGAAATTTAATCAGTTTAATCATATTACCTTTTTCGTAAACACATACTCGCGTCAACTCGCTATGATTAGCAACACCATTTACTTGGACATATGAAGGCCATTCACTCTAATCATATGAAGCTCTATTATCTAATCGCTTAGAAGGAATCACTACACATTCCACGCTCTGCATGACATACACATGCCTTGTGCAAATTCTTACAATTCTGACATGACAGATGAGATCCGTATACATTCTTAGCCACCGTCGAGACAACAATTCAATAGTTTTATACTCTTGGCAAGGACTATCACCTTATTCTGAACCAAACAATGGTCTTAGCTCTTTACCTTACTTCATATACTCAGATTGCACTGATCTCGAATTCAATGATCTCGTTTCACTCAATACGAACTGCTCGGGCAATAAGCCACTCCAGACATAAGTAAATGTCTCATATGATGCCCTAATGTGCCAATAGGTTACCGATTCGAATGCGGTACTAAAGAAACAGGCTTTGAAAGGAAATTACCAAATCCTACGCACTAACACAGGCTTTCCTTGGAAAACAGGAAGCAACATATACCACGATGTCATATAGAGAACTATACTCGATACCATACTATTGCGGTATGCAACCCGCTCCAGATATCATACCCATAGTAGTGTGCCACCCGATTCACACATAACTATCACATAAGAACATGCTCATCGAGCCAAATTTGCTTATTACAACATAATACCGAGTATCGGTCGTACGCATGCTAAGTGCATGATATTATCCCTGACGGACATTTAACGTTATAAACTACAAAGCTCAAGCACAACTGAGGTGCGATGTACAATTGGAATTTCAAAAGCCAAGATGCTCGTATAACGTCATTCCTACATGGATTCTTAACATATAGCAATTTCTCAAGCCGTTTCACACTCACCCAATGCAATCCATCGCTACGCGAAACATCCGACAAAGAAACATCAACTAACTACTCCTCCACGAGGACCACGTTACAAAAATGTACACATCTGGCCTGGTATAGGGCCATTATTCACATTAAATCTATCCACCGACTTCAAGCCGATCCTCATTACACTTAACTGGCCTAATAACATTTCAAAGGTCCATGATAACTTCCATTTTCTTCATAGAACACAAGAACAACCATATAATCGGAGTAATCCTCCCCAAATCACAACCCAATATGACACGTGCCCTCCAGGCATGAATTCCTCAATTTAACGACACTATTATAACCTTCATACATGGTTTACATCTTTAACTAGTCAAGTGACTGCCTTCCACACTTATATAATCATCTAGTGGAACACACTCCCATAACATACCACAACAATATATGGGGCGCACCTCCAAACCACTGGTCGCACTAACGCTGAAGAACGATCAAGAATCATTAACCAGGACACAACACTACTCTCATGTGTTGCTGAAAACGATATTAATTTATCTTAACCATCGAAACTTCCTTCCTGCTCGTCCGATCTCTTGACATCTTGTCAAAACTTTTCCTTCACTCGTTCCATTCTAGCCTCAATTTCTTCAATCAGAACTGGTTCACCAGTATACTTTAAGACAGAACCAACATAGCACATAATCGTGCAATTAACTACTCAATGCAATCTCCCCAACTTAACCTGAAGCCATATATCACAACTCACTATACTCATAACGCGTATGCTTCATTGCTATCGTAATACCATAATGAGATTAAACTTTCTCTTTCATAAGCTTGTGGAAACACAAATCATCTAGAATTTTAACTCTTCTGCATTTTTTCTTGCATTCACCCATATAACAGTTAAGCCTATTTTCTAGGTGTCCAAATTTTTACTAAGTCCCAAATTTTTCAAAAATTACGGCAGAGTTTCCTTTGTAATTAGGCCTATCCACCTGTCAGAGAATCACCAAAACCATCCTAATAGCACGGCTACAACTTAACAAAATATCAAAATGAATATCAACAACATTAATCTCAATACTACATGTTTTACATTATCAAAATTGATACAGGGACATGCGTTGCACTTATTTGAATCATAACACATATAAAATACCGTCAATTTATTTTTCTGAGTCTGAACTCATACCGCCACATGTATTGCACTTAACTTTCCAACTAGGAGATACAACGATATTCTTCACGCGCCCGCAACTTGGGGTTACACAACAGATCGCAATAGGAACGAATCGCTTAACAATTCATCTATTATCCCACAAACTTCTTCGTCACTACCAAGATTACATAGATACACCTCAGAGTGCTAACTTACTCATCACGTGGATATTCGACCGCCATCCCCGCTAATAAGGACATTACTGAACATATAAATTAAAAGTACATGCTCACATAATCAACACTTCGGTGCTCAAGCCGTAGGCGAAGATTTGGCCTCAAGTCCTCTAGATTGGCCCAACATGAACTCACGGAGATTACATCTCGCTCCTCGATCGGTCAATCTCCAGTCATCGATGCAGATGTATTACTGAATGCTCGGATGCGCGTACAGACGTGTGGAAGGAATTTCAAGAATTATTTCTCAAGCTAAATCAAATACGCACGATAAGAATTCCAAGAATGTGAAGTATTTCCTAAAGGTTCTGCAGCCTCCCGAGGATAGATACGGATGTCTACGTACCGATCCGCGAGAGCCTACTAAACCGGCTCATGACTCTTGAGGCCTAGTAACCTAGGCTCTGATACCAATTTGTCACGATCCAAATTTGGTCGTGATGGCACCCAACCTTAAAGCTAGGCAAGCCAGACCAACAATTGTCTCCAATTAGAAAACCAGTCCCAGAAGGACCAACTCAAGAAAAATATATGAGTCAATAGATACTCCAATAATAATAGTATGAATAAATACTGAGAAGTGTGAATAACGAAATAACACTCCCAAAAGATCTGGGGTCACGAGTCTAGAGCCTCTAAACAAAACTGAATAGTCATAGAAATACTAAATGATATACGCAAGTCTGAAACATATAGTAATAACTGAATGGAAAGAGGAGCTAGGTTCTGCGAACGCCGGCAGCTACCTCAGCAACTCGAAATAATGCTGATATAAGTTGGAGTGCTCGTCTAATCCTCCCATGTACCTGAATATGCACACAAAGGTGCAGGGAGTAGGGGTGAGTACTAAGTACTCAGTGAGTAAAAAGTATTTAATAATAGCTGAAAGAATGAAATCCACAGAATACCACAAAGCAAAGCTAAACTACAGTTCGGTACCTACCATGAACTAACAACAACAACAACTCACAACTAGCACACATAATCTACAGATAAAATGCAATGTAATGCACATGACCGATACAGCGTGTAGCCCGATCCGTTTAACGTCACCGAGAGTGTGTACAAACTCTGGAGGGGCTCCTGCAGCCCAAGCGCAATATCATATCATCTACTGCGACATGCAGCCTGATCCTTATATCATCTGCTGCAGCGTGCAGCCCGATCCATCCTTAGTCCACAACATGCATATGAGTCACACAATAGTTCAAATTATTTATTTCCAGGTTCTAGTTCATTAATGATGAAAATACTTAAATTTTATTTAATTTCTTCAAGAATATGTGACTTAGCATTTCATAATAGTGATTTCAAACTAGGACTGAGATCAGTGATTAAGCAAACCAAGCTATCACATATATATCTATCCCCTAGGGATACTACAGGTCGGCACAAGGCCCAAAACATGGCTTACAACCCACAAATATATCTAACACAATGTGTGATTCAACCGTATATAACATATTATTCATATTCAAGATGGACCAAGTCTCAATCCCCATTCATAATCAATCCCGCACCTGCCATAGGGTGCGAGCCATGCCTTACTAGCATCACAATGTGCTAAGCCAGGGTTTCGAACCCTCAAGCTACCATATACACGAACTACTCTACTCTAGCAGGTCGTGGAGTCGTCCGCGATACCTTTTCCCTGCAAATTTGCTGCCTCATGCGTCGAATATAGTCAAAACCATAATAATAACATAAATATGGGTCAAAGAAACATAACCCAATCAAAATTACACGAAAAATGCAACAATTCACGAAGTTGGTAAAACCTGAGCCTCGGGCCCACTTCTCGAAAAATTTCCAAAATCATACCAGCGGATTCCACGTCTCGCCACGAGACCGTGCATATAAAATTTATCGAAATCGGAGTTCGAATGGCCTTTCAAAACCCAAAAATTCGTTTTCATGATTTAGGCCCTAGTTCTTCACAAAATCTACCCAATTTTAGGAATTTTTGTGTTGATTCTAGCATAAAATCATGTTTTGAGTCAAGACACATATCTCTCTAGTGATTACCCATTGATTTCTCTCTTAAAAATCGCTTCAGAAGCTTCTTCCCGTTCCAAAGTTGGAAGAAAACTCGATCTGCTCATTATAGTTATACCGTTCACACATTTTACTGCTCTCAATGTATTCCTTGTGAAATTCTAATGAATTTAGGCTTTTGAATCACTCAATTTGACCTTATAATAAAGGAGATATGTAGGTTTTAAGATTTGCAAATAGTGCAGTTTTTAATATGCCGTCAGGGGCAGTTTCGTCATTAACCTAAACATCTGGGCAACCTTAGTAAAATGGCCATAAAATCCTTATACGATGTCCAAATTCGATGATTCTTTTTTCTACGGGTCCGTAATTACGATACGGATCTAATGATTCATTTAAAACAGTAATAGGAGTTCATTTGTTCAATATGACATCATTTGTGCTTGAAGAAACGATGTCGAAGCATAAGAAAAACGAGCACAACTCAACCCAAACCTATCCGAAACTTATCCTATCTCTTCGGGACCGCATATGAACATACTAACATGTCACATATGATCATGCAAACTTAGTTTCACTCTCAAATCACCAAAACTAACATCAAAACACCAAATTTACATCGGATTCAAGCCTAAGTTCCTCTAAAACTTCGTAAACTTGCATTTGATCTAAAACCCGACCTAAACACCTACCATCCGGAATTCGCCAAAATCCAACCTTATCCAATTCAAGCCTAATTCTATACCGGACTTCCAAATTCAATTCCGGTTGCTCTCCTAAGTAATAAATCATTCCCCAAAACTAGTCGAATCATCAGAAATCCATTCCGAGTCTTATAACTTATAAGTCAACATTCGGTTGACGTTTCCAAACTATCCTTCTCAAAAAGAGACCAATTGCCTCATTTCTAACCAAACCCTATCCGAATTACTTCAAATTGTCCAAACACATATAATGAACCATATAAAAGCAAAAAACGGGGAAAACGGGATAGTAACTCCCGTAATGATAGGTCGGGTCGTTACAAACGTCGACGGCGCTCACTGGGGGTGTGTACAGACTCCGGAGGGGCTCTTCAGCCCAACCGCAATATAATCATAACTTTCACTGTGGCGTGCAATCCGATCCATAATCAGTTCACAATATTTATATGAGTCACATAACAGTTTCAATTTATTTATTTCTAGTTTCTAATTCATTGATAAGGAAAATACTTTAGTTACTTAATTTTCAAGAAAATGTGACTTGGCATTTCATAATAGTGATCAAACCCATAACTGAGATCAATGATTTTACAAATCATTCTATCACAATGATATCTATCCCCTAAGGATACTACAAGTCAGCACAAGGCCCCAAACATGGCATAAAGCCCAGAAATATTCAACATCGGGTGCATTTCAATCGCCAATATAGTATTATTCTTGTTCTTGGATGGATCAAGTCACAATCCTAAGTCATAACCTGTAAGGCCCCATAAAATATTTGTGCATAAAACCTAGTAGCTATAGTGTCATGGTCCGAATAATGTGTTAGGAATGCGTGGAATTCTTCGCGGCGAGCTTGCTCGCCGCGGTTCGGACCCTTGGTAGTGATTTAAGTTTCAAAAATGTAGAGAATTAATTTTTCCGAAAAGTGTCAAATATGTGGTCAAGAATGCAACCGCAAACCTGATATGCGGACCGCATTCTTGCCGCAAAACATTCCAGAAAGTCTCCCAAAAATCGTGTTGAAAATGCGGTCGATATGCGATCGCATAGTGAATCTGCGGTGCACTTTGCGACCGCAGATCAAGAATGTCGACCGCATATCGGTCGCATTCTGTAACAGAACTCGAGTCATTTTGAGGCCATTCTGCGGTCACTATGCGGACCGCATGTTGATTCTGCGGTCGCAAAGTGCACCGCAGATTCGCCGTGGGGTGCTCCGGTTCTCTTTGTCAGAAAGAAGGATGGGTCACTTCGAATGTGTATTGATTATCGGCAGCTCAACAAAGTCACCATCAAGAATAAATATCCTTTGCCTCGAGTGGATGATCCGTTTGACCAATTGCAGGGAGCGAAGTTCTTCTCAAAGATTGATTTACGGTCTGGGTACCACCAGTTGAAAATCAGGGAGCAGGATATTCCTAAGACCGCCTTCAGAACTCGTTATGGTCACTTCGAGGTTTTGGTCATGTCTTTTGGGCTAACCAATGCCCCAACAGCTTTCATGGACCTTATGAATCGAGTTTTCAAGCCATTCCTAGATTCCTTTGTAATTGTATTCATTGACGACATCCTCATCTACTCTCGGAGCATGGAAGATCATGCCATTCACCTCAGAGCAGCATTGCAGACCCTTCTTCAACATCAATTGTATGCCAAGTTCTCAAAATGTGAGTTTTGGTTGGAGTCCGTAGCCTTTCTAGGGCATGTTATTTCTAGTGAGGGAATTCAGGTGGATCCTCAAAAGATTGCGGCAGTGAAATATTGGCCTAGACCCACAACCCCGACAGAGATACGTAGCTTCTTGGGTTTGGCAGGGTACTATCGGAGGTTTGTAGAGGGATTCTCAACCCTCGCTTCCCCATTGACAAAACCGACGCAGAAGGCAGTTAAGTTCCAGTGGTCCGAAGCATGTGAGAAAAGTTTCCAGGAATTGAAGTCAAGATTGACCTCGGCACCGGTATTGGCCTTGCCAGAAGGCACAGAAGGATTTGTGGTTTATTGTGATGCCTCCAGGGTTGGTTTGGGATGTGTATTGATGCAGCACGGGAACGTCATATCTTACGCTTCCAGGCAACTCAAGAATCACGAGAAGAATTATCCGACGCATGATTTGGAGCTTGCAGCTGTTGTGTTTGCTTTGAAAATATGGCGGCACTATCTTTATGGAGTTCATGTAGATGTGTTTTCGGACCACAAGAGCCTCCAGTATTTGTTCAAGCAGAAGGAGCTAAATCTGAGACAACGGCGGTGGTTAGAATTGCTCAAGGACTATGATTTGAACATATTGTACCATCCAGGGAAGGCAAATGTGGTAGCCGACGCTCTTAGTCGAAAATCCATGGGTAGTTTGGCTCATTTGGGTGTGGATCGGAGACCCCTGGCTCGAGAGGTTTACCAATTAGCCAGTTTGGGGGTTCGTATCTCGGCGTCAGCCGAGGGGGATATCTTGGTGCATAATGGAGCAGAATCATCATTGGTCGCGGAAATCAAGGAAAAACGGTTCATGGATCCAGCATTGGTTCGGGTAAAGGAAGCAGTCATGAATAACAAGACCTCAACATTTGTACTCAGCAGCGAAGATGGTGTATTGCGGTGTCAAGATAGGCTATGTGTTCCGGATGTGGACGAGCTTCGGGAAAGGGTAATGGCAGAGGCTCATATTTCCAGGTATTCGGTACACCCAGGTTCCACAAAAATGTATCGTGACCTTAAGGAGATTTATTGGTGGAACGGTATGAAAAGGGATGTAGCAAGCTTTGTATCTAAATGTCCGAATTGTCAACAAGTGAAGGCCGAGCATCAACGGCCCGGTGGATTAACTCAGCTTATAGAAATACCAAGGTGGAAATGGGAGATGATCAATATGTATTTCGTGGTAGGGTTACCTCGCACTCAACGTAAGTTTGACTCAATAAGGGTGATAGTGGATCGACTTACCAAATCAGCTCACTTCCTGCCTGTCAAGTCCACTGATACTGCGGAGCAATATGCAAGATTGTACATCAAGGAGATAGTAAGACTTCATGGCACTCCACTTTCTATTATCTCGGATCGCGGGGCTCGGTTCACAGCTAACTTTTGGAAGAAGTTTCAGCAAGGTTTGGGAACTCAGGTGAATCTCAGCACAACTTTCCATCCGCGGACCGACGGCCAGGCCGAGCGGACTATTCAGACGCTTGAAGATATGTTACGGGCTTGTGTCTTAGATTTTAAAGGTAATTGGGATGAACACTTGCCACTGATAGAATTTGCTTACAATAATAGCTATCATGCTAGCATTCGGATGGCCCCATTTGAGGCATTGTACGGGAGAAGATGTAGGTCGCCAATCGGGTGGTTTGAGGTAGGTGAAGCGGAATTGCTAGGTCCAGATATGGTGTACGAAGCTATGGAAAAGGTCAAGGTTATTCAGGAGAGAATGAAAACAGCACAGAGTCGTCTAAAATCCTATGCAGACGTTCACCGAAGGGATTTGGAGTTTCAAGTTGATGATTGGGTGTTCTTGAGGGTATCTCCTATGAAGGGAGTCATGCGATTTGGAAAGAAAGGGAAATTGAGTCCTAGGTATGTCGGGCCATATCGGATCGTTCAAAGGATTGGTCAAGTTGCTTATAGGCTAGAGTTGCCTCTTGAGATGTCATCAGTGCATCCGGTATTCCATGTGTCCATGTTGAAAAAAAGTGATTGGAGATCCATCCACCATCATGCCAGTCGAAGCTATAGAGTTTAATGAAGATCTGTCATATGAAGAGGTTTCAGTTGCCATTCTTGATAGGCAAGTCCGTAAGTTGAGAAATAAGGAAGTTGCCTCCGTTAAAGTATTGTGGCGAAGTCAACAAGTTGAGGAGGCCACATGGGAAGCCGAAAAAGAGATGAAAGAAAAGTACCCCCATTTGTTTGATCAAGCCTAGAAGAAATTAGGTGACCCTTCTACTCCTAGTAACTGCCCATCTTGTCTAAGTTGTTTCCCTCTTCGTATTAGTAAAGTCCCCTTCATTTTGTAATGAGTTAAATGGGTTGTTGCCTTGGGTCACTTGAACCTTTCTTGATAAATGGAATCCTTATAAATATTCGCGTGTTAAATAAACAACTAATAGTAAGTGTAGATTGGTAATGATTTGTTAAGTGTACATGGTGTGTTAAAATGGTTAAATAAGGTAAGAATTCATTGAAGTGACTAGTTTATGTGCAATTGTAACAATATGATAGAATATGTGCATTCGTTGAGGTAAGAAAGTGTATACCAGTTGTGAAAAGTGTTGTATTTGTGTATTGTTGTTTGGTAATGTGTTTCGGGGGCCCTCTGACAGGTGGATATGTCCATAATACAAAGGAAACTCTGGCGAAATTTTTCTAAAATATAAGAGTTAGTCAAAATTTTGATGGTTGCATATCATGTCTTTTAAAAACCAACTCATTTATTTCAAAATCCTCATTCGAGGACGAATGATCTTAAGGGGGGAGGATGTAAGGCCCCGTAAAATTTTTATGCATAAAACCTAGTAGCTATAGTGTCATGGTCCGAATAATGTGTTAGGAATGCGTGGAATTCTTCGCGGCGAGCTTGCTCGCCGCGGTTCGGACCCTTGGTAGTGATTTAAGTTTCAAAAATGTAGAGAATTAATTTTTCCTAAAAGTGTCAAATATGCGGTCAAGAATGCGACCGCAAACCTGATATGCGGACCGCATTCTTGCCGCAAAACATTCCAGAAAGTCTCCCAAAAATCGTGTTGAAAATGCGGTCGATATGCGATCGCATAGTGAATCTGCGGTGCACTTTGCGACCTCAGATCAAGAATGCGGACCGCATATCGGTCGCATTCTGTAACAGAACTCGAGTCATTTTGAGGCCATTCTGCGGTCACTATGCGGACCGCATGTTGATTCTGCGGTCGCAAAGTGCACCGCAGATTCGCCCCGGCCCAGATTTTTGTGACATTTTGACTCGATCTCTTCTTTAATATAACACCTTTCTTCTTCATTTTATCATATCACCTTACCAAAATTTGAGAGAGAAGAGAGGGTTTTTAGAGAGAGAAATCTTTCATCTTCAAAGATTGTTCCAACCATCTTAGTTCAAAGGATTCTAGGGCAAAGATTCAACTTCCCCAAATCTTTTCAAGGTAAAAACCCTAACTATTTTCTTTGATTTTCAGTTTTAAATTGGGTAAAGAGAGGTTTGCATATAATAGCTTTTGAAAATAGAATTTTTACACTCATGCATGATTATTGAACTTGATTTCTAGTAAAAAGAAGTGAGTAGAAGTAAGAGTCTTCAAGAACAAGGTTGGCAAGAGTAGGATATCTTGGGTAAGCATAAAGTAGGAAGAAAAATCATCACTAGGTGTATGTATGGCTAATTTTGATTCTTGTGAAATCGCCTATATGTGTGAAGTTTGTTTGGTTCGTGTTAAATTGACAAATAGTGTGAAATTCTTGATGTTGTTGTTGGATATTCAAAGTTTGTTGTTGAGCTATGAGTGATGTAAAATGAGAGTTTAATTTGGTAAAAGAATTGTGAATAATGATTATGATGGCCTATATGGCACCTTGTGTAAAACAAACGAAACGCTTGAGAATTTGTTTATTGTGGAAAGAGATGAAACACTTGAATTGTGGAAATATTGTAACATGGTTGTGATATTGATTTGAAAAATAATTGAGAACATGAAACAATGTGCAAGTTGCTTATTTTAACTTGTTGAAATTGTGTGTAGTACCTTATCTGCTGTTTGAAATTGTTGTGTTTTAAACTGTAAGGCGGGGTTGTGTTGCGCGCCGCAACGTGAGGAAATAAGGTGTGGGTTGGGGTGATAAGGGTGGCCGAGGTAATAAGGGTGGTCGGGGGCAATAAGGATGGAAAGCGATCGAAATCGCTATTGAAAATTGATACAAAAATCAATAATGTGAAATTGTGAAAGGAGACAGCAGGAGAGTTTGCAACCTGTGGGGCACTGATTGCCCCTTTGTTTGACTACTTGTGCTTTACGTGATTGGTTGGTTATTGTTAAATTGGTTGATCGTAGAAAGTGCTTTGTGTTGAGAATTATTTGATATGAGGAAAATGTGGAAACATGGTTGGCTGGCTTAATTAATTGTTGATGTAATTCAATGGCTTGAGTTTACTTGGGACAAAGTTTGTCCATATATGCCAATACAATTCAAGTGTACTGACGTCCCTTTTGCCGGGGACGCTACATTCGTGTTATGATTGTAGGTGGATCGGTAGCAGGCACTTCAGCTCATCGGCAGTAGTATCCTTCTCCTTCCACTGCCCGTTTTGGTGAGCCCTTTTTCTTCCTTGGGGCCCTGTGTGGTTCACGCCACTTTTGTTTAGATTTCATTTTGGTTTTGTAAGGTATAGCCGGAGCCTTGTTACCGACAAGTATTGTATTCCCTTTTTTGTATCCTAGAGGCTCTGTAGACATGTAAACTGTGGGACTCCAGTCTTATGTATACATTATGTTATCTCGGGCGTTGTAAAAACTGTAAACTTGTTAATGAATCACTCGTATGGTTTTATTTGTTTAATGTGAAATCATTCATGGTTAGTAAGATATTTGGTTAATTAAAAACAATCAACACGGGGGTAACGCGTGGGAATGAAAGGCACCCAGGTCCGCTTGACTGGGGAAACCCGGTCAGGCGCTGGTCATGTTCCCGATTTGGGGCGTGACATAACCAATCCCGCACCTGCCATGGGATGTGAGTCACGCCCTAAATAGCGTCACAATGTGATAAGCCAGGGTTTCAAACCCTCAAGCAATCATATATACCAACTACTCACCTTTAACCGGTCGTAGACTCGTCCGCAATGCCTTTTCCTTTTGTATCGACCTCCTCGTGCATCAAATCTAGTCAAACCACAGCGCATATATAAATATCGGTCAAAGAAACATAACCCAATCAAAATTACTCGAAAAATACGATAATTCACGAAGTTGGTAAAACCCGAACCACGGTCCCGCTTCTCAAAAAAATCTGAAATTCATACCAATGGATTTTTCATCTCTCCACGAGTCTGTACATATAATGTATATCAAAATCGGAGTCTGTTTCACCCCTCAAATCCAACTTTACACCTTCTTAGGTTTCAAACCCTAACTTCTATTTTTTCCCCTTAAATCCTTGGGTTTTTAGTGTTTAATCAATATTTTTACATCATAACAGCATAATCCGAGTATAAGAACTCTTACCTGATGAAATTCCACGAATTCTCTCTTAAATAATTGCCTCAGAAGCTTCTTCCCGTTCCAAAATTGAAAAAAAAAACTCGATCTGCTCATTATAGGTATACTGTTCACACGTTTTACTGCTCCCAATGAATTCCTTGTGAAATTCCAATGAATTTAGGCTTTTGAATCGCTTAATTTAACCTTATAATGAAGGAGGTATGTAGGTTTTATGATTTGCAAATAGTGTAGGTTTTTAATATGCCGTCAGGGGCAATTTCGTCATTAACCTGAAAATTTGGGCAACTTTATTAAAATGGCCATAAAATCCTCATACAATGTCCAAATTCGATGATTCTTTTTGATACGGGTCCGTAATTATGATACGGATCTAGTGCATCATTCAAAATAGTAATCAGAGCTCATTTGATTAATATGGTACCCCTTTATGTCCAAAGATACGACGTTGAAACATCAAATAAGCGCGTGATCACAACCCGAAACACACCCAAGCCCCCGAGACCTCCACCAAAAGCATCAACATATCCCAAAACATCATCCAAACTTGTTCCAATCATCAAAACACACCTAAAAATACTGAAATCATCAATTCACATCGGATTCAAGCCTAAGTTCTTCAAAAATTTTCGAAACACGCATTCCATCAAAAACCCCACCAAATGATGTCTGAATGACCTAAAACTTTGCACGCATATCCAAAATCACTTAACAGAGCTACTGCAACTCTCGTAATTTCATTCCGAGCACCGAATCAAAATCTCACCTACTATCCGGAATTCGCCAAAATTCGACCTTAGCCAATTCAAGCCTAAATCTACACCAGACCTTCAAATTCAATTTTGATTGTTCTCCTATCATCGGAAATACATTCCGAGATTTCTAACTCGTCGGTCAACATTCAGTTAACTTTTCCAAACTAACCTTCCCATAAAGAGGTTTATTGCCGTATTTCTAACCAAATTCTACCTGATTTACTTCAAATTCTCCAAACCCCTATAATGAACATATGAAAGCATAAAATGGGAAAAATGAGGCGGTAATTCCCTTAGTGACGGGTCGGGTCATTACAACTCTCTTCTTGTGTTTTTGTCACCCCCTTAATTTTTTCTCCTTCTCTATTTTTTCCTCTCTATTTTTTCCTCCCTATTTTTTCCTCTTTATTTTTTCCTCTCTATTTTTTATCTTCTTCTTTCCTAAATTTTCTCTTCTATTTATAGCAAAAGTTTCGATATTTTTTAGATTTGTTTTAATATTTTATTATTTTTTTAATTAAAAAAAATCCCACTTACAAATTGCTTTTTATTTGTAAGTCCGCACGGCCATCTAGACTACAAGGCTGGCGGTAGTCCGCACGGCCAAGATCTACAAGATCTATGTTTATGTTTCATATCTATGTTGAAGTTTTACAGTAAAATTCAATAAGTCTCATGAAAATTCCTAGGCTCTGATACCATATTTCGATCCAAGATCTACAAGGCTGGCGGTAGTCCGCACGGCCATCTAGACTGGGATACAAAGTATTGATTTCATCAAAATACTTTAGTTGGTTATTTAAATCTAGCTTTATTCTTTTAATTTAGGTTGACTATATGGAAGACTAGAGAAGCCATTACCAAAGCATGGGGCCAGTCCGTTTTCCGATATCGTCTACAGTAATAACAGTTCTAACTGTGGTATCAATTATTGCCCCTAAACGCAACACAGCTAAGCGGGGACTTACAATACACCACTGCTCGTTATACTGTAGACGGTGCTGGAATAGACCGTTCCACCACCTTTGAACCAAGTCAACTCTTAAATTAAAGGATATAAGGCTGAGATCTACGATAACCTACTCATAATATTATGATTGAGTCTAGATAAAATCATGACATACTTACTGTAGTTACCGGAGTTTCAACATAGATATGAACAAACTTAGCTGGAAATAGTTCTGACTATCATCTGAAGAAAAGAAGAAGAAGAGAGAACGAAATAGTACCTGATCGGAAATGCCGACGATGTCACCAAAAGACACCGGATAATATAAACACAAACTTTTATTTATTTGAGAGAATATGTTACAAGAGAGAGAGATGAGAGATAAGAGAGGGTTTGCCAAGACTTGGCTTGCTCCAAATGAATAAGGGAGTGGTCCTTATATAGACGGACCAGGGGAACAAAAGGAATCTCTATGGGTCCCACATTCGGGCCCTTACAAAAAGCAGCCAATTATTTTGTCTGCTAATAAGAATAAAACAAATAAAGCGGACAATTTTTTAACAAGATTATTATTACCTCTTGTCCTTCCCTTTCTGTGCTTGTAGGTACTGTTCTATTTGAAGAATTTTTTCTTCTGTTATAGAAGAAGGTGTTTCTGGTCTTTGAGACTCCTCTAAATCTGTATCTGGCATATCTCCAGTACTGGAATTACTTCTCATTGAAGAATCTGATTTATCAATTTGGGAGAGGTTTTTTAACAGACTTTGTTCTACCTCCTTTAAATAATTTCTGATCATTTCTTCCCTATCACCTTCTTGTACGGAGATTCTCCTGGCAATATGAGTTACTGAATTGTCAGCTACCAATTTCTTCGGCTTTATCTTGTATTCAGCAACTAAATTTTTAATCTGATTAATTAATTCGGTGCCATAAAGCGTTTTTGTCTGGGGATCTGTCTTCATCAACTTGTCCCAGAAATTGGTATAATAGACTCGGTATAGGCATGGAATTTGTTCTTCAGGGGAAGTATATCCCACTTCTGGTATCCATTTGCAAATCCATGGAATAGAATATTCAATAAAGAAATACATCTGGTCAATAGTATCTACTTTGCAGATGTGTTTGGATAAATATAAATCTGTTAGAAATGGCGAAACTGCAGTCCAATCTTTATAAAGGTTTAGGAATGATTCTGGTAAAATTTTTGTGGTTGGACCAAAATATGTCCACCATTTAATAAACCAAGTAGGAATGGGTTCATTAAAAACGTTTGAACAAATTTTTATCCACCAAGAATGTTTATGCTTTTCATTATTATAAAAGAATACTTTTGAAAAAGCCTGGATATAATCCCAGTAAGTAAAGCTTGTAGGATTTTTATTTATTAAAACTTTCTTTTCAGAAATCGTAGAAATTCCCCAAGCTTCAATTGTTAGAATTCTTTTAACTATCAATTTAGAATACTGGTAAGTCTTGTTATCGTTACCAGTGAAGTGTTGAATATCAACAGTGCCCGTAGCTATTAACAGGCTCTCGTAGTAACTACGTTGTTTGTATGATTCACCTGGAAAATATAATCCCGATGTAAGGTACCGTTGGCATATTTCCCACGGATCCCTTTTCATATCAGAAGGCTCAATAAGAAATATCATTTCTTTTGATCCTTTATTGATTTCCTTTGAAGGCGTATCTCCTTCTTTCATCATTGAAGCGAATGTATCACTTTGCTTCTGAGAATCAAGGAAAGCTTTTAATTGTCCATATAATGGATGGCTTTCCGGAATATTCTCTAGTGAAATTGCTGGGGTTGAAGAAGATTCTCCAACTTTTGAATTGACCGAAGTTTTTCCTGCTATTTTTCTTAATGCTGAAAAATCTCTAGATGATGAATAAGATGAATTAGGGGAAGTTGGAGGGACATATCTTCCCTTTCCCCGATTATTCTGTCCTCCGCCTTTGCCGCGGACTGGTGGAGACCATAGTGGTTCTCCGTTTCCACCCATCCTTGAATAAGATAAAAGACAAGATTAGATAAATTCATAATAATTATCTATATCATACCATGAAATATCAACTTCTTCGTAATCAAATATTGAAAATGAGAAGTCATCTTCTGTATCTTGTTCTAGAATTTCATCAATGAGTTTCTTCAAAATTATTTCTTGGATATCTTGTCCAAGAGGAACAACTAGAAGAATTGTGATTATTTCGTCATCAAAAAAATATGCACTAAGATTCATATTTTAATTTAGAAATTCTCTTGATAAGAAATCTGGTAGAGAATTATCAATTCCCTTTTTATAAAGAATTTCGAAATCAAAGGGTGCCAGTTGTGCTTGCCACCTAGCAAAAATCATTTTAGAAGCATCATGCTTATAATCTTTGTTAAACATATATTTAACAGACTGAGCATCAATTTTTATTAAAAACTTCTGATTATATAAATCATCTTGAAATTTTAGAACACATTTGACAACACAAAGCATTTCATGAGCCACAATAGGGTATTTCCTTTGGGCTTCATTCCATTTTCCAGAATGGAAACGAATCAAATACTCATGCTTATCGTTGGGATTAATTTGTTTAAGAATCCCACCAAAGCCAATGTTGGAAGCATCAGTTTCAATAATTTTTGGCCAGTTAGGATTGGCAAGAGTTAAGCAGGGCAGTGAATGAACACGTTGTTTTACCTGTTTAACTAAATTTATCAGATTATCAGTCCAAAGGGATTTAGAATCCTTTTTTAGCCTATCATAAAGAGGGGCTAAATCTCGAGAAAGATTTTTTGTAGAAAGGGGAAATATAATTCAAACTTCCTAAAAATCTTTGCAACATAGTCCTGTCAGTAATAATATCAGGAAACTTAGAAGCAAAATCAATGGATCTTTGAATAGGAGTAATTTTTCCTTGACAAATATTATGACCAAGAAATCTTACTTCAGTTTGAAAAAGGTTCATTTTTGGTTTTGAGATTACTAAACCATTTTGAATAACTATTTTCTTAAAAATATCCAAATGTTGGATATGATGTTCAAGAGTTTTTGAGAATACCAAAATATCGTCGATATAGACTATAATAAAATCTAAATAAGGGTTGAATATATCATTCATAATTTTCTGAAATTCAGAAGGTGCATTTTTCAAACCAAAAGGCATTACATTCCATTCGTATTGACCAAATCGAACATTAAATGCAGTTTTATAAGAATGTTCTTTGAAAATCTGAATTTTCCAATAACCATATTTTAAATCAAATTTTGAAAATATGTTTGAATCATAAAGTCTTGAAAGCAAATCTCTCTTGTTGGGGATTGGATATCTAATCCATTTCAAAACTTTGTTTAATGGTTTATAATTAATCACTAAACGGGGATGACCACGTTCTTTCTCAGCTGCATTATTTACATAAAAAGCAGTGCAAGACGAAGGTGATTTAGAAGGTTTAATTAAATTCTTTTGTAAAAGATTATCAATCTCCTTTTTACAAAATTCAACTAACTCTGCATTCATTTGACAGGGTCGTGATTTAGTAGGAATCTTTTCTTCTAAAAAATCATCTTCATAGGGAAGAGTGACTATATGTTTCTTTCTATTCCAAAAAGCACTTGGATGATCAGCACAAATATCAACAGCCATTTTTTCAGAAATTAATTTAATTTTTTCCTGAATTTTTGCCGATTGAAGAGAATTTGTAATATTAAGACTATAAATTTCGAGTTGTAAAGAATTTACAAATCTTTCTTTATTTAAAATAATAGAGTTTATATCTCTAGTAATGGGATTAGTTACAAACTGAAATGAAATCGGGTTACCATTGAAAGTAGCTATAAAACCTTTTTCATCGATGTGAGTAATGGGGTAGATTGCATTTATAAAAGGTGTTCCTAAAATAATTTGAGGACTCATACAATCTTTTACCAGAAAAAAGAAATGAGGAAGACAAACTTTGTTCTGGAAAATATGGGCTTTACTTAATATATAACGAATAGACAAAGAGTGATTAGAAGCAGATTTAACTACATGAGTAGTTTTTTCAAATAATCTACAAGGAACTAATCCTTCTTGAATACAACTAACATCAGCACCACTATCAATTAAAGCAGTACCAGTTATAGTAAATTCTCTATTAACTAAAATTGTACACTGAACATGCCATTTATGCGCAGTTACAACCTGCATCATACCTAAAAAAATATCTCTTTTAGAAAAGTCTAGTTTTTTATTTAAAAGATCTGTGTCAGAAGAATTATTTTCTTCAAAAAGAATTTTTTCTTTTCCTTTATTAGGAACAAAAGTTGAAGCTTCAGAATCGGATGATGAGCTGTCATTTTTCTCTAACTGAGAAATCCTATGATGGTGAACTGCCTGATTCTGTTTCAGAGATTTAATCTCTTGCTTCAGTTTTTCAACTTCGAATTTTAAATCATCAAGTGAAGAATCGCGAATTTCGACAATTTCGTGCTTCTTTTGTAATCTGTCGAAAACTTCTTTCATAGAATAAATTTCAGGAATAAAGTTTTTCGGCTTATTCTTTTGAAAAGACTTTGAAGGAGAAGAAGAAGAAGCTTTTGAAGTCATTTCTAAAATTTTGTTACGAATATCATCGTCTTTAACCTCTTTCAAAAGTTCTATAACATTTTCAGAATTAATCATGTTGAAATCAAGATTATCAAATTGAGATTGAAGTTTATAAAACTCATCGTTTTCACAAGTACATGTATCACCTGCACAATTTAAACAATTATTTTGATCATCTAAATCAGTATCATAATCAGGACTATCTTCCTGATCACTAGTTGAAGAAGGGTATACGTCAGACTGATCTGATTTTTCAGCATAAGCTTCATAAATCATGGCCGAAATCTTATCTTGGATTTCATTATCAAGTCCTAAACCCTTAAGCTTATCAGCTTTACAATTCGGAGCAATGTGACCATATTGACCACATTTGTAACACTTAATTGTGCGAAGTTCTCGTTTAGAGAAATTCTTTGCGAATCTTGTAGACTTACGGTGCGCCTTTTTAGCTTCCCATTTTTCCCTATAGTGTTCGGAACGTCTACGATATTTCTTTCGACGAAGTTTATCACCGGAATAATGCCTAGACCTTGAAGGTCCTTCAATACCGAATTGGGTACAAAAATCTCCTAATTGAGATCTTTCTGTGGCCTTTTGGTGTTTAAGTTGTTGGTTCAACTTTAACTCGTTACACAATTTTAAACCTTCTTGTGTACAAGTCTCAATGATATGGCCATAAGTTAAATTATCATAAGGAATAGAATTATTTGCTCCTCGAAGCGTATTTCTAATACGTTCAGCAAACAGTGGGGGAAGGCCATCAACTAATCTGGCTTTCCAATGAGATTTGTCGCTGTCAGGTAGATCCATAACATGGCTAAGGAAAGTATCCTTATACCAACGAAATTCTCCGAGATGTTTACATCTTAAACCATTTAAGAGAGTTCGAAGGTTCTCATAACCATTGGTAATTCTACCATTAAAATGTTCTAGAATAGTGAGAATCAAAGTATAGAATGAATCATGTACTAAAACATCAGTTTTAGTCTCATCCTGAATTATTTTGGTGGCAGTAAGAATATCATTCTTAGCGTCAATACTTAGGCAATTATCCCACCAGCCTTTAAGTTGACCTGTGAATCCATTAATAATCATTTTTGCAACAACTAAATCATTATTAGAATCTGCGCAAATAGAAGCATACATCATCATACGATGGCACATAAAAGAAATTTATCTTTCAGTAAGACCGTCAATACACCATTCATAAACGGAATCTCCGTTGTAAGAAGTGTTAGTTTGGTTCCAATCTCTTTCCTCAATTAAGACATCCTGAGGCGTTGGTCTGGGGTAATAATAAGTCATAAGAGGCGGGACAGAAGCGTAAGTCTTCTTTTTGTTGTAACTAGGCTTATTTCTACTAGGTCTTTCTAGTCCTCCTCGAGACATCCTAGCTTGAACCTCAGAAAATAGGGGTTGGTCTTCATCTAACCAGTTATCAGGTTGTTTATGAATACCTGAGCTTTTAAAACCCGAAAATTTTTCATTAAGCAAATCAGCTAGATCCGTTATAGAAGAATTCATTCTAAATTTGAAATCTGAAACATCAAGGGGTCTCTTCAAATGAGTTTCTTTCAAAACATCCTTTTTCGTTGAAACCTTTTCAGAAGAATTGGTAGAAGTTGAAGCTACCTCTGAAGAATTTAAAGATTTGACAAGCTTCGTTAATTCATCTAATTTTTTATCTAAAGAACTAATTTGTTCTCCCAAAATTTTTGAATAAAGATTTTGGTAATTATGTTGTAAAATTAATCCATTGATTTCATTAATGGTAACAGCCGCAACTTCATCGTTAATCAATTTTTGACAAGCCAAAAAAGCAATTTTTGTATTGTTTTGCAATTTGAAAGTCTTTTGAGAAGTTGGAGGATAGATAGCTTTTACCGATCCTTCAGTAGTGTGACGACCCAAAGGGTCATCACTTATTTTATTAATCATTTCGAGCTTCTGAGGCCTCGAAAACCTCATTCTATGTTGCCTCGATTTATATGCACAATCCGAGCATGTAGCCGGTAAGATTTTGTGATAGAAAATATGAATTCTATGAGAAATTTGGATAAAAATGATATTAATATTGATATGGTTGACTTCGGTCAACATTTTTGGTAAACGGATCCGGACTCGAGATTGGATGGTCCCGAGAGGTCCGTAGGAAAATATGGGACTTGGACATGCGTCCGGAAGTCGAATTCCGAGGCCTAGAGCCCAAGTTATGAATTTTTCTATGAAATTGTTTTTGATGTAATTGTTAAAGGAAATGAATTAATTGACCTTGGTATCGGGCTCGTATTTTGGTTCCGACGCCCGGTACAAGTCTTAAATATTATATATGTGATTTCTGTAAAGTTTGGTGACATTCGGATGTCGTTTGAGATGTTTTGGACCTTGAGTTCCAAGTTAGGAAGTTTTGAAAACCAAAAGTATGAAAATCATGAATTTGAGGCTTGATTTGATGAAAACGATGTGATATTGGCGATGTGATCGCACGAACAAGTTCATAATGTGTTTTCGAGGTTGTGTACATGTTTGGTTTGGAGCCCGGGGGCTCGGGTAAAGATTTGATAGGCCGTTGGATGAAATTCTGAATTTTTGCACTGCTGGTTTTTCACCCAGCTGTTGGCTTCGCAATTGCGAAGTATTTCTCGCAATTGCGAAGGGGACAGTACAAGGCAGGGCTCGCAAATGCGAACCCCGATCGCAAATGCGAAACCCCTCATGCCCAGCCTTGTTCGCAAATGCGAACAATTGTTCGCAAATGCGAAAGTCCCCAGGGCCTGCCTATGTTCGCAAATGCGAACAACAGTTCGCAAATGCGAACATTCCCTATACTGCCTGTGTTCGCAAATGCGAACCATTGTTCGCAAATGGGAACACTGCCCTATACTTCCTGTGTTCACAAATGCGAATATTAGTTAGCAAATGCGAACACTCCCTTTTTCTGCCAGTGTTCGCAAATGCGAACTTCCCAGCCTTAGCTTATTTTTCAAACTCCAGAATTTGGTTGCGAACCCCTGTTCGCAAATACGAACACAGAGACCTGTAAAACACGATTTTCAGTTCATTTCTCCACTTTTTACAAAACAAAAACACCCATTTGCGATTCTTCACGGATTCCTTCTTCATCAAAACAATTGTAAGTCACTTTTTACTTAATTCTTTCAATTCCTAACATCATTAAACATGTTTTTCAATAGAAATCAAAGGTTTTCATGGTAGAATTTCTTGTTTTGTTAGAATATAGGGTTTTTCATAAATTGGGAAATTGGACCTCGAATTGAGGTCCGATTTTGAAACAAATCATATACATGAACTCGTGGGGGGATGGGTAACCGGATTTTGGTCCGAACCCCGAGTTCCGACCATGTGGGCCCGGGGTTGAAATTCACTATTCTGGGCAGAATGTTGTAAAAGTTGTATTTGGTCTTAAGAATTAGTTTGTGGAGTAGTATTGATGATATTAAAACAATTGTGTATAGATACGATTGGATTGGAGCCAAAGTTGAAAGAAAAAGACATTTCCATGGATTGAATTGTTCATAAACATTCGAGGTAAGTGTTTGTTCTATCCTAGCTTGAGGGAATCGGATTATGTGCTATGTGTTATGTGATCGAGTGCGGTGTATGGGCTGTGGTGACGAGCATCCATACACCGGCGTCTAGTATGACCGTGAGTCGTTGAAAATGCTTATTTTGAGATATATTTACAGATGAATTGTTGAACCTTTGTCGGGTTGTAGAATTGTTATGGTTCTCCCTTGTTGGGACTTGTTGTGAAGATAATTATTGATTGCCCTTGTTGGGATGGTTTATGAATTACTGTTTCTTTCTTGGCCCTTAACTGTGATTGTTATTTGGGTGAGGAAGAGTGATAATGCACGAAGGGTGATGCCATGCCATGTTTTATTATTTATGCACGAAGGTTAATGTCGTGCCATGCTTTATTGATTATGCACGAAGGATCATGCCGTGCCCTGTTATTGAACCATGTACGAAGGATCATGCCGTACTATGGATGTGAGGATGAGAGTAAAAGCACGAAGGGTGATGCCGTGTACTTTATTTGCTTATTTGGTGAGGATGAGAGTAAAAGCACGAAGGGTGATGCCGTGCAATCTGCTTGCTATTCCTTGACTTGATATTTCTTGTGTTTCCATTATACCTTGTTTTTCCCTTGTGAATTTATTAACTGTTGTTAATTGTTGAATTCTTTGAGATATTCCTTATTATGTTATTACCTGGTTATTTCTTGTCATTCTGTGGTATACACATATATTGAATTGCACAGGTTTATGTGGGTGTCTGGTCCTAGGCTTGTCACTACTTCGCCGGGATAGGCCAGGCACTTACAAGCACATGGGGTCGGTTGTGCTGATACTACACTTCTGTGCGTTTTTGCACAGGTCCAGGTTACGATCAGGAGCAGCAGCAGTAAATCGATTGCGTGGGAGTTGATCACATTTGAGACCGAGGTAGCTTGCGGACGTCCGCAGGCCCGACGTCTCTCTCTTTATTTATATTACTAGTTGTAGTCTCTTTGTTCCGAGACAAACGGAATTATGTTGTATTTCTTTCAAACTCTTATGTGTAGTATTCAGTAGTAGTTCGTGAGTTGGTGACTCCACGTCTTGGGTAGAGGATTTCAGTATGATTTTCACCTTGTAATTAGTTATTTCTATTTCGATAAAGTATTCCGCATTGATTTAATTAAAATTGTTTTAAATACAGGATAGTATGAATACAGTGGCTCGCCTAGCTACTACGCGTAGGCGCCATCACGATCCCGATGTTAGGGGAAAATTCGGGTCGTGACAGTTGGTATCAGAGCTCTAGGTTACATAGGTCTCACCACTCACGAACAAGCTTAGTAGAGTTTGAGAGGTAGGTACGGAGACGTCTGTACTTGTCCTCCAGAGTCTATTGAGTTAGGAAAGAGTCTCTCATTTGTTCTTTCTTGCCGTTCGACTTGTTCCTCAATTACTGATTGAATTTCTATTCTGTCCTTTCGCAGATAGTAAGGACATGCGCTTCTTCGTCCGCTGACCAGCAGCCCGAGCCCCAGGCAGCTCCCGTAAGGGGCAGGGGCCAAGGCCGTATCAGAGGCCGTGGTAGGGGTAGAGCTCAGCCCCAGGCAGCTACTCCAGAGGTGGAGCCTCATATTGAGATTGACGAGGAGGTTCCGGTCCCAGCAGCTCCAGTGGGCCCAGCTCAGGTCCCGGGAGAGGCTTTATTTACCCCGGATCTTCGGGATGCTTTGGTCGGAATAGCGGGATTTATGGACAGCATTGCCAGAGCGGGCTTATTATCGGTTGCACCAGCTGCTTCTCAGGCTGGAGGAGGGGCCCAGACTCCTCTTGCTCGTACTCCGGAGCCAGTAGCTCCTCAGCCTCATGCACCAGTGGTTCAGCCAGCTGTGGCCACTCAGTCAGGTACCAGAGCTCATGCAGGTGATGGAGCGGCCATGACTTCTGATTCGTTATGGAGGCTTGATCGGTTCTCCAAGCTATTTACCACTACATTTAGTGGAGCCACATCAGAGGATCCTTAGGACTTCTTATTCAGTTGCCATGAGATTCTCAAGACTATGGGGATCGTGGAGACAAACGGAGTTGACTTCTGTACCTTCAGGCTTGCAGGATCCGCCAAGACTTGGTGGAGAGATTATTGCTTGACTCGACCAGCAGGGTCCCCAACTTTATCATGGGACCAGTTTGCGGAACTATTTATGGAGAAGTTTCTCCCTGCTACTCAGAGGGATGTACTTCGGAGGCAGTTTGAGCGCCTCCATCAGGGCACTATGACAGTTACACAGTATGAGACGAGATTTGTCGATTTGGCTCGTCATGCAGTGGTGATACTTCCCACGGAGCGGGAGAGGGTCCGCAGGTTTATAGATGGGCTTAATCAGCCGATTAGACTCCAGATGGCTATGGGCGTGGGGAGTGACATATCATTTCAGGAGGCAGCCAATGCAGCACGCAGAGTTGAAATGGCTCTTGCTCGGGGAGGCGGTTATTCTTCAGACAAGAGGCCTTGTCATTCAGGCAGGTTTAGTGGTTCTTCCTCTGGTGGCAGAGAATCCTTTGATAGAGGCCAGTCTTCCAGGCCTTTTCATTCCGCCCTTCAGGCTTCACAGGGTGGACCAGGTGATCGTGGTTTTCGTGGGCATTATTCAGACCAACCTCCTATTAATGCTCAGCCTCTTCAGAGTGTTCGTGGAGGCCATTCAGGTCGTCAGGGCCAGCAGCCCTATCAGTCTAAGAGTTGCTACGGTTGTGGTGACCCAGGTCATTTTATCAGGTATTGCCCTCTAGCAGCGGGCAACTCTCGGCAGCGAGGTCCTCGTCCTATGATTCAGGCCCCAGCTGACCCTCAGCCTGCCCAGCCAGCCAGAGGCGGGGTAGTGATTATATGAAATACATTAAGGAGCAAATATTATCATTTGGTTCAGAATGTGGTAATGTTCTTGTCAGAAGTATAAACTCAATGATTGATTGACCTGGAAGTTGATTATGAATTGCAGCACATCTCATCCATCATGGTGGTATTGTACGAGTTAGAGTAATACTTGCGTGTGGCGTGAGGTGCAATGGGAGCATCTGACCCTGGATCTACATATTCCTATGTGTCTTCCTACTTCGCACCGTATTTGGCCGGGCCCAGCTATGCTCTGGATATTCCAGTTTATGTGGCTACACCAGTGGGTGACTCCATTGTAGTCGATCGGGTGCATCGTTCGTGCGTAGTTATATTTGGGGGTCTTGAGACCCGTGTTGATCTGTTGCTTTTGGACATGGTAGATTTTGATGTCATATTGGGGATGGGCTGGTTGTCCCCATACCATGCTATTCTTGATTTCCATGCTAACACTATGACCTTAGCCTTGCCAGAATCACCCCGATTAGAGTGGAAGGGTACCTCAAGCCACTCCGTTCGCACTGTTATTTCTTACGTTAAGGCTCGACGCATGGTCGAGAAGGGGTGTCTAGCTTATCTGGCTTATGTTCGTGATTCCAGCGCAGAGGTTCCTTCCATTGAGTCAGTCCCTATTGCACGGGAGTTTCCTGAGGTTTTTCCTTCAGACCTACCGGGCATGCCACCCGACGGGGATATTGATTTCTGTATTGATCTGGCACCGGGCACTCAGCCCATCTCTATTCCACCCTATCGTATGGCCCCGCCGGAGCTAAAAGAATTGAAAGATCGGTTGCAAGACCTTCTTGAGAAGGGCTTTATCAGGCCCAGTGTTTCCCCATGGGGAGCACCTGTATTATTTGTAAAGAAGAAGGATGGCTCGATGCGGATGTGTATTGATTACCGGCAGTTAAACAAGGTGACTATCAAAAATAAATATCCACTTCCGCGAATTGATGATTTATTTGACCAGCTTCGGGGTGCCAAGGTATTTTCAAAGATAGACTTGAGGTCAGGCTACCATCAGCTGAAGATCAGGGCGGCTGACATTCCTAAGATAGCCTTTCGCTCTAGATACGGGCATTATGAGTTCTTGGTCATGTCCTTCGGGTTGACCAATGCCCCAGCAGCATTCATGGAGTTGATGAATCGGGTATTCAGGCCTTACTTAGATCTGTTCGTGATAGTCTTCATAGATGACATCCTGGTGTACTCCCGCAGCCAGGAAGAGCACGAGCAGCACCTCAGAGTGGTTCTTCAGACTCCGAAAGATAACCAGCTATATGCCAAATTTTCTAAATGTGAGTTCTGGCTGAGTTCGGTAGCATTTCTGGGTCACATTGTATCAGTGGAAGGTATTCAGGTAGACCCAAAGAAGATTGAGGCAGTCCAGAATTGGCCTCGACCAGCTTCAGTGACTGAGATCCGGAGTTTCTTAGGATTAGCAGGTTACTACCGTCGTTTTGTAGAGGGGTTTTCTTCTATTGCAGCCCCGATGACCAGGTTGACCTAGAAGGGTGTCCAGTTCCAGTGTTCAGAGGAGTGTGAGGCGAGCTTTCAGAAGCTCAAGACAGCCTTGACCACCGCACCAGTGTTGATACTACCTACAGGTGCGGGGCCTTATACGATTTATTGTGACGCATCTCGTACAGGGCTTGGAGCGGTATTGATGCAGGATGGTAAGGTTATCGCTTATGCTTCGAGGCAGTTAAAAATACATGAGAAGAATTTTCCAGTTCATGATCTTGAGTTAGCAGTAGTGGTTCATGCCTTAAAGATCTGGAGGCATTATCTATATGGTGTGACATGTGAGGTGTACACTGATCACAAAAGCCTACAGTGCTTATTCAAGCAGAAGGAGTTGAATCTACGACAGCAGAGATGGTTAGAGTTGCTAAAAGACTATGATGTTACTATCTTATATCACCTAGGTAAGGCCAATGTGGTGGCCGATGCTTTGAGTAGAAAGTATGCCAGCATGGGTAGTCTTGCATACATTCCGGTCAGTCAGAGACCATTAGCTCTAGATGTCCAGGCTTTAGCCAACCGGTTCGTGAGATTAGATATTTCTGAGCCTAGCAGGGTGTAAGCCTGCACGGTCGCTCGTTCTTATTTATTAGGGCATATCCGTGAGAGGCAATTTGATGATCCTCATTTGCGTGAGTTGAGAGATACAGTACAGCGGGGAGGTGCCACACAGGTAAATCTAGATGATGATGGGGTATTGAAATTGCAGGGTAGAGTTTGTGTGCCCAATGTCGAAGGGATTCGAGAGTTAATCTTAGCGGAGGCCCACAGTTCGCGCTATTCTATTCACCCAGGCGCCGCGAAGATGTACCAGGACTTACGGCAACACTATTGGTGGCGCAGAATGAAGAAAGATATCATTACGTATGTCGCTCGGTGTCTGAATTGTCAGCAGGTGAAATATGAGCACCAGAGACCTGGTGGTGTATTCCAGAGGATTGAAATTCCCGAGTGGAAATGGGAGCGGATCACTATGGACTTCGTTATTGGACTTCCTTTGACTCGGAGGAAATTTGATGCTATTTGGGTCATTGTTAATAGGCTGACCAAGTCGGCACACTTTATTCCAGTATCTGTCTCCTACTCGTTGGAGAGGTTAGCGGAGGTTTACATTAGGGAGATTGTTCGTCTTTACGGGGTGCCAGTATCTATTATCTCTGATCGGGGTACACAGTTTACCTCGAGGTTCTGGAGGGCGGTCCAGCAGGAGTTAGGCACTCAGGTTCAGTTGAGTACAGCATTTCATCCTCGGACGGATGGCCAGTCCGAGAGGACTATTCAGATTCTAGAGGACATGCTTCGAGCCTGTGTTATTGATTTCGGAGGCTCGTGGGACCAGTTTCTGCCATTAGCAGAGTTCGCCTACAATAACAGTTACCAGTCTAGCATCCAGATGGCTCCGTATGAGGCATTGTATGGTAGGCGATGTCGATCACCGGTTGGATGGTTTGAACCGGGAGAGGCTCGGTTGTTGGGTACAGACTTAGTTCAGGAGGCCTTGAATAAGGTCAAAACTATTCAGGAGAGATTGCGTTCAGCTCAGTCCAGGCAGAAGACTTATGCGGATCGTAAGGTTTGAGAGGTAGATTTCATGGTTGGTGAACGAGTATTGCTCCGAGTGTCGCCTATGAAGGGCGTGATGAGGTTCGGGAAGAAGGGCAAGCTCAGCCCTAGGTATATTGGTCCATTTGAGATTCTAGACAGAGTGGGAGGGGTGGCTTACAGATTAGCTTTGCCGCCTAGCTTATCAGCCGTGCATCCAGCTTTTCACGTATCTATGCTTCGGAGATACCACGGCGATCCCACACATGTGTTAGACTTCAGTACTGTCCAATTGGACAATGATCTATCCTATGAGGAGGAGCCGGTGGCCATTCTAAACCGGCAGGTTCGACAGTTAAGGTCGAAGAGTTATACTTTTGTGCGTGTTCAGTGGAGAGGTCAGCCTCCTGAGGCATCGACCCGGGAGTCCGAGTCCGATATGCGGAGCCGCTACCCTCATTTGTTTCCTGACTCAGGTACTTCTTTCTTTTGTCCCTTCGAGGATGAACGGATGTTTTAGAGGTGGAGATTGTGACGACCCAAAGGGTCATCACTTATTTTATTAATCATTTCGAGCTTCTGAGGCCTCGAAAACCTCATTCTATGTTGCCTCGATTTACGTGCACAATCCGAACATGTAGCCGGAAAGATTTTGTGATAGAAAATATGAATTCTATGAGAAATTTAGATAAAAATGATATTAATATTGATATGGTTGACTTCGGTCAACATTTTTGGTAAACGGATCCGGACCCGAGATTGGATGGTCCCGAGAGGTCCGTAGGAAAATATGGGACTTGGACATGCGTCCGGAGTCGAATTCGAGGCCTAGAGCCCAAGTTATGAATTTTTCTATGAAATTGTTTTTGATGTAATTGTTAAAGGAAATGAATTAATTGACCTTGGTATCGGGCTCGTATTTTGGTTCCGACGCCCGGTACAAGTCTTAAATATTATATATGTGATTTCCGTAAAGTTTGGTGACATTCGGATGTCGTTTGAGATGTTTTGGACCTTGAGTTCCAAGTTAGGAAGTTTTGAAAACCAAAAGTATGAAAATCATGAATTTGAGGCTTGATTTGATGAAAACGATGTGATATTGGCGATGTGATCGCACGAACAAGTTCATAATGTGTTTTTGAGGTTGTGTACATGTTTCGTTTGGAGCCCGGGAGGCTCGGGTAAAGATTTGATAGGCTGTTGGATTAAATTCTAAAATTTAGCACTGCTGGTTTTTCGCCCAGCTGTTGGCTTTGCAATTACGAAGCATTTCTCGCAATTGCGAAGGGGACTGATCAAAGGCAGGGCTCGCAAATGCGAACCCTGATCGCAAATGCGAAACCCCTCATGCCCAGCCTTGTTCGCAAATGCGAACAATTGTTCGCAAATGCGAAAGTCCCCAGGGCCTGCCTATGTTCGCAAATGCGAACAACAGTTCGCAAATGCGAACATTCCCTATACTGCCTGTGTTCGCAAATGCGAACATTAGTTCGCAAATGCGTTCGCAAGTGCGAACATTAGTTCGCAAATGCGAACACCCCTTTGTCTGCCAGTGATCGCAAATGCGAACAAATGTTCGCAAATGCGAACTTCCCGACCTTAGCTTATTTTTCAAACTCCAGAAATTGGTCGGGGTTCGCAATTGCGAACCCATGTTCGCAAATGCGAACACAGAGACCTGTAAAACACGATTTTCAGTTCATTTCTCCACTTTTTACAAAACAAAAACACCCATTTGCAATTCTTCACGGATTCCTTCTTCATCAAAACAATTGTAAGTCACTTTTCACTTAATTATTTCAATTCCTAACATCATTAAACATGTTTTTCAATAGAAATCAAAGGTTTTCATGGTAGAATTTCTTGTTTTGTTAGAATATAGGGTTTTTCATAAATTGGGAAATTGGACCTCGAATTGAGGTCCGATTTTGAAACAAATCATATACATGAACTCGTGGGGGATGGGTAACCGGATTTTGGTCTTAACCCCGAGTTCCGACCATGTGGGCCCGGGGTTGAAATTCACTATTCCGGGCAGAATGTTGTAAAAGTCGTATTTGGTCTTAAGAATTAGTTTGTTGAGTAGTATTGATGATATTAAAATAATTGTGTATAGATACGATTGGATTGGAGCCAAAGTTGAAAGAAAAAGACATTTCCACAGATTGAATTGTTCATAAACATTCGAGGTAAGTGTTTGTTCTATCCTAGCTTGAGGGAATAGGATTATGTGCTATGTGTTATGTGATCGAGTGCGGTGTATGGGCTGTGGTGACGAGCATCCATACACTGGCGTCTAGTATGACCGTGAGTCGTTGAAAATGCTTATTTTGAGATATATTTACAGATGAATTGTTGAACCTTTGTCAGGTTGTAGAATTGTTATGGTTCTCCCTTGTTGGGACTTGTTGTGAAGATAATTATTGATTGTCCTTGTTGGGACGGTTTATGATTTACTGTTTCATTCTTGGCCCTTAAATGTGATTGTTATTTGGGTGAGGAAGAGTGATAATGCACGAAGGGTGATGCCGTGCCATGTTTTATTATTTATGCACGAAGGTTAATGCCGTGCCATGTTTTATTGATTATGCACGAAGGATCATGCCGTGCCCTGTTATTGAACCATGTACGAAGGATCATGCCGTACTATGGATGTGAGGATGAGAGTAAAAGCACGAAGGGTGATGCCGTGTACTTTATTTGCTTATTTGGCGAGGATGAGAGTAAAAGCACGAAGGGTGATGCCGTGCAACTGCTTGCTATTCCTTGACTTGATATTACTTGTGTTTCCATTATACTTTGTTTTTCCTTGTGAGTTTATTAACTATTGTTAATTGTTGAATTATTTGAGATATTCCTTATTGTGTTATTACCTGGTTATTTCTTGTTATTCTGTGGTATACATATATATTGAATTGCACAGGTTTATGTGGGTGTCTGGTCCTAGGCTTGTCACTACTTCGCCGGGATAGGCCAGGCACTTACCAGGACATGGGGTCGGTTGTGTTGATACTACACTTCTGTGCGTTTTTGCACAGGTCCAGGTTAGGATCAGGAGCAGCAGCAGTAAATCGATTGCGTGGGAGTTGATCACATTTGAGACCGAGGTAGCGTAGAGACGTTCGCAGGCCCGACGTCTCTCTCTTTATTTATATTACTAGTTGTAGTCTCTTTGTTCCAAGACAAACAGAATTATGTTGTATTTCTTTCAAACTCTTATGTGTAGTATTCTGTAGTAGTTCGTGAGTTGGTGACTCCACGTCTTGGGTAGAGGATTTCAGTATGATTTTCACCTTGTAATTAGTTATTTCTATTTCGATAAAGTATTCTGCATTGATTTAATTAAAAGTGTGTTAAAAACAGGATAGTATGAATACAGTGGCTCGCGTAGCTACTACGAGTAGGCGCCATCACGATCCCGATGTTGGGGGAAAATTCGGGTCGTGACAAGTAGTTATAAAACATCTTTCTATTACCTTAACATACAAAGGCAAATAAGTGGTTATAAACCAAAGAACGAAATCTATTATTTCATTATGCAAAGCACATAGCTCATAGAATTCTTTGGAAATTTTTTTTAAATCAGTTCGGCTATAAGTTTCAAAAAACCAAGTTCGAAACGTATTCCACCGTTTTTTACAAAATCTTTTTTGAATATAATTACGTGCCGGGGATCCTGGACTAAATTCAATTTTGACACAATCCATAAAGTCAGAGTGAGTCTTGGTCTACACCCATATCAGATGGTGTGGGTTCTAAGTCAGACAAATTATCAACTGCCTGGACTACATTAGTCTTAGAATTAATTTTAACCTTACTCTTAGTATCACTAAGGGTATGCAAAGAAAGAGGTCTATCTCTTGCTGGTCCATAAATAGGGGCATCAGGGGTTATAGGAGAAATATGCTGAATAGCAGGAAGAGATCTATAACCAGAGAATGATTTCCTATTATAAACAGGATTCTTTAAAGAATGTAAAGAAGTAGAAGGTTTTTCTGCAAATTGAATACAAATTCTTCCATCAGGATCTTGAGTTATATGTGAAGTCTCGTTATTCGTGACTTCATTGGTAAGTTGGTGAGGGGCTATCACCGACTCAAGAGTCCAAGTAGTTGGAAAGTTGATTTCATCCCATCTTATAGGTCTCCGAGTGGTGACCTTAGACTTTGTGAATTTAGTTTCTACCAAAATAGTTTGGTCAGATGTATCATATAATTTACATCTAGGATTCAGCGTAGAAAGCAGTTTATAATAAATCCTGTAAGATAAACATATTAGTTCGGATCCAGGAATATAATTATAACCATGCGTCTTAACATTCAAAGTTAACGCATCTAAAATATTAACATCTGATAAAGATAGTTGCAAGTTAGGTTGAGTGTTAAAATAAACAGGGCCATAAGCAACTGTAGATTCAATAGAACCCATCAAAGATTGTCGAAAATTTAAATACCGTGCATCTCTTAAAGCTGCAAGAAAAGTTTGAGGTAATCCCTTTAAAGTTAAAGGCTTAAATGCAATTTGAACCATACCAATATGCATAAAATTATACCTGTAGCGATAATGAGTAATATCATTTTTATTTAATAAACAAATAGTTTGTTCATCAGAATTAAGCACCAAAGATTGTTCAATTGTTTTAACAAGTTGTTTGGTTGAGAATCGATCAAAAAATCCGTAATCATAAATGGTTTTTGTATCTACTTTAGGAATCGTCCATTTATTTAACAAATCAAGGTTTTGAGGTACATCAACCTCTTCTAATCTAGTACTTTTAATACTAGAGGCTTCTTCAAGATTCATAAAACTGCTTTCTACGCTGAATCCTAGATGTAAATTATATGATACATCTGACCAAACTATTTTGGTAGAAACTAATTTCACAAAGTCTAAGGTCACCACTCGGAGACCTATAAGATGGGATGAAATCAACTTTACAACTACTTGGACTCTTGAGTCGGTGATAGCCCCTCACCAACTTACCAATGAATTCACGAATAACGAGACTTCACATATAACTCAAGATCCTGATGGAAGAATTTGTATTCAATTTGCAGAAAAACCTTCTACTTCTTTACATTCTTTAATGAATCCTGTTTATAATAGGAAATCATTCTCTGGTTATAGATCTTTTCCTGCTATTCAGCATATTTCTCCTATAACACCTGATGCCCCTATTTATGGACCAGCAAGAGATAGACCTCTTTCTTTGCATACCCTTAGTGATACAAAGAGTAAGGTTAAAATTAATTCTAAGACTAATGTAGTCCAGGCAGTTGATAATTTGTCTGACTTAGAACCCACACCATCTGATATGGGTGTAGACCAAGACTCACTCTGACTTTATGGATTGTCTCAAAATCGAATTTAGTCCAGGATCCCCGGCACGTAATTATATTCAAAAAAGATTTTATAAAAAACGGTGGAATACGTTTCGAACTTGGTTTTTTGAAACTTATAGCCGAACTGATTTAAAAACAATTTCCAAAGAATTCTATGAGCTATGTGCTTTGCATAATGAAATAATAGATTTCGTTCCTTGGTTTATAACCACTTATTTGCCTTTGTATGTTAAGGTAATAGAAAGATGTTTTATAACTACTGAAGGATCGGTAAAAGCTATCTATCCTCCAACTTCTCAAAAGACTTTCAAATTGCAAAACAATACAGAAATTGCTTTTTTGGCTTGTCAACAATTGATTAACGATGAAGTTGCGGCTGTTACCATTAATGAAATCAATGGATTAATTTTACAACATAATTACCAAAATCTGTATTCAAAAATTTTGGGAGAACAAATTAGTTCTTTAGATAAAAAATTAGATGAATTAACGAAGCTTGTCAAATTTTTAAATTCTTCAGAGGTAGCTTCAACTTCTACCAATTCTTCTGAAAAGGTTTCAACGAAAAAGAATGTTTTGAAAAAAATTCTTCTATAACGGATCTAGCTGATTTGCTTAATGAAAAATTTTCGGGTTTTAAAAGCTCAGGTATTCATAAACAACCTGATAACTTGTTAGATGAAGACCAACCCCTATTTTCTGAGGTTCAAGCTAGGATGTCTCGAGGAGGACTAGAAAGACCTAGTAGAAAGAAGCTTAGTTACAACAAAAAGAAGACTTACGCTTCTGTCCCGCCTCTTATGACTTATTATTACCCCAGACCAACGCCTCAGGATGTCTTAATTGAGGAAAGAGATTGGAACCAAACTAACACTTCTTACAACGGAGATTCCGTTTATGAATGGTGTATTGACGGTCTTACTGAAAGACAAATTTCTTTTATGTGCCATCGTATGATGATGTATGCTTCTATTTGCGCAGATTCTAATAATGATTTAGCTATTGCAAAAATGATTATTAATGGATTCACAGGTCAACTTAAAGGCTGGTGGGATAATTGCCTAAGTATTGACGCTAAGAATCATATTCTTACTGCCACCAAAATAATTCAGGATGAGACTAAAACTGATGTTTTAGTACATGATTCAGGTCTATACTTTGATTCTCACTATTCTAGAACATTTTAATGGTAGAATTACCAATGGTTATGAGAACCTTCGAACTCTCTTAAACGGTTTAAGATGTAAACATCTCGGAGATTTCGTTGGTATAAGGATACTTTCCTTAGCCATGTTATGGATCTACCTGACAGCGGCCAATCTCATTGGAAAGCCAGATTAGTTGATGGCCTTCCCCCTCTGTTTGCTGAGCGTATTAGAAATACGCTTCGAGGAGCAAATAATTCTATTCCTTATGATAATTTAACTTATGGCCATATCATTGGGACTTGTACACAAGAAGGTTTAAAATTGTGTAACGAGTTAAAGTTGAACCAACAACTTAAACACCAAAAGACCACAGAAAGATCTCAATTAGGAGATTTTTGTACCCAATTCGGTATTGAAGGACCTTCAAGGTCTAGGCATTATTTCGGTGATAAACTTCGTTGAAAGAAATATCGTACACATTCCGAACACTATAGGGAAAAACGGGAAGCTAAAAAGGCGCACCGTAAGTCTACAAGATTCGCAATGAATTTCTCTAAACGAGAACTTCGCACAATTAAGTGTTACAAATGTGGTCAATATGGTCACATTGCTCCGAATTGTAAAGCTGATAAGCTTAAGGGTTTAGGACTTGATAATGAAATCCAAGATAAGATTTCGGCCATGATTTATGAAGCATATGCTGAAAAATCAGATCAGTCTGACGTATACCCTTCTTTAACTAGTGATCAGGAAGATAGTCCTGATTTTGATACTGATTTAGCTGATCAAAATAATTGTTTAAATTGTGCAGGTGATACATGTACTTGTGAAAACGATGAGTTTTATAAACTTCAATCTCAATTTGATAATCTTGATTTCAACATGATTAATTCTGAAAATGTTATAGAACTTTTGAAAGAGGTTAAAGACGATGATATTCGTAACAAAATTTTAGAAATGACTTCAAAAGCTTCTTCTTCTTCTCCTTCAAAGTCTTTTCAAAAGAATAAGCCGAAAAACTTTATTCCTGAAATTTATTCTATGAAAGAAGTTTTTGACAGATTACAAAAGAAGCACGAAATTGTCGAAATTCGCGATTCTTCACTCGATGATTTAAAATTCGAAGTTGAAAAGCTGAAGCAAGAGATTAAATCTCTGAAACAGAATTAGGCAGTTCACCATCACAGGATTTCTCAGTTAGAGAAAAATGACATCTCATCATCCGATTCTGAAGCTTCAACATTTTTTCATAATAAAGGAAAAGAAAAAATTCTTTTTGAAGAAAATAATTCTTCTGACACAGATCTTTTAAATAAAAAACTAGACTTTTCTAAAAGAGATATTTTTTTAGGTATGATGCAGGTTGTAACTGCGCATAAATGGCATGTTCAATGTACAATTTTAGTTAATAGAGAATTTACTATAACTGGTACTGCTTTAATTGATAGTGGTGCTGATGTTAGTTGTATTCAAGAAGGATTAATTCCTTCTAGATTATTTGAAAAAACTACTCATGTAGTTAAATCTGCTTCTAATCACTCTTTGTCTATTCATTATAAATTAAGTAAAGCCCGTATTTGCCAGAACAAAGTTTGTATTCGTCATTTCTTTTTTCTGGTAAAAGATTGTATGAGTCCTCAAATTATTTTAGGAACACCTTTTATAAATGCAATCTACCCCTTTACTCACATCGATGAAAAAGGTTTTACAGCTACTTTCAATGGTAACCCGATTTCATTTCAGTTTGTAACTAATCACATTACTAGAGATATAAACTCTATTATTTTAAATAAAGAAAGATTTGTAAATTCTTTACAACTCGAAATTTATAGTCTTAATATTACAAATTCTCTTCAATCGGCAAAAATTCAGGAAAAAATTAAATTAATTTCTGAAAAAATGGCTGTTGATATTTGTGCTGATCATCCAAGTGCTTTTTGGAATAGAAAGAAACATATAGTCACTCTTCCCTATGAAGACGATTTTTTAGAAGAAAAGATTCCTACAAAATCACGACCCTGTCAAATGAATGTAGAGTAAGTTGAATTTTGTTAAAAGGAGATTGATAATCTTTTACAAAAGAATTTAATTAAACCTTCTAAATCACCTTGGTCTTGCACTGCTTTTTATGTAAATAATGCAGCAGAGAAAGAACGTGGTCATCCCCGTTTAGTGATTAATTATAAACCATTAAACAAAGTTTTGAAATGGATTAGATATCCAATCCCCAACAAGAGAGATTTGCTTTCAAGACTTTATGATTCAAACATATTTTCAAAATTTGATTTAAAATCTAGTTATTGGCAAATTCAGATTTTCAAAGAACATTCTTATAAAACTGCATTTAATGTTCCGTTTGGTCAATACAAATGGAATGTAATGCCTTTCGGTTTGAAAAATGCACCTTCTGAATTTCAGAAAATTATGAATGATATATTCAACCCTTATTTAGATTTTATTATAGTCTATATCGACGATATTTTGGTATTCTCAAAAACTCTTGAACATCATATCCAACATTTGGATATTTTTAAGAAAATAGTTATTCAAAATGGTTTAGTAATCTCAAAACCAAAAATGAACCTTTTTCAAACTGAAGTAAGATTTCTTGGTCATAATATCTGTCAAGGAAAAATTACTCCTATTCAAAGATCCATTGATTTTGCTTCTAAGTTTCCTGATGTTATTACTAACAGGACTATGTTGCAAAGATTTTTAGGAAGTTTGAATTATATTTCCCCTTTCTACAAAAATCTTTCTCGAGATTTAGCCCCTCTTTATGATAGGCTAAAAAAGGATTCTAAATCCCCTTGGACTGATAATCTGACAAATTTAGTTAAACAGGTAAAACAACATGTTCATTCACTGCCCTGCTTAACTCTTGCCAATCCTAACTGGCAAAAAATTATTGAAACTGATGCTTCCAACATTGGCTTTGGTGGGATTCTTAAACAAATTAATCCCAACGATAAACATGAGTATTTGATTTGTTTCCATTCTGGAAAATGGAATGAAGCCCAAAGGAAATACCCTACTGTGGCTCATGAAATGCTTTGTATTGTCAAATGTGTTCTAAAATTTCAAGATGATTTATATAATCAGAAGTTTTTAATAAAAAACTGATGCTCAGTCTTTTAAATTTATGTTTAGCAAAGATTATAAGCATGATGCTTCTAAAATGATTTTTGCTAGGTGGCAAGCACAGCTGGCACCCTTTGATTTCAAAATTCTTTATAAAAAGGGAATTGATAATTCTCTACCTGATTTCTTATCAAGAGAATTTCTAAATTAAAATATGAATCTTAGTGCATATTTTTTTGATGACGAAATAATCACAATTCTTCTAGTTGTTCCTCTTGGACAAGATATCCAAGAAATAATTTTGAAGAAACTCATTGATGAAATTCTAGAACAAGATACAGAAGATGACTTCTCATTTTCAATATTTGATTACGAAGAAGTTGATATTTCATGGTATGATATAGATAATTATTATGAATTTAACTAATCTTGTCTTTTATCTTATTCAAGGATAGGTGGAAACGGAGAACCACTATGGTCTCCACCTGTCCGCGGCAAAGGCGGAGGACAGAATAATCGGGGAAAGGGAAGATATGTCCCTCCAACTTCCCCTAATTCATCTTATTCATCATCTAGAGATTTTCCAGCATTAAGAAAAATAGCAGGAAAAACTTTGGTCAATTCAAAAGTTGGAGAATCTTCTTTAACCCCAGCAATTTCACTAGACAATATTCCGGAAAGCCATCCATTATATGGACAATTAAAAGCTTTCCTTGATTCTCAGAAGCAAAGTGATACATTCGCTTCAATGTTGAAAGAAGGAGATACGCCTTCAAAGGAATTCAATAAAGGATCAAAAGAAATGATATTTCTTATTGAGCCTTCTGATATGAAAAGGGATCCGTGGGAAATATGCCAACGGTACCTTACATCGGGATTATATTTTCCAGGTGAATCATACAAACAACGTAGTTACTACGAGAGCCTGTTAATAGCTACGGGCAATGTTGATATTCAACACTTCACTGGTAACGATAACAAGACTTACCAGTATTCTAAATTGATTGTTAAAAGAATTCTAACAATTGAAGCTTGGGGAATTTCTACGATTTCTAAAAAGAAAGTTTTAATAAATAAAACTCCTACAAGCTTTACTTATTGGGATTATATCCAGGCTTTTTCAAAAGTATTCTTTTACAATAATGAAAAGCATAAACATTCTTGGTGGATAAAAATTTGTTCAAACGTTTTTAATGAACCCATTCCTACTTGGTTTATTAAATGGTGGACATATTTTGGTCCAACCACAAATATTTTACCAGAATCATTCCTAAACCTTTATAAAGATTGGACTGCAGTTTCGCCATTTTTAACGGATTTATATTTATCCGAACACATCTGCAAAGTAGATACTATTGACCAGATGTATTTCTTTATTGAATATTCTATTCCATGGATACCAGAAGTGGGATATACTTCCCCTGAAGAACAAATTCCATGCCTATACCGAGTCTATTATACCAATTTCTGGGACAAGTTGATGAAGACAGATCCCCAGACAAAAACGATTTATGGCACCGAATTAATTAATCAGATTAAAAATTTAGTTGCTGAATACAAGATAAAGCCGAAGAAATTGGTAGCTGGCAATTCAGTAACTCATATTGCCAGGAGAATCTCCGTACAAGAAGGTGATAGGGAAGAAATGATCAGAAATTATTTAAAGGAGGTAGAACAAAGTCTGTTAAAAAACCTCTCCCAAATTGATAAATCAGATTCTTCAATGAGAAGTAATTCCAGTAGTGGAGATATGCCAGATACAGATTTAGAGGAGTCGCAAAGACCAGAAACACCTTCTTCTATAACAGAAGAAAAAATTCTTCAAATAGAACAATACCTACAAGCACAGAAAGGGAAGGACAAGATGTAATAATAATCTTGTTAAAAAATTGTCCGCTTTATTTGTTTTATTCTTATAAGCAGACAAAATAATTGGCTGCTTTTTGTAAGGGCCCGAATGTGGGACCCATAGAGATTCCTTTTGTTCCCCTGGTCCGTCTATATAAGGACCACTCCCTTATTCATTTGGAGCAAGCCAAGTCTTGGTAAACCCTCTCTTCTCTCTCATCTCTCTCTCTTGTAACATATTCTCTCAAATAAATAAAAGTTTGTGTTTATATTATCCGGTGTCTTTTGGTGACATCGTCGGCATTTCCGATCAGGTACTATTCCGATCTCCCTTCTTCTTCATCTTTTTCTGATGATAGTCGGAACTATTTCCGGCTAAGTTTGTTCATATCTATGTTGAAACTTCCAGTAACTACAGTAAGTATGTCATGATTTTATCTAGACTCAATCATAATATTATGAGTAGGTTATCATAAATCTCAGCCTTATATCCTTTAATTGAAGAGTTGACTTGGTTCAAAGGTGGTGGAACAGTCGATTCCGGCACCATCTACAATTGTCACGACCCTAGTTCACCAATTGTGAACATGTCACGATGGCACCCAGTCCCCACGACTAGGTAAGCCTAACACGTTGCGGAATATACAAGTTATAAATACTTAAATAAGAAACAGCGGAAAATAGCATAAAAGATATGTAATCCGTGCCGCTTGGCACATACATCCATCACACAATGAATAAAACACTACCAAGATCCGGAAACCCACGGTAACACAGACTAAAAGGGAAATACAACTGTGGCTCTATGTGTAAAGAGTATCTAACAACGACATGAAGAAAAATGTCAACTAGTACTACTAGAATAGATGGGAAGCCTCCGGATCCGCGGACGTAGCAGATCATACCTCGAAGTCTCCCAGAAAGCTGCGGAATCACCTAGTATGAGCCTGCTCTGATGTACCTGGATCTGCACAACAAAAGTGTGCAGAAGAGTAGCATGAGTACACCACGGCGGTACTCGGTAAGTGCCAAGCCTAACCTCGATGGAGTAGTGACGAGGAAGGTCAGGGCCCTACCGAGAAAACAATAATAATATGATGATAACAAAATAAACAGTTTAAAAGATAATAACAATAATTTCCAAAATAACAATCATAAGATGATTACCGCAACTGTCTACAATTAAGCTAACAACAAATAATCAACTCAATAAAGCAAGTCCAGGACCTGTGGGAATTGAACCCACAGTCCCATTCTCAGTACCTCTGGGTCTCCGGGAATCGAACCCGCAACCCATGTCTCAATAATATCTCAATAACTCAGGATCTCCGGGAATCGAACCCGCAGTCCCTACCAATAAGTCAGGATCTCGGGAATCGAACCCGTAGTCCACATTTCAATAATCTCAGGATCTCGGGAATCGAACCCGTAGTCCATATTTCAATAATCTCAGGATCTCGGGAATTGAACCCGTAGTCCATATTTCAATAATCTCAGGATCTCGGGAATTGAACCCGTAGTCCATATTTCAATAATCTCAGGATCTAGGGAATTGAACCCGTAGTCCATATTTCAATAATCTCAGGATCTAGGGAATTGAACCCGTAGTCCATATTTCAATAATCTCGGGATCTAGGGAATTGAACCCGTAGTCCATATTTCAAAAATCTCAGGATCTAGGGAATTGAACCCGTAGTCCATATTTCAATAATCTCAGGATCTCGGGAATTGAACCCGTAGTCCACAACCACAGCAAGTAAAGGAATACCCAGAAATAAGTATAATATGCTTAACGATAACTTCGCCGATAAACATCGCCAGCGATTACCAAAAAAAAACTCAAGTAAGTCAATTAAGCAGCTAGACGGTTAGATTTTATCTAATCATGCTTTTCTAACTACTACCGGGTAGGACTATCGAATTTAACAACTAAAAACAGGAATATCACTCATTGAACATTTTGAGTAAAGTATGTGTTCAACAACCAGGCGCATGTACACGCCCGTCACCTCGCGTACAAGGCATTTAAAGTATCACAATAATACCCTAGGGGTGAAAGTCCCCCACACTAAGTTAGACAAGCCACTTACCTCAATGTTTACGAACAATTCAATCCGTGGCAATGCCTTTTCCTTTCAAATTTGGCTCCAATCCAATCGTATCTATACACAATTGAATTAATATCATCAATACTACCCAACAAACAAATTCCTAAGGGCAATTACAACTTTTACAACATTCTGCCCGGAATAGTATATTTCGACCCCGGGCCCACATGGTCGGAACTCGGGGTTAGGACCAAAATCCGGTTACCTATCCCCCCATGAATTCATGTATATGATTTGTTTCAAAATCGGACCTCAATTCGAGGTCCAATTCCCCAATTTATGAAAAACCCTATTTTCTAACAAAAACAAGAAATTCTACCATGAAAAACCTTTGATTTCTATTGAAAACATGTATAATGATGTTAAGAATTGAAAGAATTAAGTAAAAAGTGACTTACAATTGTTTTGAAGAAGAAGGAATCCGTGAATAATCGCAAATGGGTTTTTTGGGTTGTGAAATGCGAATATTGAAGCTGGAAATCGTGATTTACAGGTCTCTGTGTTCGCATTTGCGAACATGGGTTCGCAATTGCGAACCCCGACCAATTTCCGGAGTTTGAAAAATAAGCTAAGGCTGGGAAGTTCGCATTTGCGAACTTTTGTTCGCATTTGCGAAGCCAAGGCAAATCTGGGGGCTTCGCATTTGCGAACTATTGTTCGCAATTGTGAACACAGGCTAAATATTGGGAGGTTCGCATTTGCGAACTATTGTTCGCATTTGCGAACACCGGCAGAATAGTGTCGAGTTCGCATTTGCGAACTATTGTTCGCATTTGCGAACACAGGCACAGTAGGGTCAAGTTCGCATTTGCGAACTATTGTTCGCATTTGCGAACACAGGCACAATAGGGGGGAGTTCGCATTTGCGAACTATTGTTCGCATTTGCGAACTCTGCAGAATAGTGAGGAGTTCGCATTTGTGAACTATTGTTCGCATTTGCGAACTCTGCAGACCAGTTGCAGACAGCAACTTCTAACATGAAAAATTGATCTCGTGGCCTATCCAAAGTTCACCCGAGCCCTCGGGGCTCCAAACCAAATATGCACACTGACTTAAAAACATCATACGAACTTGCTCGCGCGATCAAATCGCCAAAATAACATCAAAAATCAATAATTCACATCGAATTCAAGCCTAAATTTATTAAAACTTTCCGAATTGCACATTCGATCTAAAACCCAATCAAACGACGTCCGAATAACCTGAAAATTTGAGGACATATCCAAAATCACATAATGAAGCTACAGAAATTGTCGGAATTCCATTCCGACCCCCGGATCGAAATCTCACCTATCGTTCGGATTCGCCAAAATTTCAACCTTCGGCATTTCAAGCCTAATTGAGCTACGGACCTCCAAAATACATTCCGGACGCGCTCCCAACCCCGAAATCACCTAACGGAGCTAATGGAACCATCATATTTCCGTTCCGATATTGTCTTAACACTATTCCGGTTACGGAGCATTTTCTATCTTTAAAGCTCTCATTTAGGGACTAAGTGTCCCAAAATACCTCAAATTTCAGGGCCGACTCTCCCGGCAAACCACAATAGCATAAATGAACTTAGGGAAACAGTTAAATTAGGGATTGGGGCGTAATTTTCTAAAACGACCGGTCGGGTCGTTACATCTTCCCACACTTAAAGATTCGTTCGTCCTCGAACGAGCATAGAAAACATACCCGGAGTAGTGAAAAGATGAGGGTACTGGCTGCGCATATCCTGCTCGGTCTCCCAAGTCGCCTCCTCGACCGGCTGGCCCCGCCACTGAACCTTTACCGAAGCGATGTTCTTTGACCTTAGCTTTCTAACCTGCCTGTCTAGAATGGCTACTGGCTCCTCAACATAGGACATATCCTTGTCTAGTTGAACAGATGTGAAATCCAACTCATGCGACGGGTCACCATGGTACCTCCGGAGCATGGAGACATGAAATACGGGGTGAACTCCAGGTAGACTAGGAGGTAAGGCTAACTCATAGGCAACCTCCCCAATACGCCTCAAAATCTCAAAAGGGCCAATAAATCTGGGACTCAGCTTCCCTTTCTTCCCAAACCTCATAACGCCCTTCATGGGCGAGACTCGAAGCAGAACCCGCTCACCAACCATAAAAGCCACATCACGAACCTTCTTGTCCGCATAACTCTTCTCTCTAGACTAGGCTGCACGAAGTCTGTCCTGAATCACCTTGACCTTGTCCATAGCCTCTTGAACCATATCAGTACCTAGCAACCTGGCCTCGCCCGGCTCAAACCAACCCACGGGAGACCTGCACCTCCTACCATATAGGGCCTCGTACGGTGCCATCCGAATACTAGACTGGTAGCTGTTGTTATAAGCAAACTCCGCCAGTGGAAGAAGTGATCCCATGAACCTCCAAACTCAATCACGCACGCACGGAGCATATCCTCCAAAATCCGAATAGTGCGCTCGGACTGCCCATCAGTCTGGGGGTGAAATGCTGTGCTCAGCTCCACCCGAGTACCTAACTCCTGCTGTACGGCTCTCCAGAACCGTGAAGTGAACCGAGTGCCTCTATCCGAAATGATGGAAACTGGAATACCATGCAGCCGAACTATCTCCCTGATATAGATCTCCGCCAGTCGTTCCGATGAATAAGTAGTGCTCACCGGTATAAAATGGGCGGACTTGGTCAGCCGATCCACAATGACCCAAATGGAATCAAACTTCCTAACCGTCCGTGGAAGTCCGGATACAAAGTCCATGGTAATGCGCTCCCATTTCCACTCGGGAATCTCAATCTGCTGCATCAATCCACCCGGACGCGCTGATGCTCATACTTCACCTGTTGGCAGTTGAGGCATCTAGAAACATAATCAACTATATCCCTCTTCATCCGCCTCCAACAGTAATGCTGTTTCAAGTCCTGATACATCTTCGCGGCTCCCGGATGGATAGAATACCGCGAGCTATGGGCCTCTGCTAGAATCGGCTCTCGAAGATCATCTACATTGGGCACACAGATACGCTCCTGCATCTTCATAACTCCATCATCCCCGATGGTAACCTCTCAAGCATCGCCACGCCGAACTCTATCCTGAAGGACAAGCAAATGAGGGTCGTCGAACCGACGCTCCCTGATGCGGTCAAATAGAGAAGACCGAGAAACCACACAAGCTAGAACTCGGCTGGGCTCCGAAAGATCCAGTCTAACAAACTGCCTGGCTAAAGCCTGAACATCCATCGCCATAGGCCTCTCCGAAGCTGGTAGATATGCTAAACTCCCCAAACTCTCTGCCCGACGACTCAAGGCATCAGCAACCACATTAGCTTTGCCCGGATGATAGAGAATAGTAATATCATAGTCCTTCAGTAGTTCCAACCATCTCCTCTGACGCATATTCAGGTCCTTCTGCTTAAACAAGTGCTGCAAGCTCCGGTGATCAGTGTAGATCTCAGAAGGAACCCCATATAAATAATGACGCCAAATTTTCAAGGCGTGAACAATGGCAACTAGCTCCAAATCATGAACAGGGTAATTCTTCTCATGCACCTTCAGCTGTCTCGACGCGTAGGCAATCACCCTACCGTCCCGCATCAATACCGCACCGAGTCCAACTCGTGAGGCATCACAATATACAGTATAGGACCCCGAACCTGTAGGCAACATCAATATAGGGGCCGAAGTCAAAGCTGTCTTGAGCTTCTGAAAGCTCGCCTCACACTCGTCTGTCCACCGAAAAGGGGCACCCTTTTGGGTCAATCTAGTTATAGGTGCTGCAATCGAAGAGAACCCCTCTACGAAACGACGGTAATAGCCCGCCAAACCAAGGAAACTGCGAATCTCAGTAGCGGAGGAGGGTCTGGGCCAACTCCGCACGGCCTCCACCTTCCTCGGATCTACTCGAATACCATCACTCGACACCACGTGGCCCAAAAATGCCACTGAACTCAACCAGAATTCACATTTAGAGAACTTGGCATAAAGTTGCTTCTCCCTCAGAATCTGAAGCACTATCCTCAAATGCTGCTCGTGCTCTTCCCGGCTCCGGAATATACTAGAATATCATCAATGAATACAATCACGAACAAGTCCAGATAAGGCCTGAACACACTGTGCATCAAATGCATAAAGGCTGCTGGGGCATTAGTCAGCCCAAAAGACATCACGAGGAACTCATAGTGACCATACGGGTCCTGAAGGCAGTCTTCGGGATATCTGGCTCCCGAATCTTCAGCTGGTGATACCCAGAGCGCAAATCAATCTTAGAAAACACATGTGCGCCCTGTAGCTGGTCAAATAAATCATCAATACGGGGCAAAGGATACCGGTTCTTCACTGTAACCTTATTCAGCTGACGATAGTCAATACACATACGCATAGAACCGTCCTTTTTCTTCACAAACAATACAGGAGCACCCAAGGCGAAACACTGGGTCGAATAAAACCCTTGCCCAATAACTCCTGTAACTGATCCTTCAACTCCTTCAGCTCAGGAGGAGCCATACGGTACGGTGGAATAGAAATGGGCTGAGTGCCCGGCAACAAGTCAATAGCAAAGTCAATATCTCGGTCGGGCGGCATGCCCGAAAGATCAGCTGGAAATACATCAGCAAAGTCACGTACCACATGAAAAGAATCAATAGAGGGAGTGTCAATACTGACGTCCCGCACATAAGCTAGATAAGCAGCACACCCCTTCTCAACCATACGCTGAGCTCCGAGAAAAGAAATAACACGGCTAGGGGTGTGATCTAGAGTACCACTCCACTCAATACGTGGAATGCCTGGCATAGCCAGCGTCACGGTCTTGGCGTGACAATCAAGAATAGCATAATGGGGCGACAACTAGTCCATGCCCGGAATAATATCAAAATCGACCATCCCGAGCAGCAATAGATCCGCTCCGGTCTCAAAATCACAAATGGTAATCAAACACGACCGATATACGCGGTCCACGACCAAAGAATCACCCACCGGAGTGGAAACATAAATGGGGGCACTCAAAGAATCCCGAGGCACACCCGGATGAGAAGCAAAGTAAGAAGACACATATGAAAAAGTGGAACCAGGGTCGAATAGAACCGATGCCTCCCTGTGACTAACCATAATAATACCTGTGATAACAGAGTCAGATGCAACAGCCGCAGCGCGATCAGGAATAGCATAGAATCTGGCCTGTCCCCCCTCTCGAGGGCGGCCTCTGGAACCCTGACCCCCGCCCCTGGCTGGCTGGGCAGGTGGAGTGGCAGCTGGGGCTGGAATGATAGCCTGCTGGCCCTGAGAACCACGCGGATGCTGTGATGACTGATGAAGGGCTCCTCTCCTGCGCCTGGGGCACTCCCTAACCAGGTGGAGAGTATCCCCGCACTCAAAACAAGCTCTGGGAGGACGCGGTGGCTGTGACTAACCGGCCTCACCCCCGCTAGTCTGACCCCTGGAAGGACCCCGCGTAGGAGGTGCACTGGAAACTGGGGGAGCATAATAAGGCTCCTGAGGTGCTGGAAGACCTGGAGTGCTACCGGCTGCGGGCAATGCTGAATGAACTGGTCGGCCGGAATAACCCCTGCCAAAACGACCGGCTGATGAAGTGCGGGCACCAGAGAAATGGCGCGACTCACGAGACCTCTTGGCCTCTCTCTCTCTCTCCGCTCTCTAGGGAGCATACTCTCGATCCTCTTGGCAATGCTAACCGCCTGCTGATAAGATATATCTGTCTCAAGCTCTCTGGCCATGCTGGATCGGATAGGCGGAACAAGGCCCTCAATAAATCTCCGCACTCGCTCCCGAACCGTGGCTACCAAAGCCGGTGCATGCCTGGCTAGACGGGTGAAACTGATAGCATACTCTGATACTGACATGGAGCCTGTCGCAACCACTCAAACTCCGAGCGCCAAGAATCCCTCAGGCTCTGTGGAACAAACTCCCTCAAAAACAGATCTGAAAACTGCGTCCAAGTCAATGAAGCAGACTCCTCTGGACTATCCAACTCATACGTGCGCCACCAATCATAAGCGGCCCCACGAAACCGAAAAGCAGTGAAGGAAACCCCGCTGGTCTCCACAATCCCCATAGTACGAAGAATACGATGACACTCCTCCGAGAAAACCCAACGCATCATCCGAAGCTAAACCACTAAACACCGGAGGGTCATATTTCTCGAACCTCTCCAATCTACGCCGCTCGTCCTCGGAGGCGGTCGGTCCACCTCCGGGCTGTGCTGGAGCAGGAGGAGGCATAACCAAAATATCCGGAACCTGTCCCACTGGCACACGCTGCTTCGGTGTAACGGCTGCGGGAGTCCGGGCCCCTCCCCCGCCCCGAGATGTAGCTGCAACAAGAGGAAGCAATCCTCCCCCGGGCTAAAGTGGTATACATACTCATGAGTCGAGCCAGGGTCTCCTGTAGTCCCTGGAGTAGTAGCAGTCGTAGTCGGTGTACCGGTGCCTGCGCTCCAACCTGGTCTACCCGTGGCACCTCAGCGGCAGCGTGTGAGGGTGATGTGGCTGCACCTCGGGTGTGTCCTCGTCCTCTACCTCGGCCCCGGCCTCTGACGGCAGCAACAGGGGGCGCGGGTACCTGATCATCGCGAGTAGCTCGTGTCCTCACCATCTGTGAGAGAATAGAAAGCAATAGTTTAGATTTTTGATGCCAAAAATGTCGCACGACAAGGAATCCAAAAGAAATGAAGAGTTTCCTAAACAGTTACATAGCCCCTCGTAGATAAATACAGACGTCTCCGTATCGATCAGCGAGACTCTAAGTAACCGGTCCGTGTCCCGTGACTCCTATGAACCTAGAGCTCTGATACCAACTTGTCACGACCCTAGTTCACCAATTGTGAACATGTCATGATGGCACCCAGTCCCCACGACTAGGTAAGCCTAACACGTTGCGGAATATACAAGTTATAAATACTTAAATAAGAAACGGCGGAAAATAGCATAAAAGATATGTAATCCGTGCCGCTTGGCACATACATCCATCACACAATGAATAAAACACTACCAAGATCCGGAACCCCACGGTAACACAGACTAAAAGGGGAAATACAATCGTGGCTCTATGTGTAAAGAGTATCTAACAACGACATGAAGAAAAATGTCAACTAGTACTACTAGAATAGATGGGAAGCCTCCGGATCCGCGGACGTAGCAGATCATACCTCGAAGTCTCCCAGAAAGCTGCGGAATCACCTAGTACGAGCCTCCTCTGATGTACCCGGATCTGCACAACAAAAGTGTGCAGAAGAGTAGCATGAGTACACCACGGTGGTACTCAGTAAGTGCCAAGCCTAACCTCGATGGAGTAGTGACTAGGAAGGTCAGGGCCCTACTGAGAAACAATAATAATATGATGATAACAAAATAAACAGTTTAAAAGATAATAACAATAATTTCCGAAATAACAATCATAAGATGATTACCGCAATTGTCTAAAATTTAACTAACAACAAATAATCAACTCAATAAAACAATTCCAGGACCTGTGGGAATTGAACCCACAGTCCCATTCTCAGTACCTCTGGGTCTCCGGGAATCGAACCCGCAGCCCATGTCTCAATAATATCTCAATAACTCAGGATCTACGGGAATCGAACCCGCAGTCCCTACCAATAAGTCAGAATCTCGGGAATCGAACCCGTAGTCCACATTTCAAAAATCTCAAGATCTCGGGAAATTGAACCCGTAGTCCATATTGCAATAATCTCAGGATCTCGGGAATTGAACCCGTAGTCCATATTTCAATAATCTCAGGATCTAGGGAATTAAACCCGTAGTCCATATTTCAATAATCTCAGGATCTAGGAAATTGAACCCGTAGTCCATATTTCAATAATCTCGGGATCTAGGGAATTGAACCCATAGTCCATATTTCAATAATCTCAGGATCTAGGGAATTGAACCCGTAGTCCATATTTCAATAATCTTAGGATCTAGGGAATTGAACCCGTAGTCCATATTTCAATAATCTCAGGATCTCGGGAATCGAACCCGTAGTCCATAACCACAGCAAGTAAAGGAATACACAGAGAGAAGTATAATATGCTTAATGATAACTTCGCCGATAAACAGCGCCAGCGATTACCAAAAAAAACTCAAGTAAGTCAATTAAGCAGCTAGACGGTTAGATTCTATCTAATCATGCTTTTCTAACTACTACCGGGTAGGACTATCGAATTTAACAACTAAAAACAGGAATATCACTCATTGAACATTTTGAGTAAAGTATGTGTTCAACAACCAGCGCATGTACACGCCCGTCACCTCGCGTACAAGGCATTTAAAGTATCACAATAATATCCTAGGGGTGAAAGTCCCCCACACGAAGTTAGACAAGTCACTTACCTCAATGTTTACGAACAATTCAATCCGTGGCAATGCCTTTTCCTTTCAAATTTGGCTCCAATCCAATCGTATCTATACACAATTGAATTAATATCATCAATACTACCCAACAAACAAATTCCTAAGGCCAATTACAACTTTTACAACATTCCGCCCGAATAATGAATTTCGACCCCGGGCCCACATGGTCGGAACTCGGGGTTAGGACCAAAATCCGGTTACCCATCCCCCCACGAGTTCATGTATATGATTTGTTTCAAAATCGGACCTCAATTCGAGGTCAAATTCCCCAATTTATGAAAAACCCTATTTTCTAACAAAAACAAGAAATTCTACCATGAAAAACCTTTTATTTCTATTGAAAACATGTATAATGATGTTAAGAATTGAAAGAATTAAGTAAAAAGTGACTTACAATTGTTTTGAAGAAGAAGGAATCCGTGAATAATCGCAAATGGGTGTTTTTGGGTTGTGAAATGCGAATATTGAAGCTGGAAATCGTGATTTACAGGTCTCTGTGTTCGCATTTGCGAACATGGGTTCGCAATTGCGAACCCCGACCAATTTCTGGAGTTTGAAAAATAAGCTAAGGTTGGGAAGTTCGCATTTGCGAACTTTTGTTCGCATTTGCGAAGCCAAGGCAAAGCTGGGGGCTTCGCATTTGCGAACAAGGCTGGGAATTGCGAACACAGGCTAAATATTGGGAGGTTCGCATTTGCGAACTATTGTTCGCATTTGCGAACACCGGCAGAATAGTGTCGAGTTCGCATTTGCGAACTATTGTTCGCATTTGCGAACACAGGCATAGTAGGGTCAAGTTCGCATTTGCGAACTATTGTTCGCATTTGCGAACACAGGCACAATAGGGGGGAGTTCGCATTTGCGAACTATTGTTCGCATTTGCGAACTCTGCAGAATAGTGAGGAGTTCGCATTTGCGAACTATTGTTCGCATTTGTGAACTCTGCAGACCAGTTGCAGACAGCAACTTCTAACATGAGAAATTGATCTCGTGGCCTATCCAAAGTTCACCCGAGCCCTCGGGGCTCCAAACCAAATATGCACACCGACTTAAAAACATCATACGAACTTGCTCGCGCGATCAAATCGCCAAAATAACATCAAAAATCAATAATTCACATCGAATTCAAGCCTAAATTTCTTAAAACTTTCCGAATTGCACATTCGATCTAAAACCCAACCAAACGACGTCCGAATGAGATGAAAATTTGCGGACATATCCAAAATCACATAATGAAGCTACAGAAATGGTCGGAATTCCATTCCGACCCCCGGATCGAAATCTCACCTATCGTTCGGATTCGCCAAAATTTCAACCTTCGGCATTTCAAGCCTAATTGAGCTACGGACCTCCAAAATACATTCGGACGCGCTCCCAACCCCGAAATCACCTAACGGAGCTAATGGAACCATCATATTTCCGTTCCGAGATCATCTTAATACTGTTCCGGTTACGGACCATTTTCTATCTTTAAAGCTCTCATTTAGGGACTAAGTGTCCCAAAGTACCTCAAATTTCAGGGCCGACTCTTCCGGCAAACCACAATAGCATAAATGAACTTAGGGAAACAGTTAAATTGGGGATTGGGGCGTAATTTTCTAAAATGACAGGTCGGGTCGTTACAACAATATAACGAGCAGTGGTGTATTGTAAGTCCCCGCTTAGCTGTATTGCGTTTAGGGGCAATAATTGATACCACAGTTAGAACTGTTATTACTGTAGACGATATCGGAAAACGGACTGGCCCCATGCTTTGGTAATGGCTTCTCTAGTCTTCCATACAGTCAACCTAAATTAAACGAATAAAGCTAGATTTAAATAACCAACTAAAGTATTTTGATGAAATCAATACTTTGTATCCCAGTCTAGATGGCCGTGCGGACTACCGCCAGCCTTGTAGATCTTGGATCGAAATATGGTATCGGAACTATTTTTAAGATTCCCACTATTATTTTTTTTATTTTTTTAAGTTTTGCACTTTATTTTATTTTATAAAAGAAAGGACCACTTTCTTTTATTTTTCTTTTAAAAATCAAACTTTCTTTTGCTTTTGATTTTTTTAATTTTCAGCCACTTTTAACTTTTATTTTTTTAATTTGAACTTTATTTCCTTTTTCAAGTAATTAAACCTATGGGCCAATCATAGCAAGTCGTAATAATTCAAAAACCATGTAAAAGAGATAATAATAATAATAATAATAATAATAATAATAATAATAATAATAATAATAATAATAATAATAATAATAAAACTAGGCCTGCATGCTTTAATAGTTTTCTGCTGCATGCATGGTCATACAAATTGTAGTAGGATGCATCGGCACGACAACCACATAAGTCCATTTGACTGATATGATTGTAGTCATAACAGACTGGGAGTAATGTAATATGATTGTAGTAGGATGCATCTGTCACGACCCCAGATCCGGTCGTGATGGCGCACATCACACTGCTAGGCCAGACCGACCAATCAACAAAGTCACGAAGCCGGCAACTCACATTTAACCACTTTTAGGCATAATCAAGATCAAATAATCACAAAGAAAATATTCTAATACGGGGATCACGTCCCAAACCAACAAAACCTCCCAAAGACCAGGAGTCATGAGTCATGAGCCTCTATAGAGTGTATAAAGTGTGATAGTGTCTACGACGATGCTCAAGTTCAGAAATAGATATCAACATGAATAAAAGTAAGCTGGAAAGTCAGGTCCTACGGAAGCTGCCAGCTACCTCGACTGACCAAATGCACTCCCGAGCAGCTATAGAATCAACTTTGTTGTGATGTACCTGGATCTGCACACATGGTGCAGGGTGTCGGGTGTGAGTACTTCTAACTCAGGGGTAATAAAAGTAAATAGTGCTAAAGGAAAGAAAACCACGCAAGGCACTATCTCATGCTACACAATACATAACTATCTTTTTATTCCTTTCGAGCATATGTGAGTAGATTATTTAGAAATCTCAATTTTTAGCTTTCTTTCTTTCATGATAACATACCAATACCTGGGAACAATCTCAAGAAGTGCAAGTCTGCACTCAAACCAGCCCCTCGGGCTCAACACTCCTTAACAATTTTCACCAGGAGATCTGGTCAATAAGGCAAATAATGCATGTGTGCCAATAATGTATGAGTGCTAAATGTTATGCCACGTAATACACATAAACTAATGTATGTATGCCATGCAATGCATATGATGCTGTGGTGTACAACCCGATCCATGCAAAGGCACCCGCGCTCACTGTGGGGGTTCAGAATCCGGAGGGGCTCCTAAAGCCCAAGCGCAATATCAATATCACACCTGCTGCGGCGCGCAACCCGATCCAAATACCACTGCGGCGTGCAGTCCGATCCATGCATGTGTATGCATATGCTCACATAAATCGTCATGCTCTAACATATGGCCCTCGGCCCCAATCAGTCTAACAAATAATCAAGAAAAGCCCCTCGGGCAACAGTATCATATTAGCTCACAGCTAGAAATGTCATTAAGACCTTGTTCAAATTTTTCATAACCTTATAAAAATGCTCAGCAGGGAAATACCATTTAAAAACCTTAGACCGAGACAAAAATATGTACAGTGTTATCAAGACAGTGATACCAATCCCTAAAGGATTCAATTAATCGGCACGAAGCCCAAGCATGATAATTAGTCCAATTCATGATAATTAATATCTTTTATTAGGATGTCAATTCAATTTCAAGCAATTAGGTGTACTTATTGATTACGCGGGACGGACCAAGTCACAATCCCTAATGGTACTCTACCCCACGCCCGTTATCTGGCGTGCAAGTCACTTTAATACAGTACTAAGATGAGCAAGTCCGGGGTTTACTAACCCTGAGGACATCATTTACAAGTATTACCCATCTCGATCCGGCGAACACTCAAGCTCCGCGACACCTTAGCTCCTCAAACCAGCATCCACACACGCCAAAACTAGCCAAATTCAGTACAAATATATCAAAATAGGCTAATAGAACAACACCCAATCGAACACAATCAAATTACATGAAAAACCACAAAGTTGCCAAAACCCGACTTTCGGCACGCTTCTCGAATAATTACAAAAGTTACATATTCGGATTCCTTATCTCAATACGAGTCCATACATATAAAGTTTCCCAAAATCGGACTCTGTTTGCCCATTTAAATCGATGATTTACCATAACCTAGGCTTAGGGAAAAAATCCCCCATTAATCCTCCCATTTAAAGTGAAATAATTGAAGATTCTAAGATAAAATCGCGTATTTAGACCATAGAATTTACCTCCAATGTTTACCCGGTGAAATCCCCTCTTGAAGCTCTCAAAAATCATCCAAACGAAATGAAATCAATGAAAGAAATAAACCAATTTTGTGTAAAAAGAATCTGCCTGTGCTTCGTCGAGTTGTACCTTGCACCTGTGCTATACAAGTTGTACATCCTAGTGCTCCAGCAGTCCTTTTCCGTCGATCATAACTTCCAGTACAGATGTCTAAATTACGAGTTCTTTAGCTTTCTGGAAATTAGACACGAAGGTCTACAACTTTCGTGTTTTGTACCTTTTGTGATTCCTTATAGATTACAAGATATGAGCTCCCAAAGTAGCCAAAAAGCTGCTGAAAATTATCTGCTGCGACAGCAGCTTTTTCCAAAATAAAAAATGCATGTTATTGCATCCGAAATCACCCCGAGGCCCTCGGGACCTCAACCAAAAATACAAACTCAACCTTATACTTCATTCAAACTTGCTCGGATCATAAACACGGTACCTTAAACATAAACAATTACCAAAATCCTAGAATTCGATTCAAACTTAAACTTAACCTTTCAAAATTCACATTCGATCAAAAACCCGACCAAACGATGTCTGAATGACCTGAAAAACTTGCATAGGTATCCAAAGTTACCTAACAAAGCTACTGCAACTGTCGTAATTCCATTCCGACTCCCGAATCAAAATATCACCTATCGATCGTATTCCGCCAAAATTTCAACTTCACCAAAATAGGCTAACTTCTTCACTGGACCTCCAAAATTACTTCCGATTGCGCTCATAAATCTTAAATCACCCCCCTAAACTAACCGAATCATCGGAATTCAGTTCCGAGCCCTCTAACTCATAAGTCTACGTTGGATTGACTTTTCCAACTTAAGCTTTCCTTAAAGAGATTGATTGTCCTATTTCCTACCAAAATTGATCCGAATTGACTCAAAGTTTGCACACAAGTCACCTTCGACAGTACGGACTTGCACCAACTTTCGGAATCACATTCTGACCCCGATATCAAAATTTTCACTTCCGGTCGAATTTTCTCATAAACCTTCAAATTCCTATATTTAGCCAAATGACTTCAAAATGACCTCCGAACATCTGAATTCACTTCTGATCGCGTTCCCAACTCCAAAATCACCATACGGATCTATTCCCAGACACGGAATCCCAAATGGACATCTATAACTATAAAATTCCTTCCAACCCAAATTTATGAAATTTTTCTAAATACTAACTTCCACCATATACGCCGAAATGCTCGCGGGTTATCAAAAACCAAATTCGTATACGCCCAAGTTCAATATCATCATACGAGCATGCTGGAACTTTTAGATCCCAATTCCGAGATCATTTACTCAAAATTCCAATCCTAGTTCATTTCTTCAACTTTAAGCTTTCAACATGAGAATTTCCATTTAAATTTGACTCCAAACTTCCTGAATTTTAATTCTGACCACATAAATAAGTCAATATACCTGAGATGAAGCTGTTCATGGCCTCAATCTGCTGAATGACACATCGGAGCTCAAAACGACCGGTCGGGTCGTTACAATTTCCTCCACTATAGCAGGTGAGTGCAGTGGTAACGTAGTTCACTGTAGCTCGCAGGAGTCCCACATCGGAAATGAGAGGGGGAGTCCTGGGCTATATTAGTAAATCCTTGGACAACATGTGTAGACGCATTTTCCCCAGTCTTGGGCTGGAGGAGGACCAAATCGATGCGGGCGTGGCCCAAAGCAGACAATATCTACAATGTTGGGCCAGGTCGTTACAGTTGGTATCAAAGCCGACTCTCCAATGTACAATGAGTGGGTACCTACAACGAGGACGTTGTGTCCTTGTTGGTGGGGTGAGTGTAGTGGTAACGTAGTTCATTGTAGCTCGCAGGAGTCCCACATCGGAAATGAGATGGGAGTCCTGGGCTATATTAGTAAGGCCTTGGACAACATGTGTAGACGCGTTTTCCCTAGCCTTGGGCTGGAGGAGGACCAAATCGGTGCGGGCGTGGCCCAAAGCGGACAATATCTACAATGTTGGGCCGGGTCGTTACAGTATATATATATATATATATATATATATATATATATATATATTCTATTTCTCTCTTTTATATTACTAATTAATAAAACTAAAATGCTAAGATTAAATTATAAAAGCCAAAATTTTCTTAAAATACCAATTAACTCCTAATAATAATTATCACACAAAATTAAACATCAATTAAAATAAAATCGCACAATTTGGACATTAAATGCTAAAAATGCAAAAAATACATTTTTTGGGATTTTCTATTTTTTGCAAAACAAACTTAATTACTCATAAATGTAGAATTATATCCTAGATGTAAATGTGATATATTTGGTATTTTATATTAATTTTAACAAATTAAATATGTATAGATAAATACAAATAATTATCCAAAAACGCTGCAAAAATCTGAAAATTGCACACAAAGAAATTTTGTTTTATTTTGATTTTTTTGGAGTATTTCTCTTATAGGGCAAGTATTACGTGCTCACAGCTGCCCCTCTTTGCCCGAAAACACGAAGAGTTTTCGTGCAAACACAAGTGAGGGGATACGAACGATTTTTGCCCGTTTGATACTCCGTGTGAAGCATTTTTTTTAGAATATTTGACCGAACCATTGCTTCAAAAGGTCTCCTACATATCCCTGGCTAAAAAGGAATCTAGTCAATGTTGGTTGGGAAGTTTTGGTAGCTGGGACTACCATGTGACTATGATTTTGCTGTTACTGATGTTGCTGTTGCGGCTACCGCTTGCCGACCTCCTTATTACACCATGCTAAAAGAAAATTAGAATCTATACTAAATAATAGTGTATGAATTGTAAAATCTTATCTATATCATCAACTTGTTCTTGTGTTGCCTTGAACTTGTATCTTGTGTTCTTCTAATGGAGTTCTTGTTGTTGCCTTTGCGATGTTTTCGCCATTCCTCTTTATGTTGCTTGTCTACTATAATTTGAAGTATATGTGTCCATTCTTCAGGTGGGCTCTTTCTTGCAATTACTTGAGAAAGTATTCCCTTGTTCTCTAGGTGGGCTCCTTGAAGAAGTATTCCCTTGTTCTCCATGTGGGCTCCTGCTTGCGATTAATTGAGAAAGTATTCCATGGTTCTCCAGGTGGGCTCCTGCTTGCGATTACTTGAAAAGTATTCCCTTGTTCTCCAGGTGGGCTCCTGCTTGCGATTACTTGAAAAAGTATTCCCTTGTTCTCCAGGTGGGCTCCTACTTGCGATTACTTGAGAAAGTATTCCCTTGTTCTCTAGGTGGGATGCTTCTTTGCGATTACTTGAGAAAGTATTCCCTTATTATCCAGGTGGGCTCCTGCTTGTGATTACTTGAGAAAGTACACGTGCTCACAGTTGCCCCTCTTTGCTCGGGAACACGAAGAGTTTCAGTGCAAAGATAAATGAGCAGTAATGAGAGATTTTTGCCCACTCGCATATTCCATGTGAAGCATTTTTTGAAAATTTTGACCGCATCCTGCTTCAAGGATTGCCCACATATCCTGGGCTAAACAGGAAACAGGTCAGTGTAGTTCTGGAATGTCTGGTAGATGAAACTACTAGAGAGCTGTGACTCTATTGCTGCTGCTTGTTATCGCTGCCTGCTAATCTCCTTATTACACTGTGTTAAAAATAAGCTAAGCTAAACTATGCTCTATATCTTACCAAATTCTAGCTATATCTTTCAACTGATTCTTGTGTTTCGTTTGCATCTTCCATTCTTCGAGAAGACTCTTGCTTGTAACTTGCTTTAAATATATTCCCATATTCTTCAGGTGGGCGCCTAATTGCAAAACTTGAAAAGTATTCCCTTGTTCTTCAGGTGGGTGCCTGCTTGTAAAACTTGAAAAGTATTCCCTTATTCTTCCGGTGGGTGCCTTTTTACTATAAAAATAAAGAAAAACCTTCTGCCCCAGTATGGGGTTTTAAATATATCATGCTATTGAATGTTAGCTTAAAAAGAAGAATTTCATTTTGAAAAATATTCCCTTGTTATCCAGGTGGGCGGCTGATTGAAAAAAAAAACTTGAAAAATATTCCCTTGTTATCCAGGTGGGCGCCTGATTACAAAAAACTTGAAAAATATTCCCTTGTTATCCAGATGGGCGCCTGATCGCAAAAACATGAAAAATATCCCCTTGTTATCCAGGTGGGCGCCTGATTACAAAAAAAACTTGAAAAATATTCCATTGTTATTTAGGTGGGAGCCTGATTGCAAAAACTTGAAAAATATTCCCTTGTTATCCAGGTGGGCGCCTGATTGTAGAAACTTGAAAAATATTCCCTAGTTATCCAGGTGGCGCCTGATTCCAAAAAACTTGAAAAATATTCCCTTGTTATCCAGGTGGGCGCCTGATCGCAAAAAACTTGAAAAATATTCCCTTGTTATCCACGTGGGCGTCTGATGGGCGCCTGATCACAAAAAACTTGAAAAATATTCCCTTGTTATCCAGGTGGGCGCCTGATCGCAAAAAAACTTGAGAAATCTTCCCTTGTTATCCAGGTGGGCGCCTGATTACAAAAACTAAAAACGAAGAAGAAATGTTTTGCCCTAGTTTGATAACTAGGTGTAACATTTCAGTTTTTAAATAAAAGGTAATACTTCCCTTATTCTTTAGGTGGGTGCCTGGTTACTGATTCTTTCATCGTAGATTTTGTCCTCCATTGTTGGTTTCCTTGGATCGCTTTCCCTTATTTTCCAGGTGGGTGCCTGATTTTGCCGAGCTTTATACTCCCTTGTGTGTCCACATTGGTCACATTCACTTTAAAGTGATTAGTAAGAATTTGAATCTTTTGTCCCTGTTCTAATCAATGAACAACTTATTAGTATAAAAATGGTACTTAGTGGCTGGCATTCTTGTTGGCCTTGCTTCCACTCTTGAATTTGCTTCAGCTTGCTTTTGTGCTTCCTTGTTGTAACTCCTGGTTGTTTTTCAACAATTTTCTGAACTCAACTTTTCCTTATAATTCCCTTTTGTTGTTTTTCCTTTTTCCTTTTGCTATATGATCACCATATGTTGTTTTATTTCTCTTGTCCTTTGAAGGACCCCAATCTTATTGTGCCATTTAAGTGAGAAAGTTATAATTAGCTTACAACTAGCAATGTCTTGTAGACAGATTTTCAAGAAAAGAAAATGAAATTCAATGACCTTGAATTTTGAGGGTAGGAATATTTTCAGAATAAAAGGACGAGACTTATCTGAATGGGAAGGCTGATTCCTTTGATCATGCCGTGCATTCGGGCTAACCGACCCAGTCTGTCCCTCCAAATTACTTGTCAACATATTTATCTTTTTCACCAAACCCAAACTTTACTTGCTTTGCCGCTTTCTTCCCACAAAATCCTTTCTCACTTTCGCCTTATGGTGCCTGTGAGGTTTTCACCAGTAAGGCTCTCTCATTTCATTCTTCTCGGCTGACGTCGTCTTATGGTGGCCGTGAGGGTTTTCACCAATAAGACTCTCTCATTTTTATTTTTTTATCATTTTCTTCATCTTCAGGTACCCGGGTGTTTTCCATAACATGCTTTTAATCACCTACTTGTACTTCCATTTTTCTTGAAATTAATTTGAAGGTCTTTCTTTGGACTGTAATGTGGCTTTTGGATGGGTTTTAGAAAGGAAGATATAAAGGCTCAAATTTTCTAACTTGGGTTTCAAAATTACAACTTTTGGAATCATATCCTTCATAATGATCATAACTTCTGCCCAAGTTTCAATTTTTGGGGGAATCTTGGGTTTTCTTTCTGCTGTGACTGAACCTCAGTGAGGCTACCTACGTACCCTTTCGGGATCAAGTCTAAACGTAGTTAGGATCATAAGATTGCTTCATTGTTGCGATATTGACTTCTCCCAATTTTCTTCTTTTGTATTATTTTTTTCTCTTTTTTTTTCTTTTCTTTTGTTATTTTTCACATTTTTTCTTCTTCTTTTTTACAACTCTTTTTTTTCAACTTTTTTTTTTTTTTGCTTTTCTTCTTTTCTTTGTCATTCCATCATTCCGTTTTTGACTTCATTGTTGATTCCGAAAGAGGGGTATGAAAGAATAATATAACAATGCTCAAAGGGATAGCAATGGATAAAGTGTTTAGATAGCGAAATTAGATGTCTTCATCATCTAATACAATTAGATACATGAAAGAAATCATACATAATATCTTTTGACCGCATTAGAGTTAATGGTTGTCTCTATGCATTTTCCTTCTATGTCTGTCAAATATAATGCTCCATTGGACAACACACGAGATACAACAAATGGCCCTTGCCAATTAGGAGCGAACTTCCCTTTTGCCTCTGCCCAATGAGGTAAGATGCGCCTTAATACCAATTGTCCAACTTCAAACTTTCGCGGATGTACTTTCTTATTATATGCTCTGGCCATTCTTTGTTGATACAGTTGTCCATGATATACTGCTGCCTGTCTTTTCTCGTCAATTAAACTCAATTGTTCTAACTGGGCTTTTACCCATTCATCATTATCAATCTCTCCCTGTGCAATGATTCGAATGGAGGGTATTTCAACTTCCGCAGGTATCACTGCCTCCGTGCCATACACTAATGAATAAGGGGTTGCACCTATCAAAGTGCGCATAATTGTGCGATAACCCAACAAAGCAAAGGGTAATTTCTCATGCCATTACCTCGATCCTTCCACCATTTTCCAAAGGATTTTCTTGATATTCTTATTTACGGCTTCAACTGCTCCATTTGCTTTGGGCCGATAAGGTGTAGAATTGGGATGCATAATTTTAAACCTTTGACATGTCTCTGCCATAAGATGACTGTTAAGGTTGGATCTATTGTCTGTAATAATTACCTTCGGAATTTCGAGACGATAAATGTTGTTTCCATGTACAAATTCCACCACTGCCTTCTTGGTTACCGCTTTGAATGTCTTTGCCTCCACCCATTTGGTAAAATAATTAATGGCAACTAGAATAAACTTGCGCCCATTAGATGCTGCCGGCTCTATTGGACCAATGACATCCATGCCCCAAGCAACAAAAGGCCATGGTGCCGACATCGTATGCAATTCATATGGTTGAGAATGAATCAAATCCCCATGTATCTGGCACTGATGACATTTTTGTACATATCTGATACAATGTTCCATAGTAAGCCAGTAATATCCAGTCCTGAGTATTTTCTTTGCTAACACATACCCACTCATGTAGGGTCCACAGGCTCTTGTGTGTACCTCAGTAATGATTGTAGTAGCCTATTTTGCATCTATACATCTTAACAAACCCAAATCTGTGGTTCTTTTGTATAAAATCCCTCCACTAAAGAAAGATCCACTGGCCAATCGTCTTATGGCTCTTTTTTTATCCCCTGTAGCTTGTACCGGGTATACCCCAATTCTTAGATATTCTTTGATATCATGGAACCATGGTTCGCCATCAAGTTCCTCTTCTACTGTATAATAATAAGCATTCTGATCATGAACTTGGATTTGTAATGGATCCACATAAGCTTTATCTGGATGGGGTAATATAGATGATAGAGTAGCCAGAGCATCAACAACTTCATTGTGCATTCTTAGGATATGTTTAAATTCTATGGATTGAAACTGCTGACATAATTCATGTAGACACTATCGGTACGGTATGAGTTTCAAATTCCGTGTCTCCCATTCTCCTTGAATTTGATGTATCAAGAGATCCGAGTCACCCATGACCAAAATATCTTGAACACCCATGTCTATCGCCATTCTTAATCCCAATATACACGCTTCATATTCAGCCATATTGTTAGTATAGAATAAGCGGAGTTGAGCGGTAACATGGTAATGCTGACCCGTTTCTGAAATGAGTATAGCTCCAATTCCAACACCTTTGTTGTTAATAGCCCCATAAAAGTATAACTTCCATCCCGGCTTTTCATCTTGTTTCAATTCTTCACTATTCATTGTCTCCTCTTCAGGGAAATATGTTTTCAGTGGTTCTTACTCATCGTCGACTCGATTTTCTGCTAGATGATCAACAACTGCTTGCGCTTTCATCGCAGTGTAGGTTACATAAAAAATATCAAACTTTGTAAGCAGAATTTGCCATTTAACAAGTCTCCCCGTGGGCATAGGCTTCGGGATTATGTACTTCAGTGGGTCCAAATGAGATATGAGATAAGTGGTATAAGCCGAAATGTAGTGTTTCAACTTCTGTGCAACCCAAGTCAAGGCACAACATGTTCTTTCCAACTGAGTATATTTTAACTTATAAGATGTAAATTTCTTACTGAGATAGTAAATTGCTTGCTCCTTCTTTCCCGTTTCATCTTGTTGCCCTAGTACATAACCAAAGGAATTATCCAATATGGTTAAATAAAGGATCAAGGGCTTTCCGGGTTCTGGAGGAACCAATGCAGGGGGATTGGCTAGATATTCCTTGATTTTATCAAATGCGACTTGACATTCATCAGTCCATTTTACTGCAACATCTTTCTTCAATAATTTGAAAATAGGCTCACAAGTTGACGTCAGTTGGGCAATAAATCTGCTAATGTAATTCATTCTGCCTAGCAAACTGATCACATCTTTCTTGCTCTTTGGCAGAGGTAACTCCTGAATAGCTTTGATCTTGGATGGGTGCAATTCAATACCACGCCGACTTACCACAAACCCCAATAATTTCCCTGATGGTACTCCAAAAGCACATTTTGTTAGATTGAGCTTGAGATTGTATCTCTGAAGCCTCAGAAACAACTTCCTCAGGTCTTTAACATGGTCGTATTGCTTCCTGGATTTGATAATGACATCATCCACATAAACTTCAATCTATCGATGTATCATGTCATGAAACGTGGTAGTCATTTCTCTCATATATGTGGCTCAAACATTTTTCAATCTGAACGGCATTACTCTATAACAATATATTCCCCAAGGCGTGATAAAGGCTGTCTTTTCTGCATCTTCTTCATCCATCAGGATCTGATGATAACCCGCATAACAATCCACAAATGTCCGAATCTCATGTTTGGCACAATTGTCAATTAGTATGTGGATGTTTGGCAATGGAAAATTATCCTTCGGACTTGCTTTGTTGAGGTCTCGATAATCAACACACACTCTGGTTTTTCCGTCATTCTTCAGAACAAGTACAACATTAGCTAACCAGGTGGGATATTTGGTGACCCGTATGACCTTCGCCTCAAATTGTTTGTTGACTTCCTCTATTATTTTCACGCTGACATCTGTCTTGAACTTTCTTAACTTCTGCTTGATGGGCTGGCATTCCAAATAAGTGGGCAACTTATGTACCACCAAATCAGTACTTAGCCATGGCATGTCATCATATGACCATGCAAATATGTCTTTGTATTCATGTAGTAACTTTATCAAGTCCTCTCTGAGTGAGGTTTCCAAATGAAAACTAATCTTTGTTTCCCAAACGTTTACCTCATTTCCCAAATTAATAGACTCCGTCTCATTCAAGTTTTGTTTGGGTTTCTCCTCATAGTTGCTCAGATTTTTAGTAATTTCTTCCAAAACTTCCTCGTCATCATACTCCACTTCATTATTGTATTCAATTTATTGTATTACTATTTGATTATTAAGACCGGGCCGAGAATTCCTTATGCATGACACATAATTGAAATCAGCGTATAACGGACTGTACAAGAAAAGTAAAGAAAAATAAAATAAGGCTATCTGAATGGAGGAAGAAAGAAATTGCATTTCATTAAAATTTCAAAAGATAACAAGGTTTGACACGTCAGATTGGATGGAACATAGAATTAGTATATAGCCTTGAAATAAAAAAGATTTAAGAATGAAACATCAAAGCTAACTACCACAACTCCCTTCTAGTCGGAAAAGGAGTAGCTTCCTAGTTATTCAGCTTGATCTGGGATCCAACAAAATGGACGTCCATTTTACTTGTACCCTCAGCTACCTCTACCATATTCATATCTTCGAACAACCTCTCATGTCTTTCTAACAACTCCTTATCTGTCCTTATCTATGCTTGACTGGGCATGACCGTTGCCGGACGCCTTTTTGTACCAGGCTTGACGAATGAATAGGAGAGTTCAGAGATAGGCTTAGGGAGGTTCCATCCTTTCTTTTTCACTTTTCGGGCTCTTTTTATGTCAGTAATGGTTGTCTTGAAACCCAATCGGAAAGTGTCAATGATACCCGGAAGAGATACTGGCTGTGTTATTCCTTATAGTGCAGCTCCTAAACCTTTCCGAGGGAGAAAGCCATTTTTCAACATCTCCGTAGCAACCATGACTGACGCGGAAGCTATCTTGGGCATCAGAATGTTTTTGCCTTAAGATATTGTATCCATAGATATAGTGTATACCATTTGGTATACCCAGGGACCTTTATCACGCTCGACTTCTTCAAATGGTGTGATGACATTGCAGGAATTATCTTCACCATGAACCACTATTTCTTGATGATCCTATTCGAATTTAACCATTTGATGGAGTGTGAAAGGTACTACCTTTGAAACATGAATCCATGGATGTCCTAGTAAGAGATTGTAGGATACGGAAATGTCCAAAACTTGAAATTTCATGATAAACTCCACTGGTCCGATAATAAGTTCCAATATGATGTCTCCAATAGTGTTCTTCCGCCTCCGTCAAATCCTCTCACGCATATACTATTCCTATGGATTCTTTCATGATCAATCTTAAGCTTGCCCAAAGTAGATAAAGGACATATGTTGGCACTTGACCCATTATCAACCAGTACGCGGGTCACCACTAATTCTTCACATTTCACCTAAGATATAATTCCCTGTTGTGCTCTGTCCCCTCCATCGGTAGTTCATCATCTAAAAATATATTTTGTTTGCCTCGAAGATTTTGTTTGTGATCTTTTCTAAATGACTCACTGTGATCTTTTCTGGTACATGGGCCTCGTTCAGGATCTTCATTAATGTATTACAGTGTTCATCAGAATGAATCAACAATTACAACAAAGATATATGCGCTGGTGTTTTCCTCAACTGCTCAACTATAGAGTAATCTTGAGCTTTCATTTTATTCAAAAATTCCTCGTCTTCTTCTTCAATGACAACTTTCTTTACATTGGCCGGATTATATTTTGTAACTTTCGCCTTCCTCAATTCATCGGGAGCAAAACATCTCCCTGATCTAGTCAAACCATGGGTTTCACAAATATCCTCCTTGATTTTCTTTCCTTTATACATGACGGTCACCTTGCTGTAATTCCAAGGAACAGTTTTGGTGTTCCATATGGGCATTTGAGTAACTGGCTTAATAATAACTGGCTCTAGCTGAGCTCCTTTTACAATTAATACGGGCTTTACACTCACTCCGGGCACTGTTACCTTTACTAGCTCGGGTTCTGCTTTCACTTCTGGCTTGTTCATAGATGGCTTGACTGGTATTTTCTCGCTTATGGCTTTCTCCTCTGTGTTTCTCCCGCTCTCTTTGATTATTATTACAGCATGAGAGGCCTTCTTGCAATTTCCCCCTTGTACCACTTCTATCATATGGGTCTCGTGGTGCACGTGCAGAGGGTTCTGTGTTATATTAGGAGCCTCAGAAGACTGAACTTCAATTCATCTAGAGTCGATGAGCTCCTATATTGCAGTCTTTAGGTGCCAACATTTTTCAGTGTCATGCCCTAGGGCTCCTGAACAATATTCACAATTAACAGATTGGTCCAAGTTTCTCGGTGGTAGATTGGGGATTTTGGGCTCTATGGGGTTTAACATCCCGAGTTGTCTTAGTCTATGGAAAAGACTGGTATACGACTCACCCAAGGGAGTAAATGTTTTCTTCCTTTGTGTCCTGTCATTCTTGACTCCGGGGTTAGGGCGGAAACTTGTTCCATTGGGATTTTTGTATGTTTTTGGTGGTGGGTATATGTTCTGGGTGTGGTAAATATTTTGAGGTGTTGAAGTTCGCCATGGAGTAGAAGGTGGTTGATAGGTTTGAGCGTGATGTACAGAAAATTGTGGAACAAGACGAGGGTAATAGTGTTGTGGTGGGCCATATGGTGTTGGTGGGTAGGGTTGATGTGGGCGAGGCTGATGGTAGTATGGATTGGGACTCCTGGACCAAGACCTCCCTTCTATGACTGCCACCTCTTCCTTCTTCTTTTTCCTGATTTCTCCACCTGTACCTATCTGGATCGCCTGGTTCGTAGCTTTTATGGCTGAATAGCTCATAATTTTGTTTGACTTTAACCCTTCCTCAACCAAGCTTCCCATTTTAACTACGTCGTTGAATGTTTTCCCAATGGCAGATACTAAATGCCCATAGTATGTTGGTTCCAAAGCTTGTAGGAAACAGTCTACCATCTCTCCCTCCATCATAGGTGGGTCTACCCGAGCAACTTGCTCCCTCCACCTAAAGCCATCTTCTCAAAAACTTTCTCCCAGCTTTTTCTCCATCTTTGTCAGTGTCAGCCTATCTGGTTTGCAATGTTTTTGAAAATGGTTTGCAAATGCCTGGGCCAGATCATCCCAAATAAACCACCTGGTATGGTCTTGCTTGGTATACCATTTGAGAGCTGAACCACTAAGACTTTGGCTAAAGTAAGCCATGAGTAACTCATCTTTCCCACCAGCTCTACGTATCTTGTTGCAGAACCCTCTTAAATGTGCTACTGGGTCGTCGTGGCCATCATACAGATCACATTTTGGCAGCTTAAATCCTGCTGGCAGCTGCACTTCAGGGAATAGACATAAATCCTTGTAAGCTACGCTTACTTGACCACCCAAGCCCTACATGTTTCAAAATGATTGCTCGAGGCATTTCATCTTTCTAGCCATCTCTTCCTGCTCAGGATGTTTAGGTGGTTTCTCCTTTTCATCCATATAATTGAGAGGGGTATAATAATCATTATGTCAGAAAGTAGGTTCCAGGGGGTAATAATGGTTGTCTTGGATGTGGAATAATGGTTCAGTGGATGATTTATGCAAGGTAGCTGGTGGTGGGGCCACACATACATGGTTAACATGTAGTGGTGGTGGTGGTGGTGGTGGAACTTGATTTGGGATTGGAGGTGGTGCTTGTGATGTGGTTGCATAGTAGGGTGGGTATGTGGGGTAAGTGGAGGATGAGTTCATAGTGGGTAGGTCTTATGCTGGGACTAGTGGAGGGATGTATGTGGGGTTGGCCGGGTATGTGGGTAAAGGTTGTCCCTTCGCCCAAGCCTGGTACATCTCGGCCATTTGTTGTTTGAGCTTATACATCTCCTCTTTCATACTGTTCACGTCCACTACCTCATCTTCCATTACTGGGTCCATAACTGTTGCTTCAATTTCCTGAGTAATTGCCTTTGTCATATTCTTGGAACGAGTGTTGTAATGGTGAGTTGCTAGAATGCCAGTTACTAACCACCTATCTGTTACTCAACAATGACAAAACTTGTTAGTGGTTAGGCCATAATGGGTGAAAATTACAGATTAAGAATACAATTTTGCCTGGTAGTATGCGTCATCGCAGCCTTGTTGTCTTAATTGATTTGCCAATTCTTTTGTTTTTGGCTTTTTCTTTTCTTTATATTTATTACCACCGACGTTCTCTTGTTTTCATTTTTCATTTCTTTTCTTATTTTCCTTTTTTTTTCATTTTTCATTGATCGGTCATACATATTTGCCTTTGCACAAGTATTTAAAGAAAAAGAATAATAAAACAAATTTGGAAACTTTCAACTTCATTAATAACCAATCATTGATTACAAAGATAATACTCTAATGATAATTGTACTACAACCTCAAAATGCATGTCCTAAGAATACATTAAAGATCCTTGTGCCTGTGAGACATCGTTCGATCTTACCGCGGGCTAATATGCATGTACCCTTTGGAGTTTATCTAAATCTCTCATTACTTGATTTACAAATATCATTGTTGAGGCGGCAAATGTGGACTGGGTCATATCTTCGCATATCTGGCATTTCCGAGTAATATAATGAGCAATGCTGACAATTCTCTCTCTAATCATTCCTTTCTCTTGGAGTAACCTCCCTATTTGTTCAGCACGGGCATTCAGAGTCTGCTGGCTTTTCTCTTGAAGCTGCTGCAGTTCCATTTCTAACCGGGCCATGGCCATATAGCGATGTTTTCTTTCCATGTCAAACTTTTTTACTTGTTTGCTATTTTTGACCTCGATAGTGACAATCTTTTTCCTCAACTGAGAAACTTCAATATTATGTTCTTCTTTCAATTGTTGGATCTTACGAGCCCTTTCTTCAGCATTTCTAGCCAATTGCTTCCAAACCCCGATTAATTCTTTTTTAGCTTTGTCTAAATAAAAACTGTAGTCGTTCACCTTTCGCCGCAAATTATCAATCAGTTTTTGGTTACGGGCATGTCAAATAGGGGTTTCATTCATTGCTCTCATTTTCAGAATCTGAGCTTTTAATGCCCCATTTTCCTTAATCAGTTATTTCTTTTCACCCTCATCGGCCGCTGTTTGTAAGCTGCTCTCGAACTTGAGGTCTTGAACTTGCTTTTCTAACATACTGATTTTGGTTCTGTATTCGTTCTCTTTAGCCAACCAATCCCATCGCTCTTTTGACAACTCGGCAAATTCCTGAATGTGAGGTCTCTTCATTTGTCTTTCATGCTCATAATCTCTTATGTACCATGCAGAGTAACCATGTGACACTTCACCTCTAGCCCGATCACTTACACAAGTGTCCACTTTCAAACATTGACGCTCATTCCATATTTGCCGGATTTTTGCCTCAGTAAACTGCCCATCGGAACTAATCTCTATTACTTGAACGCTGAAATCTCCATCTTTTGGCACTATTTGATATCTTTCGAGTTGCCATAATACTCGATACGGTGCATAAGGTTGGATACTTTTGAGCCCCATTAAAAGAAAGTGCGATCCTTCTGCTGGCATGTATATGATTCAATCAATGGGTAGCCACCCGAATGCCCATTCTATCTGACTAGCGGTAAGAGATCGGAAGTATGTGATCCAACCTTTAGACCCCTCCGGCAACTTGACCCTTTTTATCCTCGTGTAGAATTCTTCTATGCAAGTCTTTTCTGATGATCCATAACTCACGAATTGAGGGTGATGGAATAAGTGCTCGATCATCCACATCTGTAATAGCAAATTGCATTCCTCGAAGAAATCTTCTCCAGCTTTACAAGCTGTGAGAGCACGAAATATACCGGCCACTATCATAGGTGCCAAAGTACTATTATCCTGTGTGAGGAGGGTACTAACAATCCCGGAAATTATGATTTTGATGTTCCCGTCTTTCCTTGGAAATATTATTAATCCCAAAAAGGCTACCATGAAAGTCAAACGCTATGTTCCTCCTATTTAGCCCGGTTTGCTATATTGCATAGTTTGTTTGTTGGGTTGTTAAATCCTCCAACGTGACCATATCTATGGTATATGAAATTCATACTGCAAAACCCAAGGACCAAATCTTCATTGTGAAAATTTTGGGCTATTTTCAAGGAATCCAGGAATCTGTGAGCGGTGATGGCCCTTGGAGCAACCGGGTATTTATCTTTCAGAGGGACCTCATTCTTACCAATGCAATTAGCAATCTCTTCTAGTGTCGGAATGAGCTCAAACTCTGAAAAATGGAGCACATTGTGTGCGGGATCCCAGCAGGTGACCAAGGCTCGAATAGTGTCTCATCGAGGTATGATATCAAGCAAACCGATAAGACCTTTTCAAATATTTCTTGACCTCATCTTGTCTGTCTTGACCCAAGTTATTCCACCTGAGCCGTAACTCCAAAGGGATTTTATTCATTAACAGAAAAGGTTCATTTTGCATAGTGCTCATCCTGCACATTTATTTAAAGGTAATTTAACCACATATTATTTGACTTAAAGTCAAAAAATATTTTTCAAAGGAAAATTTCCGTTTTTTTTTCAAAAAGTCCCTATTTGCGAATACGACCTTTTAACACTTCATCCGAAGATTTTAAGGCTGTATTAGTTATTTAGGGAGAGTGACTCAAAATTGGCCATTTTTGCGCAAACAGCCTTCCGGTGTGCTTTCGTGACATTTAGCTATTTTCAGCATCACTTTGATTTATTAATATTTTTGGTTGTTTTTGTAAAGGGGTGGTTGGACCCGTCAAGGGTTGCCTACGTATCTCGCCTAGTGGTGAGAATCAAACCAACGTAGTTCGGTCAAATTATTTTTTAGACCAACGATTTTTTAATTTCGACAAAACTGACTTAATCCTACTATTTTTGATAATTCCCTCGAAAGTTTGACAGAGTTTCGTTAGTATTTAGACATCGATTTTTTTTCTAAAATTGCTATTTTTCTTTTCTTTCCCTCAATTATTTTACCGGTCAGCCTAATGGCCCAAGACAAATAAATGCAACATATAATCATACTCGGTCTTTTCATATCTGGGTTACATGTCCTAGACGGACCCAACCTCTGTGTTAAGTCCCCTAAGTCAGATATGATGCAAATAATTCTCTTAATTCTAGCTCAATATCCTGATTTTCATTGGTTCTAGACTGTGTACCCGAGCGGACAACTCGAGTCGAGGAGTGGGCTACGTACCAAGGACCCGCGAGATCGTCTGACTTAGTATCTTTTCCGGTATCTATTTCTTATTTGGTATTGACAAAACAGAAAGGGGAGTCTCAACCAGTAAGCACATCCCCGGAGGTAAGAAGAGAAGTGTTTTCGGCACAATTTTTATATATAATTCACGTAATATCAAAGCGGTAAACATATAGCACATCGATCAAAACATATAATGAAATCATATATAATCAAAAATATCAATTTCACTGAGCTCGAATTCATAAACCCTGAACTGAAGTTCTGGGTTTCTGTTCCCCAGCAGAGTCGCCAGAGCTGTCACACCTTTTTTTTTCTCTACTGAAATGTGTATTACTACACTATACCCGTGCGGGTGTAGAAGGGGTTTTTCCAATTTAAGGACAGTCGGAACGAGATTAGTTATTTAAGTTTTCAGAGTCACCACTTGAGAATATAATGGTGCCCCAAGTCACCAATTTAATCCCAAACCGAGGAAAGTTTGACTCAGTTACACTCTACAAACTAGAAATCCGGATAAGGAATTTTGTTAAGCCAGGAGAAGGTGTTAGGCACTCTCAGACTCCGTGGTTCTAGCATGGTCGCTCAACTGTTGTTTTGCATTTATCTGATTTCAATTTATTTATTTTAATCATACGCAAGTATACCTCTTTTGAATTTTACGAATTTGCAACGACGTGAAAATACATCCTCGACGATACCGTACCAATACGCCTGTGGATTTGAATATATTTCGACTTCGTTGAGAGTAAGATTTGTATCACATAAATGTGCACCCGTTCAAATGAATGTATATTAAAATTATGCCTAGCAATGTCTATTCTTGTTATTTTTGGGAAAGATTTTGGATTGTCTAAATGATCCTTCCGGGTCTAAAAATTTTATAGTTATTATTTGGCGGCCCCGTGCATTTTTATCTTGTAATGAGGCTCGTCCCATTTCGCTTTTTAAAAGGTCTACCTAAACAATGCTAAGTTTTCTAATTCTATTTTTTCCCTAATAGAAATGCTTATTAGCAATTTTAATAGTTTATACCATCCTCTATTTGGATTCAGGCCCTTACACGTTATTAGGCCTGGAATCTGGGTTAACTCAACAGTGCTACACCAAGGTGCAACTAGCTACCTAAAGACTAGTTGACACCTCCGTATCTGTCCAAAGGCATAAATGCCATATCGATTAGATCTAGGCCTATATTCATGACTAGGCCCAAATCATTTATATCTAAAGCATGTTTGATCATTTTTAATACAACTAACAGAGAAATAAACAAATATTACTCAATATAAGAAATTAACTATGTATGCTAACACTAATTTACATTTGAATATTACTGTTTAATCAGATTAACTAGTCTAATCTACATATTATTTTTCAGTTGAGACACTACTTGTAGAATTACCTTGTAATTTTTATTTAACTGGAAGCATTAAACTAAATCTTCTACTAAAACACATTCAAATTGTAATGTGGATTTCATTCATACTGAAACTTCTGTTTTACGTAATACTATTGAGTTTTAACGCCAATTTATAACTAAACAAGTTTAAATGATGCTAAGCCATTAACACGATTTAAAATTCAACTAACTCATACATTTCGAATTAATTGATACTGATTCAAAATTTAATTAACAAAATATCTAAGTACCAGTGTATTACACGTCTGATTTTAGAGTAGTTATAAATCTGTAAGTGAATCAACTAAGTTTAGCCAGTTTCGAATTTAGATCTAAGTGATCATTTTGACTGACTTATTAATATATTTCCTACTTTATTTACTACTACTATAAATCTGAATTAAGTTTGTACAGTCCAGTCCTTATTACAATCCAAATCCTAATGAATTTCATGAAATCTAAGTGTCTATCGCTATAACAAAATAGAAATACAATTACAAATAGGAACTGTTTAGCATTTTTATTCCTTCAAAGCATTTCAGTTACATCCTTGAGAGGTAGTAGTATACCTAATCAAATGAGATGAAACAATGAGTTCTAAGAGATGAAGGAGAAGAAAATCAGCGATAAACAACAACCAAATATCAACTGCAATAGAGGAATATTAACACATCACAGGTACGACTTCAGAATATAAAACCCAGCGAATTCAACCAAGCAAGTAGAAAATCCAGCGAACTCAATCAAACAGATGAAGAACAATGAACAGATGTCCAAAATACCACGCGAACTAACAGCAGTGAAACAGTAGTAGTATTTCAGTGTGTATTAGTGTATTTAATCTTTTGAACCTCTCTAATAAGGCCTAAAGGGCCTATTTATAAAGTAGAATGGGAGGGAAATTTGAGTTAGATATTCAGATTTCCCACCCTACTCTTTTTGAATTATTTTAGTTTAGTCTAAGTGTATTTGACAAGAATACACTTGAACCCCTCCTAGAAGGTTCTAGGGTATTCTCTATCATTCTTTTTAGGCGTTAATGCCTTTATTACCCTCACTTGCTAAGTTTTATTACCTATTACCATTTAGCTATACCTAGAATGTCTTTTATTGTTCAGCTAATTACACCAAAACCATGCCTATTTGTCTTTTGTGCCCCTATTCATCCCAAATTATTTTCAAAATAGCCTTTACCTATTTCCCTTTTACCCCTATGTTTTGTGCGTATTTACCCAACCATCCTTAGGTTTAATTAAGACCTTGAGTAGTCAACAACCAAAAACATATTTAACAAATAACCCCTAATACTTAGAATTTATATTATTGCCAGTTTAGAACTAGTTAAACCCTTTATAGAACTAACCACTTTACAAACATAGACACAAATTGCCTTTTAGTTAATTAGGGACCCAAACAAATCAAAAGTAAAACTGTATTGCCATAATAGCCAATATTAAACAATATACACACATAGCCCTAATACGACTAAATACTCAGAAATTCAGAAGAGTCAAGCATTAAACTGTATTGCAATAGTAGCCAATTTTAAACAATCTTGCAAATATAATCCTAATTACGACTAAACCTTTAATTAATCAGGAGTCGGAGAAACAATTTGATAATGGTTCAATCCAATTAATCATAACATTTAATCGAACAAGATCTATCAAGCAAGAATATTAAACAAACTACAGAGCATACAATTTAATCAAGTGACTTTGATCAGAAAAAGAGTATTCAGTCAATTTCAAGTACACACAGAAAGACTTTTGAACATGCAATAGGTTCAGGCTAACAAATAACAAAGAGAAAAGAATATCACAAAGCACAGTAGAGAAAAAATGTGGTTCAGGGTTACTTAGCTTTCTGATGGTTTTCTTTTTCTTTCTTTCTTCTTTTTTTCTTCTTTTTCTTCTTTTCCTTCATTTTTCTTCTTGGTTCTTGATTTTCCGGTTGTTCAGAGGCCTTGAGTCTCTTTTGACTGTTGGTCTTCTAGACAGACTCTTGGAGTCTTTTTTGTTGTGAAAGAATAGTGTTTTTAAGGACTAACGTTAGATTTGGGGTGGTTTTGGTTTGGGGGTATCCGCCAGAGTAGGGTTCCGGCGGGATGTTTTTTGATATTCGACGATTTAGGCTAAGATTCGAGGGAAGGGGTTTGGATAGGGTGAAAGAGGAGCTTATGGTGGTCTTAGGATGTTAAGGCTGGAGGTTGGTTCATAGGTTGGTGATAACCGGCTAGGGTTCCGACGATCTGTATTTCAAGATTTAGGGAGAAAAAGAGGGATTTGGATGGGGCTGGTATGATGGGGTGATAGAAAAGAAGGGGAAGGGTCAAGGGTGAGAGATCTGGATGGAAAAGATGACCAGTAAATGTGACGACCCAAAGGGTCATCACTTATTTAATTAATCATTTCGAGCTTCTGAGGCCTTGAAAACCTCATTCTATGTTGCCTCGATTTACGTGCACAATCCGAGCATGTAGCCGGAAAGATTTTTTGATAGAAAATATGAATTCTATGAGAAATTTGGATAAAATGATATTAATATTGATATGGTTGACTTCGGTCAACATTTTTGGTAAACGGATCCGGACCCGAGATTGGATGGTCCCGAGAGGTCCGTAGGAAAATATGGGACTTGGACATGCGTCCGGAGTCGAATTCCGAGGCCTAGAGCCCAAGTTATGAATTTTTCTATGAAATTGTTTTTGATGTAATTGTTAAAGGAAATGAATTAATTGACCTTGGTATCGGGCTCGTATTTTGGTTCCGACGCCCGATACAAGTCTTAAATATTATATATGTGATTTCTGTAAAGTTTGGTGACATTTGGATGTCGTTTGAGATGTTTTGGACCTTGGAGTTCCAAGTTTGAAAGTTTTGAAAACCAAAGGTATGAAAATCATGAATTTGAGGCTTGATTTGATGAAAACGAGGTGATATTGGCGATGTGATCGCACGAACAAGTTCAAATGTGTTTTTGAGGTTGTGTACATATTTGGTTTGGAGCCCGGGGGGCTCGGGTAAAGATTTGATAGGCCGTTGGATTAAATTCTGAAATGTTGCATTGCTGGTTTTTCACCCAGCTGTTGGCTTCGCAATTGCGAAGTATTTCTCGCAATTGCGAAGGGGACAGTGTAAGGCAGGGCTCGCAAATGCGAACCCTGATCGCAAATGCGAAGCCCCATTGACCCAGCCTTGTTCGCAAATGCGAACAAAAGTTCGCAAATGCGAACACTGCCCCATACTGCCTTGGTTCACAAATGCGAACCATTGTTCGCAAATGCGAACACTGCCTTATACAGCTTATGTTCGCAAATGCGAACATTAGTTCGCAAATGCGAACACTCCCTTGTCTGCAGTGTTCGCAAATGCGAACAAATGTTCGCAAATGTGAACTTCCCAGCCTTAGCTTATTTTTCAAACTCCAAAAATTGGTCGGGGTTCGCAATTGCGAACCCATGTTCGCAAATGCGAACACAGAGACCTGTAAAACACGATTTTAAGTTCATTTCTTCAGTTTTTAAAAAACAAAAACACCCATTTGCGATTCTTCACGGATTTCTTCTTCATCAAAACAATTGTAAGTCACTTTTACTTAATTCTTTCAATTCCTAACATCATTAAACATGTTTTTCATTAGAAATCAAAGGTTTTCATGGTAGAATTCTTGTTTTTGTTAGAAAATAGGGTTTTTCATAAATTGGGAAATTGGACCTCGAATCGAGGTCCGATTTTGAAACAAATCATATACATGAACTCGTGGGAGGATGGGTAACCGGATTTTGGTCCGAACCCCGAGTTCCGAACATGTGGGCCCGAGGTTGAAATTCACTATTCCGGGCAGAATGTTGTAAAAGTTGTATTTGGTCTTAAGAATTAGTTTGTTGAGTAGTATTGATGATATTAAATCAATTGTGTATGGATACGATTGGATTGGAGCCAAATTTGAAAGAAAAAGACATTTCCACGGATTGAATTGTTCATAAACATTCGAGGTAAGTGTTTGTTCTATCCTAGCTTGAGGGAATAGGATTATGTTTTATGTGTTATGTGATCGAGTGCGGTGTATGGGATGTGGTGACGAGCATCCATACACTAGCGTCTAGTATGACCGTGAGTCGTTGGAAAATGATTATTTTGAGATATATTACAGATGAATTGTTATTGTTCTCCCTTGTTGGGACTTGTTGTGAAGATGATTATTGATTGCCCTTGTTGGGACAGTTTATGAATTACTGCTTCTTTCTTTGCCCTTAACTGTGATTATTATTTGGGTGAGGAAGAGTGATAATGCACGAAGGGTGATGCCGTGCCATGTTTATTTATTTATGCACGAAGGTTAATGCCGTGCCATGTTTTATTGATTATGCACGAAGGATCATGCCGTGCCCTGTTATTGAACCATGTACGAAGGATCATGCCGTACTATGGATGCGAGGATGAGAGTAAAAGCACGAAGGGTGATGTCGTGTACTTTATTTGCTTATTTGGTGAGGATGAGAGTAAAAGCACGAAGGGTGATGCCGTGCAACTGCTTGCTATTCTTTGACTTGCTATTCCTTGTATGATATTAATTGTTTCCATCATATTCTGATTTAATAGTGGTTGCAAATTGTTGTGTTTCCCCTTTTATGATACTTCTTGTTGAATTTGTTACTTGATATTCCTTGTTATCTTGTGGTGGACATATATATTGAATTGCATAGGTTTACGTGGGTGTCTGGTCCTAGGCTTGTCACTACTTCACCGGATAGGCCAAGCACTTCCCAGCACATGGGGTCGATTCTGCTGATACTACACTTCTGTGCATTTTTGCACAGGTCCAGGTTACGATCAGGAGCAGCAGCAGCAGTAAATCGATTGCGTGGGAGTTGATCATATTTGAGACCGAGGTAGCTTGCAGACGTCCGCAGGCCCGGCGTCTCTCTCTTTACTTATGTTATTAGCTGTAGTCTCTTTGTTCCGAGACAAACGGAATTATGTATATTTCCTTCAGACTTTTATGTGTAGTATTCCATAGTAGTTCGTGAGTTGGTGACTCCACGTCTTGGGTAGAGGAGTTCAGTATGATTTTTACTTTGTAATTAGTTATTTCTATTTCGATAAAGTATTCCGCATTTATTTAGTTAAAATTGTGTTAAAAACAGGATAGTATGAATACAGTGGCTTGCCTAGCTACCACGAGTAGGCGCCATCACGATCCCGATGTTGGGGAAAAATCCGGGTCGTGACAAGTTGGTATCAGAGCCCTAGGTTACATAGGTCTCACCACTCACGAACAAGCTTAGTAGAGTTTGAGAGGTAGGTACGGAGACGTCCGTACTTGTCCTCCAAAGTCTATTGAGCTAGGAAAGAGTCTCTCATTTGTTCTTTCTTGTCGTGCGACTTGTTCCTCAATTATTGATTGAATTTCTATTCCGTCCTTTCGCAGATGGTAAGGACACGTGCTTCTTCGTCCGTCGACCAGCAGCCCGAGCCCCGTGCAACTCCCGTGAGGGGCAGGGCCAAGGCCGTATCGCAGGCCGCGGTAGGGGTAGAGCTCAGCCCCGTGCAGCAGTCCGAGGCGGAGCCTCATATTGAGATCGACGAGGAGGTTCCGGCTCCAGCAGCCCCAGTGGGCCCGCTCAGGTCCCAAGAGAGGCTTTATTTACCCCGGATCTCCGGGATGCTTTGGTCAGAATAGCGGGATTTATGGACAGCATTGCCAGAGCGGGTTTATTATCAGTTGCACCAGCCGCTTCTCAGGCTGGAGGAGGGGTCCAGACTCCTATTGCTCGTACTCCGGAGCCAGTAGCTCCTCAGCCTCAGGCACCAGTGGTTCAGCCAGCTGTGGCCACTCAGTCAGGTACCACAGCTCATGATGGTGATGGAGCGGCCATGACTTCTAATTCGTTATGGAGGCTTGATCGGTTCTCCAAGCTATTTACCACTACATTCAGTGGAGCCGCATCAGAGGATCCTTAGGACTTCTTATTTAGTTGTCATGAGATTCTCAAGACTACGGGGATCGTGGAGACAAACGGAGTTGACTTCTGTACCTTCAGACTTGCAGGATCCGCCAAGACTTGGTGGAGAGATTATTGCCTGACTCGACCAGCAGGGTCCCCAGCTTTATCATGGGACCAGTTTGCCGAACTATTTATGGAGAAGTTTCTCCCTGCTACTCAGAGGGATGTACTTCGGAGGCAGTTTGAGCGCCTCCATCAGGGCACTATGACGGTCACACAGCATGAGACGAGATTTGTCGATTTGGCTCGTCATGCAGCGGTGATACTTCCCACGAGAGCGGGAGAGGGTCCGCAGGTTTATGGATGGGCTTAATCGGCCGATTAGACTCCAGATGGCTATGGGCGCGGGGAGTGACATATCATTTCGCGAGGCGACGAACGCAAGACGCAGAGTCGAGATGGCTTCTTGCTGGGGAGGCGGTTATTCTTCGTATAAGAGGCCTCGTCATTCAGCAGGTTTGGTGGTTCTTCCTCCGGTGGCAGAGAATCCTTTGATAGAGGCCAGTCCTTCCAGCCTTTTCATTCCGCCCTTCAGTCTTCGCAGGGTGGACCAAGTGATCGCGGTTTTCGTGGGCATTATTCGGACCGACCTCCTATTAATGCTCACCTCTTCGGAGTGTTCGTGGAGGCCATTCAGTGCGTCGTGGCCAGCAGCCCTATCGCCCAAGAGTTGCTACTGGCCATGGCGACCCGAGTCATTTTATCGGAATTGCCCTCTAGCAACGGGCAACTCTCAGCACCGAGGTCCTCGTCCTATGATTCGAGGCCCCAGCTGACCCTCAGCCTGCCCAGCCAACCGCAGGCGGGGTAGAGATTATAGAGGCGGAGGTCGAGATCGTAGAGGTGGAGACCGTCCAGCGAGAGGTAGAGGTCAGCCGGTTGATGGTCGTCCCAGAGACGCAGCTCAGAGGGGAGGTGCAGATCCCCGATTCTATGCTTTACCAGCCAGGCCAGAGGCAGAGGCATCAGATGCCGTGATTACAGGTACTATTCTCGTGTGTGGCAGAGGTGCTTCAGTATTATTTGACCCTGGATCTACATATTCATATGTGTCTTCCTACTTTGCACCGTATTTGGCTGTGCCCAGCTATGCTCTGGATATTCCAGTTTATGTGGCTACACCAGTGGGTGACTCCATCGTAGTCGATCGGGTGCATCGTTCGTGCGTAGTTATATTTGGGGGTCTTGAGACCCGTGTTGATCTGTTGCTTTTGGATATGGTAGATTTTGATGTCATATTGGGGATGGACTGGTTGTCCCCATACCATGCTATTCTTGATTGCCATGCTGAGACGGTGACCTTAGCCTTGCCATAATCACCCCGACTAGAGTGGAAAGGTACCTCAAGCCACTCCGTTCGCACCGTTATTTCCTATATTAAGGCTCGACGTATGGTCGAGAAGGGGTGTCTAGCTTATTTGGCTTATGTTCGTGATTCCAGCGCAGAGGTTCCTTCCATTGAGTCAGTCCCTATTGCACCGGAGTTTCCTGAGGTTTTTCCTTCAGACCTGCCGGGCATGCCACCCGACAGGGATATTGATTTCTGTATTGATCTGGCACCTGGCACTCAGCCCCATCTCTATTCCACCCTATCGTATGGCCCCGCCGGAATTAAAAGAGTTAAAAGATCAGTTGCAAGACCTTCTTGAGAAGGGCTTTATCAGGCCCAGTGTTTCCCCCTGGGGAGCACCTGTATTATTTGTAAAGAAGAAGGATGGCTCGATGCGGATGTGTATTGATTACCGGCAGCTAAACAAGGTGACTATCAAAAATAAATATCCACTGCCGAGGATTGATGATTTGTTTGACCAGCTCCGGGGAGCGAGGGTATTCTCTAAGATAGACTTGAGGTCAGGCTACCATCAGCTGAAGATCAGGGCGGCTGACATTCCTAAGACAGCCTTTCGCTCTAGATATGGGCATTATGAGTTCTTGGTCATGTCCTTCAGGTTGACCAATGCCCCGGCAGCATTCATGGAGTTGATGAATCGGGTATTCAGGCCTTACTTAGATCTGTTCGTGATAGTCTTCATAGATGACATCCTGGTGTACTCCCGCAACCAGGAAGAGCACGAGAAGCACCTCAGAGTGGTTCTTCAGACTCTGAAAGATAACCGACTATATGCCAAATTTTCTAAATGTGAGTTCCGGCTGAGTCGAAAATGCATTTCGGGTCACATCGTATTAGTGGAAGGTATTCAGTAGACCCAAAGAAGATCGAGGCAGTCCGGAACTGGCCTCGACCGCCTTCAGCGGATCGAGATCCGGAGTTTCTCGGGATTAGCAGGTGTTACTACCATCGATTTGTAGAGGGTTTTCTTCTATTGCAGCCCCGATGACCAGTTTGACCCGGAAGGGTTTCCTTGCTTATGGTTCGAGGAGTGCGAGGCGAGCTTCGTAGCTCAAAACAACTTTCGACCACCGCACCGATGTTGGTACTACCTACGTGTACGTGGCCTTATACAGCTTTATCGTGACGCATCTCGTACAGGCTTGGAGCGGTATTGATGCAAGACGGTAAGGTTATCGCTTACGCTTTGAGGCAGGTTTAAGATACATGAGAAAAATTATCCAGCTTCATGATCTTGAGTTAGCAGCAAGTGGTTCATGCCTTAAAGATCCGGAGGCATTATCTATATGGTGTGACATGCGAGGTGTACACCGATCACAAAAGCCTACAATACTTGTTCAAGCAAAAGGAGTTGAATCTACGACAGCCGAGATGGTTAGAGTTGCTAAAAGACTATGATGTTACTATCTTATATCACCCGTAAGGCCAACGTGGTGGCCGATGCTTTGAGTAGAAAGTATGCCAGCATGGGTAGTCTTGCATACATTCCGGCCAGTCAGAGACCATTAGCTCTAGATGTCCAGGCCTTAGCCAACCGGTTCGTGAGATTAGACATTTCTGAGCCTAGCAGGGTGTTAGCCTGCACGGTCGCTCGTTCTTCTTTATTAGAGCGTATCCGTGAGAGGCACTTTGATGATCCTCATTTGCGTGAGTTGAGAGATACAGTACAGCGGGGAGGTGCTACACAAGTAAATCTAGATGATGACGGGGTATTGAAATTGCAGGGTCGAGTTTGTGTGCCCAATGTCGAAGGGATTCGAGAGTTGATCTTAGCAGAGGCCCACAGTTCGCGGTATTCTATTCACCCAGGCGCCGCGAAGATGTACCAGGACTTACGGCAACACTATTGGTGGCGCAGAATGAAGAAAGATATCGTTGCGTATGTCGCTCGGTGTCTAAATTATCAGCAGGTGAAATATGAGCACCAGAGACCTGGTGGTGTATTCCAGAGGATTGAAATTCCCGAGTGGAAATTGGAGCGGATCACTATGGACTTCGTTACTGGACTTTCTTTGACTCGGAGGAAATTTGATGCTATTTGGGTCATTGTTGATAGGCTGACCAAGTTAGCACACTTTATTCCAGTATCTGTCTCCTACTCGTCGGAGAGGTTAGCTGAGGTTTACATTAGGGAGATTGTTCGTCTCCATGGAGTGCCAGTATCTATTATCTCTGATCGGGGTATGCAGTTTACCTCGCGGTTCTGGAGAGCGGTCCAGCAGGAGTTAGGCACCCAGGTTCAGTTGAGTACAGCATTTCATCCTCAGACGGATGGCCAGTCCGAGAGGACTATTCAGATTCTAGAGGACATGCTTCGAGCCTGTGTTATTGATTTCGGAGGCTCGTGGGACCAGTTTCTGCCATTAGCAGAGTTCGCCTACAATAACAGCTACCAATCTAGCATCCAGATGGCTCCGTATGAGGCGTTGTATGGTAGGCGATGTCGATCACCAATTGGATGGTTTGAACCGGGAGAGGCTCGGTTGTTGGGTACAGACTTAGTCCAGGAGGCCTTAGATAAGGTCAAGACTATTCAAGAGAGATTGCGTTCAGCTCAGTCCAGGCAAAAGACTTATGCGGATCGTAAAGTTCGAGATGTGGATTTCATGGTTGGTGAACGAGTATTGCTCCGAGTGTCGCCTATGAAGGGCGTGATGAGGTTCGGGAAGAAGGGCAAGCTCAGCCCTAGGTATATTGGTCCATTTGAGATTCTAGACAGAGTGGGAGGGGTGGCTTACAGATTAGCTTTTCCGCCTAGCTTATCAGCCGTGCATCCAGTTTTTCACGTATCTATGCTTCCGAGATACCACGGCGATCCCACACATGTGTTAGACTTCAGTACCGTCCAATTGGACAATGATCTATCTTACGAGGAGGAGCCGGTGGCTATTCTAGACCGGCAGGTTCGACAGTTGAGGTCGAAGAGTTATCCTTCTGTGCGTGTTCAGTGGAGAGGTCAGCCTCCTGAGGCATCGAACTGGGAGTCCGAGTCTGATATGCGGAGCCGCTACCCACACTTGTTTCCTGACTCAGGTATTTCTTTCTTTTGTCCGTTCGAGGATGAACGGTTGTTTTAAAGGTGGAGATTGTGACGACCCAAAGGGTCATCACTTATTTAATTAATCATTTCGAGCTTCTGAGGCCTTGAAAACCTCATTCTATGTTGCCTCGATTTACGTGCACAATCCGAGCATGTAGCCGGAAAGATTTTTTGATAGAAAATATGAATTCTATGAGAAATTTGGATAAAAATGATATTAATATTGATATGGTTGACTTCGGTCAACATTTTTGGTAAATGGATCCGGACCCGAGATTGGATGGTCCCGAGAGGTCCGTAGGAAAATATGGGACTTGGACATGTGTCCGGAGTCGAATTCTGAGGCCTAGTGCCCAAGTTATGAATTTTTCTATGAAATTGTTTTTGATGTAATTGTTAAAGGAAATGAATTAATTGACCTTGGTATCGGGCTCGTATTTTGGTTCCGACGCCCGGTACAAGTCTTAAATATTATATATGTGATTTCTGTAAAGTTTGGTGACATTTGGATGTCGTTTGAGATGTTTTGGACCTTGAGTTCCAAGTTTGAAAGTTTTGAAAACCAAAGGTCTGAAAATCATGAATTTGAGGCTTGATTTGATGAAACGAGGTGATATTGGCGATGTGATCGCACGAACAAGTTCATAATGTGTTTTTGAGGGTGTGTACATGTTTGGTTTGGAGCCGGGGGGGCTCGGGTAAAGATTTGATAGGCCGTTGGATTAAATTCTGAAATGTTGCACCGCTGGTTTTTCACCCAGCTGTTGGCTTCGCAATTGCGAAGTATTTCTCGCAATTGCGAAGGGGGCAGTACAAGGCAGGGCTCGCAAATGCGAACCTTGATCGCAAATGCGAAGCCCCATTGACCCAGCCTTGTTCGCAAATGCGAACAATTGTTCGCATTTGCGAAAGTCCCTAGAACCTGCCTATGTTCGCAAATGCGAACATTCCCCATACTGCCTTGGTTCGCAAATGTGAACACTGCCTTATACAGCCTGTGTTCGCAAATGCGAACATTAGTTCGCCTATGTTCGCTAATGCGAACATTAGTTCGCAAATGCGAACTTCCCAGCCTTAGCTTATTTTTCAAACTCCAGAAATTGGTCGGGGTTCGCAATTGCGAACCCATGTTCGTAAATGCTAACACAGAGACCTGTAAAACATGATTTTAAGTTCATTTCTTCACTTTTTACAAAACAAAAACACCCATTTGCGATTCTTTACGGATTTCTTCTTCATCAAAACAATTGTAAGTCAATTTTACTTAATTCTTTCAATTCCTAACATCATTAAACATGTTTTTCATTAGAAATCAAAGGTTTTCATGGTAGAATTCTTGTTTTTGTTAGAAAATAGGGTTTTTCATAAATTGGGAAATTGGACCTCGAATTGAGGTCCGATTTTGAAACAAATCATATACATGAACTCGTGGGGGGATGGGTAACCGGATTTTGGTCCTAACCCCGAGTTCCGACCATGTGGGCCCGGGGTTGAAATTCACTATTCCGGGCATAATGTTGTAAAAGTTGTATTTGGTCTTAAGAATTAGTTTGTTGAGTAGTATTGATGATATTAAATCAATTGTGTATAGATACGATTGGATTGGAGCCAAATTTGAAAGAAAAAGACATTTCCACGGATTGAATTGTTCATAAGCATTCGAGGTAAGTGTTTGTTCTATCCTAGCTTGAGGGAATAGGATTATGTGTTATGTGTTATGTGATCGAGTGCGGTGTATGGGCTCTGGTGACGAGCATCCATACACTGGCGTCTAGTATGACCGTGAGTCGTTGGAAAATGATTATTTTGAGATATATTGCAGATGAATTGTTATTGTTCTCCCTTGTTGGGACTTGTTGTGAAGATGATTATTGATTGCCCTTGTCGGGACAGTTTATGAATTACTGCTTCTTTCTTTGCCCTTAACTGTGATTGTTATTTGGGTGAGGAAGAGTGATAATGCACGGACGGTGATGTCGTGCCATGTTTATTTATTTATGCACGGAGGGTTAATGCCGTGCCATGTTTTATTGATTATGCACGGAGGATCATGTCGTGCCCTCGTTATTGAACCATGTACGAAGGATCATGCCGTACTATGGATGCGAGGATGAGAGTAAAAGCACGGAGCGGTGATGCCGTGTACTTTATTTGCTTATTTGGTGAGGATGAGAGTAAAAGCACGAAGGGTGATGCCGTGCAACCGCTTGCTATTTCTTGAATTGATATTACTTGTGTTTACATTATACTTTGTTTTTCCTTGTGAATTTAGTAACTGTGGTTAATTGTTGAATTCTTGAGATATTTCTTATTGTGTTAATACCTGGTTATTTCTTGTTATTCTGTGGTATACATATATATTGAATTGCACAGGTTTATGTGGGTGTCTGGTCCTAGGCTTGTCACTACTTCGCCGGGATAGGCCAGGCACTTACCAGCACATGGGGTCGGTTGTACTGATATTACACTTCTTTGCGTTTTTGTACAGCTCCAGGTTACGATCAGGAGCAGCAGCAGTAAATCGATTGCGTGGGAGTTGATCACATTTGAGACCGAGGTAGCTTGTAGACGTCCGCAGGCCCGGCGTCTCTCTCTTTACTTATGTTATTAGCTGTAGTCTCTTTGTTCCGAGACAAACATAATTATGTTATATTTCCTTCAGACTTTTATGTGTAGTATTCCATAGTAGTTCGTGAGTTGGTGACTCCACGTCTTGGGTAGAGGATTTCAGTATGATTTTTACTTTGTAATTAGTTATTTCTATTTCGATAAAGTATTCCGTATTTATTTAGTTAAAATTGTGTTACAAACAGGATAGTATGAATACAATGGCTTGCCTAGCTACCACGAGTAGGCGCCATCACGATCCCGATGTTGGGGAAAAATCCGGGTCGTGACAGTAAAGGACCACCGATAGGGTTCCGGTGGCCTGTGTGGAGAAGGGGAGAGGAAAGTATGGCGGCTAGGGTTTGGGGTATTAAGGCGTAAGGTGTATAATGGCTGAATGTAACAGAGGGGTATAGATATATATTAAACGTGTAACATTGGTTCCCATTTGTTGCATTAGTTTAAACGAGTGGCCAGGATTCACTGGCCATTTAAACTGCATCGTTTGGTATAAGTGAAATCTTCTTCTTACCCGTTAGATCAATTAATTGGACGTTGTGATTATTTTGTCTTAACAACGTCATTTGGTATTAGCGAGGCCCTCCTTTCCTCAGTTAGATCAATTAATTGGACGGTTCTGATCACTTCTCCTAACGACGTCATTTTAATTATTGTACAATCAATTATTTTGGTCCGTTCGATTCATTTTTTAACAATTCAGATTCACTTTCCTAAGCGACGTCGTTTGGGCCAGTGTATAGGCAGGTTGGTATTAATTCCTTTGGGCCAAGTCTGTATTATGTTAACTGGGCTAATGAATTTTGTGATTTTGGCTCAAATACCTTGTATTTTGTATTATATGGTACCTTATATTTTTTGTATTTTCAACTTGTATTTATTTATTATTTTTTTTATTTTTCTTGTATCTTATATTTGTTTTCCTCCATATTGGGCCCCAATGTATTTATTATCTCTTGTATTTTTCTTTTGATTTTCTAATTTTCCTAGTAATTATCTTATATTTTTGGTATTTTCTAATTAATTCAAATTGTATTTTTGCTTTAATTTTCTTTACTTTATTTTCATCAAATAGAAACAAACACTGGTACTTCTACATAATGATCAAAAAATTTCAAACAAAAATCATTTTTATATATATATATTTTTTTTTGGATTATTTGCTTGGGAAAAAAATCAAGTGCTCACAAGAAGCACATGCGTGAAAAATACACACAAAGAAATGAAAAGACAAGCCAGAGAAACATATTGAACCTTTCAGGAAACCCGAAATCGAAGATAAGGCATTTTAAAGGATAATTTTGAAAGAAAATTTGGGAAAAATATTTAAAAACTCTAGTAGCGCACAGATATATAACAAATCTAAGAAAAATTGGTGAAAACCTTGTGTAGCTAGGGTTTCAGAGGAACCCTAAAACGAGAAAGGCGTGGAAAAGGTCTGATCTGAGTCAGATAAGCCAGAGATAGGCTCATATGCTTGGATACGCCGGAGCAAGGTCAGAGAGGCCATAGAAACTTGAATCGGAGAAGATCGGAATGTAATACATTGAGGTCAGACCTCAAAACTTCAAACACCAAATGTTTTACAATAGAGAGAGAGATGGGTTAACGCCATCCATGGTCAGAGAGTCCATGCATTTCGGTGAGGTTGTGGTTGAAGATGGCGAGAGAGGCTAGGGCTTCAACAACGTTCGAGAGATGTTGAGATGTGGAGGCAGCTAAAAGATGGGAAATGAATGAATTAGGGTAGTCTTTTGGGTTTAATTATGGAAGGGTGGAGAAGGGCCGTTGATATCAGAGATCAACAACGAAGATCGAAAGGGCTTGGGTCGGGTAATTTAAAACGGGTTAAGGGTTGGGTTAAATGGAATTGGGCTGTTCTAAAATTGTGTTCGAACTTGGGTCAATTAGGGGAGGCAATTTTGGCTATAATTGAAACAAAATGGGCAAGATTTTAAATAGCCAATTTTTCTCATTTTATTTTATAAAAAATAGTAAAACGACTTCGAAAACAAATTCAAGGTATTGAGTCACTTAATAATATATAAATATTTAATTTAAAATATTGGAACCAATTTTATAATTCTAAAATTCTATTAATTCTTAAAATAGGATAAAATTGCATCTACATGCAATTTATCTTTTAAATACTAAATAAATTGGAAAAATATATAAAAATTACTTTATCTATATTTTGGTATAAATATGGATACAAAATAAATTAATCACCATATTAATAATTTTGGTAATAATTATTAATTTTTGTACTGCTAAAATGGATAATAAATTAATTTAAAAATTATGAAAAAATGCTAAAATACTTGGGCATACCTCTAAATGCTATTTCGAAAGTATTTGCATGTAAAAAATAAATAGGATAAAAATAGGGTATCAACAGATGGCCTGGGCAGTCGGGTCGTGATCGGACACCATGCCGCTCACATGGTGGTAATTGTGCTTGAGATTGTGAATAAGATAATGATTATGATTGTGGTTGAAGTCTTCGGATGAGACAGCTTGACCAATTGGGTCATTATCAGCCTTCGTGCTAGATTAACAGTGGTATATCTGTACAGAGATTTTTACTGTGATTACACCTTCACCCACATGCATTGGGGTGAGGCGGTAGAGCCGCTTTGGGTAGAGATTGGGGTTGATGTGTTTGGATGGGACGATCTAGTTGATCGGGCCGTGATAAGGTTCCATGCTAAATTAACTGTGGTATATCAGTGCTAAAGATCTCCCAACCAAAAACTAATATTATCTTCATATTTTGAAATTTATTATGTTTTAACTGGGCATTTGAATATCATTGATTGTTAATTGTTGTTTCCATGGTTTTTCCCTTCTTATATTGGCATTCTACTTTAAAAGAAGACATATAACTTTTCATTATAGTACTATTTCATATGTAATAACGTCCATTTTACCGGGGGAGCTGCATCGTCTATGGATGCAGGTAGTTCATTAGTGGGAAACTTTTGTCCTCGTTAGCAATTACTCCCTATGCAGCATGTTTCGTTTAGCCCTACTCTATTTCGGACCTGATGTCAGTTGATGTTATATTTTTTGTTTTGAGGTATAGTTGGGGCCTTGTTACTAGAACTTCGAAACTAATCGTCTATTGTACTTAGAGGCTCAGTAAACAGGTTTTGGGTGGTGTATGATGTTGTTAATTGAACTAGAAGTTTTGGTATTTGGAAAACATGTTTTTTGTTATATTTTTAAATTGCTAATATTTTGGAAATCATAAATGAATTTCTTTTAAGAAATTGGAAAATAATGTGGAACATCTCACTCTCCTCTTGTATATATCTTGATATTGATTTTATATTGTTCATTGGTAATATTGGATAGAAGGCATCTAGTAGACTTTCTCGATTCAGTTATCTCGGTTGTGCGCTAGTTGCGCTACCCAAGGTCACGGCGTGACAAGCTTGGTATCAGAGTCTAAGGTTTTAAATTCTTATAGGATGTCATAGCCGTATCTAGTAGACTATTTCTTATCGGTATGTTGTCAACCATATCTATAATAAGAATTGATCACGCCCAACTATGCCTTCTAAAAAAGGCAATGCGGACGCAGCAAATATAACCCAAGTATTTCACACGGGGTCGAATCCTCAGAGGGTTAACCTATCAACTACTATCTTCAAAACCAATCATCTTCCGAATCAGCTTCCCAAATATTCAAATATCCTTTTTGAGTGCTTCTTAATAACTACTTTTGCAAAGAACTAAATAACTAAAAAATAGCTAAATATGTTGTAAACAATAATGAGAAAGACCAAAGTAATGATTTCCCCAATTGATGGAATCCCTTTTGTTTATGCTTATACAAATTTATCAATATCCCTCTATCAATCACGAACAATAATCCTACCATAAATCTCTCTCGAGTAATCACAATAATTTACTATTGCACTCTTCCAAGTTACACTAGCTTGCTTAAATTATCACAATTCACATTAGATTAGACCCAATGTTTCGTTATTCCTGATCCCACCTTTAAACCAGAAATTATAGATCCCTCTAATAATCTATGAGTGGTGTTGTCCAACAATAACCTAAATATGCATTCTTTTCCAAGTTATTCACATTAAATAGGCACAACAAATTGAGGATCCTGTCAATTAACTACAACAAGAACAAAGTTGAACAAATAGAGATTAACTAACAATTTGTATTCACAAATATCAAAGTTCATCCACCAATAGGTTCCATCAAAACTTTAGATAGGAATTTTGAAAACAAAAGGTAGAATAGAATTCATGATGAAAATTCAAAAGAAAAATAAGAGAGATGTTTAGAGAATTCTCTCACACTATTTTCCTTGAAAAGTACTCAAAAATACAATGTTTGCCTCCTTTGGGCGAATCCTAAGGTTTTATATAGGGTTTACATTATTCAAATACCGTTTTTACACTTTAATCCGTAAACTTTACGCCTTTCACCGCGGTTCTGCCGCGGTCGCGGTAAAATCGCGACGAAACTACCCTTCTGAATCTCAAAAACTTCAGCACACCTCATCCACCACAGTTCTTCCGCGATCGCGGTAGAACAATGGTCAAACAATGATTCTGATTCTTCAGGGCTATTCAAGCGTGGCTTTCATGATTTTTGCATACATGGCCTTTTTCTTCTACTTTTGACTCCAAATTTGCTCCTTAGCCTTCCTTAACTATTTTGTACCTGCAATTCATGAAAAACACTAATAAGAGCATTTTGTCATCATATATATTATCAAACCAACTGAAAAAGGTGATTATTTAGGGCTTGAATATAGTAAAATTCACCTATTATCAATATCCCACACTTAAATCTTTCCTCGTCCTCGAGCAAATTTAATCACACTTCTGGGCCTAAATTCTCAATGTATTACCCCAAAATATATCACACTAGCTACTATACATTATTAACCTAAGCAGTGCACAATCCTTACACAACTATAGACTCTCATGCCAAGGCATATTATTGCTCACTCTAATTACTCTAATAGACTTGAAGACTTACTTCTTCTTCCTGAGTCACATGCCATCACAATACAAAATCTGAGAGAAGTTCCACACACATAAAATTTACAACAAGGAACTATATATAGAAAGAATTTACTCACTCTCAGCAAAGAGCATTCACATGCCACACAGAAACACCAAAAGCTTTCACCTAGTGTAATACTCTACTAATTGAGCCGTTCAATCAAAGATCAAGAGGTCTTTAAAGGTTGTAATGTAGGCTGCGGGATGGGTAGGATACTTTTGGATATAGTGGCTAACCACCCTAAGCACTTTTTAATACCAAACTTCCTTTTTGTTTCACCTTCATGCTCAACCCAACCATTCTTCCACATTTTTATTTACTTGTAATCCCCACTTTTCTGTTAAGGTGCAACTAGGTTCATCTCTATTTTTATTTATTTATTTATTTATTTTGATTTTTAGATAACATTTACTATACAAATGCCAGTTCACCAATTCTATCATTCATTCTTAATTTCCTTTTTCACTACTCCCTGACCCAACACTTTTACTTTTGCATATTCATTAACAATTCAAGTGCTTCTAAGAGGTAAGATTCAACAATTTAGTTATTCAACATAGATATTGTGAACATTATAGGGTTATCAAAGAATAAGCTTAAGGCTCAAAGGGGTTAACAATGATATTATGTACATGTGGATTAACAGTTTTTGTTATGGGGTTGCACAAAGAAATGCCTCTATCATCTCTATAACTAAAGACTTCTATCTCGCTTTGCGAACAGAAAAGGCAAGTTCTACGTATCATATGTAAACACATAATGCAATTACAAACCTCACACACACTTAGCATGTAGTTCATTCCGAATTAGTTCATCAACAAAGTCATACAAGTGTTCAAGCAAGCCAAATTGTGCAAAATTAAGGCATATCTTAGAGTATACAATCAAGCTTAGATATCACACCCTCAAGATCCTTTTTATCTATTGCAAGTGTGCATATTTGGGATTACTTATTGACTATCACCCATCTAAACCTAAAACTAGAAAAAGAAAAATTGACCTAACCCGATTCAAGAGAAACCCTTGGAAAAGAACCATGGTCAAAAGAAAAACCAAGGGGAAGATAATACACTACCTAAAAAGAAAAAATAAAAAACAGAAAATCTAAGTGGACTAATTCCCTCAAGAGTATTGTCCAAGTACTCCGCCATCAGGAAGAGTCCTCTACTTTTGTTTTTGGGTTTTTTTAATGATTTTTTTATTTTTTATTCCGACTTTGACCCTCAAGAAACCCGTCGACAAGTATCCATCATCGGGCCAAGTCAGCTAATATTAAACTACTTAATCTAATATATACCAACCAAATTATATTATACAAACTACAACATACATATAGAGTAAGTCTCCCACCCTACACTTAAATTTATGGCATGTCCCCATGTCATATAAACAAAATAAAGAATAGAGGGGTAAGAAGACTTCCCTAAGACTCAATCAAAGTCAGAGACAGTATCAGGGTTGACGTGTCATGCTCGCCCTAATGCTCTAAACAAAGCCATAAATTAGCTCTGAGACCTCGATAGTCGCTGTGACATCGCATCCATGCGCATGTGCAAGCCATCCACTGAAGAGCGGAGATCCGCCACTTCTTCTTCCAATGACCTTAGCATAGGTCTCGTGGACTACGACGTGAAAGGCTAGCACCAGAATGTGGGCGCCTAGATGGACCCGCACTGTTTGTGGACCTTCTGGACTGGGAAACTGGGACAGGGTCATCGTCTTCATCATCAATGTCATTGTGTCGCTAGTACCTCGTCCCACCTGAATGCGTAAGGCCCTGAATAGGTCTTTTTGTGGCAAGTCGCCATTAGTTAGTAATTTGGGTGTATGGCTCATTAAGCATAGAGTAGTGACAAAGGAAGGGAAATAGAATCTCTTGGACTTCAAAGGGCCCCTAAGTATCATCTCATCACTGATTATCCTGGCGGCATCAAACTCCTTTTGGGTGACAAAACACCAAGCTAATACCGCCCTATTAAAGTTGACATCCACGGTATTACTTGAAGGGAGGAACCTGTTGCAAATCACCGTGAGCCAGCATATGGCCAAGTGCGTGAAGAAGATGGAGTTGAGTGTTATTTGGTCCTTTATCCATAGAGGACACCCACCTATGCACAAGGCTTCAATCATAATCTCCCATGTGACACCTGTCCTATCGTGATAATAGTTCACGTCACTACTAAATAGGGGCAATCTTAACACCTATTGGATACTGGGCACCTTGCATAGACATACTTGCCCCGAACAAACACCTCCCTGGCCATGTGGAAGGTAGCGTTAGCATAAAACTCACGTACCAACATTTTATTAACAGAGGTTGGGTCGTGGAACAAGAACTCCATATTCCAGTGCCTTATCTCCTCATACATATCTGGTTTCTCCGTACGAAGAGCCATCCGATAAATTGGAATTTCTTGCAGAAAGGCCTTTCTGGCTTTGGCATGAAAATCATCCTCAGCCACTTCCGAAGTAAACCGGGACTCATCATAGGTTGGTTGCCTAGATGGCCCAACTGCTTTTCGCGATCATTTGGGTGCCATAGTCCTGTACATAAGAAGAAAACTATATAAAAATATGTTCATAACGATAGCAATGCGGATGGTTACTCAGACTTTACCACCCGATGACTACAAATAGACTACTTCAATGCAATCATACCATGACTACTAAACTCCCACAATTATTTTCTACTTTTCCACCACTTCCGGCATAATGCACCCCACACTTACACCTTCCAACATTAATCATATGTTACATAGCCACCATACACCTCATTCATCCACGACAACACAACCCATAAAATTATACAGAACCTCTACAATTAAAACAAACAAAACTAAACTTAGGCACAAAATACCCCACAATCATTCAACACGATGCCAACCCATGGCTCAAACTTCTCATTACAACACAAAAACATAATCGTGGGTCTCCCCACCACCAAATTAACATCACAATTAAACAATCATGGAGACCCAACAAATTCTAGCACCAATAAAATAAAAAACAACATATACAACTATGACAATATTAAAATAGGGCAAAAATTCATGTTTTATACTAAGCCTATATAGGGTTTAATAAAAAACTACAATTTAAACTAAATTACACTACCTAAAACTAAAAAGAAATAGAGAGAAGAAAAAAATACTTACTTGAAGAGAGGACAATGAAGTTGGTGATGGAGGAGGATTGTGGGGGAAGTGAAGGAGGAAGAAGAAGAGAGAAAGAGAGAGAGTTGGGGGGTTTTATAGAGAAGGGAGAGAAAAGAGAGAGCGGGGGGTAGCTGGTATAGTCAAGAATGAAGGGAAATGGTTATATTAGGGTAGGATATAGGGGGGGGGGTTAACATAAAAAAATTATTTTACAGAAATTAACTGGGCCCGTCGCGGTCTACCGTGGTTCCACCGTGATCGTGCTAGAACCGTGAGCAATGAGGTTCGGAGAGGGCATTTGACCGCGGTTTCACCGTGGTCGTGGTGGAACCGCGGTAAAATGCCTCCTCTGATTCTTACGCCTGGCAGCAGCCAAATTTTTTTTTGCTAAACTGTAAGAGTTACAATTACAATAATTTCATGGGTTGCCTCCCACATAGCAACTGATTTAATGTCGCAGTACGACTCATCTTAGCGCATTTAAGGCTCGCTCGACCTTTGTGGATCAATCAAATACAACTCAAACTTTTCCTTGGGCTCGTCCATATCCATGTACAATTTTAACCTATGACCATTGACTCTAAATATGCAAGTGCCATCTTCCATACGAACATCCACAACTCCGGACGGGAATACTTCAACCACACAAAATGGTCTAGACCACCTTGACTTTTGTTTACCACGGAACAATCGTAGTCTTGAGTTATAAAGCAATACGTTATCCCTGGACTTGAAGTTTTTCTCCATAGTGTTTTGGTCGTGCAGCCGCTTCATTCTCTCCTTATATAACCTCGTGCTTTCAAAAGCCAAATATTGGAACTCTTCTAACTCATGTAATTCAGTGACTCTTGTTGTACCCGCAACTTCCAAGTTAAGATTTAGTTGTTTTAGTGCCCACTATGCTTTATGTTCCAATTCAACTGGTAAATGACAAGCCTTCCCAAACACCAACTTATATGGTGACATGACAATTGGTGTCCTGAAAGCAGTCCTATAAGCCCATAATGCATCATCAAGCTTCCTTGACTAGTCGATCCTTGTGGCGTTCACAATTTTTGTCAATACGCTCTTAATTTTTCCATTGGACACTTCAACTTGTCCACTGTCCTGTGGGTGGTATGGAGTCGCCACCTAATGTTGCACATCATATTTTGCCAATAACGTTTCAAAGGCCCAATTACAAAAGTGAGTGCCGCCATTGCTTATGATTGCCCGCGGTGTCCTAAAGCGAGTAAATATGTTTTTCTTGAGAAATCCAACCACCACCTTAGCATCATTGGTGGGTAATGCTACAGCTTCCACCCATTTGGACACATAATCTACAACAACAAGAATATACTTATTATCGTAGGAGCTAACGAAGGGACCTATGAAGTCTGTCCCCAAGATATCAAATACTTCCACCTCCTTGATTGGGTTAATGGGCATATTGTGACGCCGGGAGATGTTCTCGGTGCGTTGACATTCATATCACCCTTTTACCCACAAGTGCACATCTTTAAACACCGTTGGCCAGAAAAACTCGGCCTCTAGCACCTTAGCTACTATCTGTATTCCTCCAAAATGACCGCCATTCGTCGAAGTGTGACAAGCCTACAAGACAGAAGATTGGTGGATCTCGGGGACATATCTCTGGATCATGTTATCAAGACAAATTCTAAAAAAATAGGGTTCATCCCAATAGTACATTTGGCTTTCACGAAAGAATCTTTTCCTCTCGACCGATGACAGGTCCTGAGGAACAATACCACTGGCCAGGTAATTAGTATAATCTTCATACCATAGCGCTTCAAGAAGAGTGGAAGTGGGCACCTGCTCGTCTGGAAAGGTTTCCAGGATTTCTTCACTTTCTATAACATTTTATGCTCCTTTAAGTCATGATAAATGATCAATGAATTGATTTTCTGTGCCCTTGCGGTCATGAATTTCAAGATCGAACTCTAGCAGTAGTAGCACCCAACGAATCAGGTGCGACTTAGAGTCCTTCTTTTCAATTAAATATGTAAGTGATGCATGGTCAGTGTATACGATTACCTTAGATCCTATCAAATAGGACCTGAACTTGTCAAAAGCAAACACTACAACAAGCATCTCATTTTTTGACACTGTGTAATTTAGCTGGGCTCTGCTCGGTGTTCTACTAGCATAGTAGATTGGATGCATCAATTTGTCCTTCCGCTAGCCCAGCACTGCCCCCACCGCAGAGTCACTAGCATCACACATTAGCTCAAACGGTTGCTTCCAGTTGGGGGAAACAATGATTGGTGTTGTGACCAACCTCTTCTTCAATTCCTCAAAAGTTATCCTGCAATCATCAGAAAATACAAAAGAGTGATCTTTTTCTAGTAACTTACAGAGGGGGTTGGCGATTTTGGAGAAGTGTTTAGTGAAACTCCGATAGAAATCCGCATGTCCTAGAATGCTTCTAATGGCTTTGACTGAAGTTGGTGGAGTCAACTTTGCAATGACATCAACTTTTGCTCGATAAACCTCTATTCCCTTTCTTGACAACCGGCGCCCCAAGACTATTCCTTCTTGTACCACAAAATGGCATTTTTCCCAATTTAGAACTAAGTTAGTCTCGATGCACCATTTCAGCATGCGCGTCAGATTGACCAGGCATTCCTCAAATGAATTCCCTACCACGGAGAAGTCATCCATCAACACCTCCATAATATTCTCCACCATGTCAGTAAATATGGCCATCATGCACCTTTGGAATATGGCAGGTGCATTGCATAGGCCAAATGGCATCCTCCATAAGGCATAAATGTCGTATGGGCATGTGAAGGAGGTCTTTTCTCTATCCTCAGGTGCAATGGAGATCTGATTGTACATTGAGTACCCATCTAATCAACAAATGTGTGACCTCCCTGCCAATCTATCAATCATTTGATAAATGAAGGGAAGTCGGAAGTCGTCTTTATGGGTGGCAAGATTCAACTTCTGGAAATCTATGCAAATCATCCAGTCGGTGACAGTTCTTGGTGAAATTAACTCATTATTCTCATTCTTCACCATTGTCATGCCACCCTTTTTTTGGTACACATTGAACTGGGCTAACCCAGCAGCTATCAGAAATTGGAAAAATAATTCCCACATCTAGCCACTTTATTACCTCATTATTCACCACTTCCTTCAAGTTTGGATTCAACCTTCTCTGATGTTCCTTGGAAGGTTTGTGTCCCTCTTCTAGCAGAATCTTATGCATGCAATAAGCAGGGCTGATCCCCTTAATGTCTGCCATGGTCCAACCAATGTCTATTTTGCACTCCTTGAGTACCTGTATAAGTTGTTAAGCCTGCACATCTAGCAAACCGGATGAGATAATAACAAGTAAAGTGGAGTCATGACCCAGAAATTCATACCTGAGGTGAGCTGGTAATGGCAGGTGTTCCAGCTTAGGTGGTTCCTCAATGGATGGTTTTGCTGGAGGTGTCTCTCTCTTTTCTAGATGTAGTGGTTCAAACTCAATATTTCTATCCCAATACACCCTACCTTCCAGTGCTAATACCCATTCCGCTAAATTTTCCCCATTTACTTCCTCTAAGTTCATTAAGCATGTTGTTAGGGGATCCTCTATTGTCAATATCTCATCATCTATCTCTACTATGGCATCCACTACATCGACAAGGGAGTAATTTACGAACTCACTCGGGCGCCTCATAGATTTCTGCACATTAAATATGATTTCTTCATCATTTGGCCTCATCTTGAGCTCCCGAGTTCACAATCAATCAATGCTCTCCTAGTGGCCAAGAAAGGTCTTCCTAAGATTATATGAATCTCCTCATCCACTTTGTAGTCTAAAATCACCAAATTAATAGGAAACACAAACTTCCCCACCTGAATAAGCACATCATCTAACATCCCAAACGGCTATTTCACGGTCCTATCAGCTAGGTGTAGCAACATTGAAGTGGGTCTAGCTCTCCCAATGCCCAACCTCTTATAAATCACCAATGGCATAAGATTGATACTAGCCCCCAAATCACACAATGCCTTAGTAGGCGAAGTTCCCTATAATGCAAGGAATAGTAAAACTACCTGGATCCGATAACTTTTCAGCTATGGGTCTAGATAACATTGCACTACAAGTTTGAGTAATTGTCACAGTGGCCAAGTCTTAAAATCAAACAAACGCGACATCAAGTCTTTCATCATTTTGGCATACCCATGCATCTCTTTAAAAGCTTCGATCAAAGGCATGTTTACCTGGATTTGCTTAAGCATTTCAAAAAACTTCTTGTATTGCTCTTCCTTTTGGTGCTTGGCCAGCCTTTGTGGGAATGGGGCAGGAGGCCTCTTCTTCCTAATAACTTAGGATTTTTTTTTCTCGACTACTTGTTCGATGATTGGCTCTTTCATTGGCTCAACTATATTCTCGGTCTCCTGCTGCACATTATTATTTTTAGGTGATGGCTGGACTGTAACTTTTGTGAATCCAGTAGACTCATCCAATTCAATGGGTACTGGAATAATTGTCTCCGCCTGCAAATTACCTCTAGTTCTCTCTTGTTTAGCATCAAGATCTCTACCATTTCTAAGTCTCACCGCCATCAGCTGTTTTGGGACTTGATCTTTTGGGTTGGTTTGAGTATCTGCAGGTAACGTTCCTTGGGGATGATTGTTTAATGTCATAGTAATCTGGCCCACTTGCACCTCAATATTTTTAATGGTTGCATGATGTGTATCCAATCTTTCATTGATCTTGGCATTGGACCCAATAACCTGTTGCATCATAGCTTCCAGTCTTGAAAACCCATCTTCTTGTCTACCCCCATGCTGTTGTTGAGGTTGATGATACCCTTGCTGCTGATTGTTGAAGCCTGTGGTCTAGGATATGGAGCCATATTATTGGGTGGCCTCATAAATCCAATGTTTCCTGCATTGTATTGTGGTTGAGGTGGCCTGTATTGCTGTGGAGCCTGCTGACCCCAATTCTGATTTACCTGTTGTTGACCACCATAGTTAGCCACGTAATTCATGTCTTCATACTAATGATGATGTTCATGTTCTGCAGTCCATGGATTACCCAATGGTTGGCTTATGCAAGATGTGCATAAGCCCCCGTTGGTAGTGTCTTCAATATGCACATGTTGCTTAACTCCTGATTCCTTCACCTTTCTAGTGAGGATGCTCATATATGTCAATAGAGTGGCCGTGTTTTCCACCGTATTGTAGTAAGGTTCCAGAGGCACTGAGTGTACCACCGGAGTGATAGGTGCATTCCTGGTTTTCCATCCTGAATTTTGTGCTATCTTGTCCAGCAAATTCTGGCCTTCTCTCCAGATCTTGCTCAGAAAAGCCCCACCTGCTGAGGCATCAACTATATTCTTCATGGTATCAGACAGCCCCATATAAAACCTTTGTCCCAACATCAGTTCTAAAATACCATGGTGAGAACACATGACTAATATTCCCTTAAACCTGCCCCATATCTCATGTAGAGTCTCCATTGGTTTTTGATTGAAGCTTACAGTCTCATCAATTTGTTGAGTAGTTTTATTGGGCGGGTGGAACTTGTTGTGGAAGTGTTTGACTAACTCATCCAAAATTTCTATGTAGTTGATCGAGAGTGAGTTAAGCCATACATGTGCATCTCATGTCACCGAGAAAGGAAACAACAATAGCCTGATTGCTTCCAATGTCACATTAGGTTGCCCCTGTGTTTTGCATATAGAGACAAAGATTTTTCAGATGCTGTTGTGGGTCTTCAACTTGTGTCCCAGAAAAGAGTCCCTTATTTTGCAACAAGTGTAGCATATTATTTGTGATCTGGAACGATTCAGCTTGTATTGCTGGCACAACAATGGCAGTAGCTAAGTTGTCAGGAGTTGGGTGTGCCCATCATAAAGTGCACCTTCAGGTATAGGAGGTGCCCCTTCCCTATCGTTTAACCTAGCTTGCTGATTCATGCTGTTTCCGTTGGGATTATTCACGTCTCCCATGTCAATGTCGAATTTCAGTGTTTGTTGGGATTGTTGATTTTACTTTTTTGCACGGATCAGTGCCCGGAATGTTTGCTCTGGGCTTGAGAGTCCTTTAAGTAATTCTCTAGTCCTTGTAGGCATGCACCTGAGCAACCAATTCAACAATCGTCAAGATTTTAAATCAAAAATTGGGTAGAGAGAAATCTGAATACAATAAGAATCTTGTAATTTTGTCAATGACAATTGATAATTCCGTTAACTCCTCGACAACGGCACCAAAATTTGATCACGTCCAACTATGCCTTCTAAAAAGGACAATGCGGTGGCATCAAATATATACCAAGTATTTCAAACAGGGTCGAATCCTCAAAGAGTTAACCTATAAACTACTAACTTCAAAACCAATAGACTTCCGTATCAGTTTCTCAAATATTCAAATATCCTTTTTGAGTGCTTCTTAATAGCTACTTTTGCAAAGAACTAAATAGCTGGAAAACAGCTAAATATGTTGTAAACAATAATGAGAAAGACTAAGGTAATGACTTCCCATTGATGAAATCCCTTCTGTTTATCCTCATACAAATTTATCAATATCCATTTATCAATCATGAACAATAATCCTTCCATAAATATCTCCAGAGTAATCACAGTAATTTATTGTTGCACTCTTTTGAGTTACACTACCTTGTTTAAATTATCACAATTCACTTTAGATTACACCTAAGGTTTCGTTATTCCTAATCCCACCTTTAAACCCGCAATTATAGATCCCTCTAATAATCTAGGAGTGGTGTTGTTCAACAATAACCTAAATATGCATTCTTTTCCAAGTTATGCACACTAAATAGGCACAACTAATTGAGGATCATGTCAATTAACTACAACAAGAACGAAGTTAAACAAATAGAGATTAACTAACAATTTGTATTCACATAAATCATAAGTTCATCAACCAATAGGTTCCATCAAAACCTTAGATACGAATTTAGCTACTCATAACTATGAAAACAAAAGCTAGGATAGAATTCATGAGGAAAATTCAAAAGAAAAATAAGAGAGATGTTTGGAGAATTCTCTCACACTAGTTTCCTTGCAAAAGTACTCAAAAATATAATGATTGCCTCATTTGGGCGAATCCTATGGTTTTATATAGAGTTTAGGTCATTAAAATCCCGTTTTTACAATTTAATCCCTCAACTTTACGCCTTTCACCGCCGTTCTGCCGCGGTCGCGGTAGAAACGCGGCCAAACTACCCCTCTGAATCTCGAAAACTTCAGCAAAACTCATCCACCGCGATTTTTCCACAATCGTGGTAAAACCGATCAAATAGTGATTCTGATTATTCAGTGTTGTTCAAGCGTGGCTTTCATGATTTTTTCATATATGACCTTTTTATTCTACTTTTGACTCCAAAATTGCTCATTAGCCTTCCTTAACGATTTTGTACATACAATTGATGAAAAACACAAATAAGAGCATTTTGTCATCATATATATTATCAAAACAACTTAAGAAGGTGATTATTTAAGCCATGAATATAGTAAAATTCACCTATTATCAAGAGTCTACTTGGGCACTTAGGAATGTCACCCTTCTTTGGTACTCCAAATCGTGCGATAGATCTCAAGATAGGAAGCTAATTTCCCTATCATGTCTCATTGTCCGGATGAGTAACCCATGAGTTCGAGGCATCGATAAGTGATTGATAGAACCAATTGCTAGGGGAAGTTTCCTTGTTCCTACTAATGTCATTGCACCACATGATCATATGGTGAGAGCATATAAGAAACGAAAGAGACTTGATTGTACATGTAAGCCAGAATGTTTGATTTGTAAAAAGTTCCACTTGGGGATATGTTTGATGACTCTTGAAATATGTTATGGCTTTGGAAAGAGGGGGCACAAGAAGAAAAAATCCCTAGGTTGGGTACACCCATCCCGGTCTGCCCAATATGTGGTAAGGAACATTTTGTGTCGTGTTGTGAGTATGCTCAGTAGCGTGTTAGGGGTGCTAGGCTTAGGAAATTACAAAGGACCACAAAGAAAATCGATACAGATATTGTTACTCCATCCATGAAATCTTGGAGGAAGAATAAGGTGAATGTTTATGATATATGCAAAAAGGGTAAATATCAGGTCAGTGAGGTGAGTCAGTTTAATATACCTTATCCCCGTTGCGTGAGGTGTAGGAGATGTCATTCGGGGTATGTCACTATGGTACCAATGTATGTTATCAATGTGGAGTTGAGGGGCACAAGATAAGGCACTACCCTGGTAACCTAAAAGCACTAAGTAATTTACTCCTTAGTGCATCATTATGAATACTGCATAATTTTCCTTGTTGTATATGTACATCCAAATTGAAGAGCCTTCATAAACATAGTCTTAGCAAGACGCTGAATCACAAAATATCGTATGTACTTACTCTCTGAACGAGAAGCATTATTCGTGAAGCCACTTTATAAAAAATTCTCTTATTTACAACCTTTTGTGGGATTGAGCTTTATAATTATTTCCTTGAATTGAGTTATATCCCTAGACTAATACTTCCCACTTGCTTCCCTAAATTCTCGACAAGGGACTATACCTGATAAATTCCTTATAGAATCTTTTGATTCGAATAGATAACATCCGCTCACTTGTGCTTATGCATGAACCATCATAAAGTTTACGTATTTGGTATCAAATCAAATGTAAAATAACTTAGTGTTGAGATCCTTCTCGAGCCATTCTTTCTCTCTCTAGTGTCTGCGGCTCCTATAGTTTGAACAATAACTTTACTCCTTTGTGAGTATTATCATGAATTCTTTTTACTAAGCATATTCCAGCACCTATCATATGTGTACCTATCAATTGAAAGGGTCACTTGCCCGCATAAAGTTTCTAGGAAATTTGAGACTTTCACAAATTCATCCCAGGAAGAGCTTTTTGTTTCCCATATTTGAATGGCTTTCATGTCCACTTAGATTATTCCGCAATAAATAGCGAGATTTGTTCCTAGTATTGTAGTTGCCCATGAAGTGGCTTGGAAATGCAGCTTGAGAGTTATTATGGCAAAAACATGTGTAGCTCATAGAAAAGTGTTCTTTCTTTCTAACCAATACATGATTTCATCCCAATATTAAGATGTCCTAGTTATGCGGTTTTAGTCGAGAAAGGTTGAAATTAGATTCAGATTTTGGCACATACTGATTTGAAAAATAGTTTTGTTGTATCTCTAGTCCTCTCATATAGCAATAACTATCGGGAAGGGTTAAGCTGCCAGAATGATAAAAATCTCACAAGCGTTTAACTTCTTTTTCAACCTTATGGGCGTGTGTCATAGATTCCTTGTGTCAAATAGTATTTAGAGCGTAACACAAATTCATGTATTTTGAAACCCTTATCATATTCATGGTGAAAGAATCTTCTCGATTTTAGTTAAACTGATCTTCCCTACACTCCAAGAGGTGAATGGTGTTTCGTACTTAGATATTCCTCCTTGAAGCTTAATATTGCCAAACAAGGCACATACAGAATGAAACAATAGTTATTATCTCTTTTAGAACTCATACTTTTCCAAGAATAACTGATGCTAATGTCTTTATCCTTCCCATCATGCCTCCTATGTATCTTATGTATAAAATGACTCACTTCTTTTGCATTTCCAGATCATGTACATGGTCCCACATTATTAATGTGTACTAGTTAACTCTATGCCACATTTGTTGAATCGATGATGTCATCATAATGATTAACCATGTCAACGTAAAAAATAGTAACCTTCATGTCTCTTAGGATATAACCTACTGAAATACCCTGCTCAACACATTGATTGATTCTTGAATAATTTCATCTCAAACTCTAAACCTTGTTGTTCCTATTTATAGTAAATCTGTAGGGGTTAAAGGTTCAAGCATGTCAAAGAAGAAGCATCATTCAATGATCAAACATATTGGGTGGGAAACTTTATGGTCATATTCATGCTGGCACATCTTAGGGTAACTTTTGAAGCTAGCCAGGGTTTTTTTTTGGTGTTTGCAATAGAGATTTAGAGTTGAAGAAAGTGAACAAGTTATTCTCAAGATTTTCTCCATGAAGATATTATGCAAATTGCTAATAAGGTAAATCATGTTTATTCATATTAGGCATTATGAAACCTTGAAGGAAATATGCCGAACTATGAGTATGATGCTTCCCCATCATCACCCTCCATGTACCCGGTGTTTCATGTGTCTATGTCTGAGAAGGTAGTTGAAAATCCTTTATTTATTATTTCGGTGAAAGCTAGCGACGGTGAAGTTAATGGATAATTAGCCTATGAGAGGTACTTAATTGTCATCCTTGTTAGATGAGTCTAAAAGTTGAGATTGCCTCCATCGAGTGTTATGGCAAAGTCCGTGAGTCGAGGTGTCACCTCGAAGGTTGAGAGTGTTGTGGAAAGAAAAAAATTTCACCTGTTTGTATAGCAAATTGTTGTGAATCAAAATGTACTTTTTATGTGTTATGGTTCAAATAAGTATAGTTCATGTCCAGATGCCAATTTTGATAATGTAATGTCGGCAATGTTGAAAATTGTGTTTTGATGCTTTGATGAGTTGTGGATTTGTTCTTAGTAGCTATTTTGGTAATTCTCTAGTAGGTGGATATGCATAATTACAGAGGAGAATCTGCCGAAATTTATGAAAAAGTTGAAATTTAGTCAAATATGGGAGCTTGAGATGTGTGAGAGAATAGAAGTGTTATGTTTGGTGTTTGGTGCAGACCGAACTCCTCACTTAAGAAAAATAATCCTAATTGGGGAAGGATGTAAGGCCCTATAAATTTCTGACAAGTAATTTAAGATGTTATGGTACCAAAGTTGGCTAATGTATTGTATATTTGGACTTTATGAGTTGAATAGTGCGTTAGAGAGTTGAATCTTTTTGACCCATCGAATCCTGGTCTGTAAGGTGCTAGATCATGCTATATCCCTCATGAAGCATGGTCTGTAGCACACTAGATCATGTTATATCACTCGAGAAGTCTGGTCTATAGTGCACTAGACCGTGTTATATCTCTCGTGAAGCCTGATTTGTAGCTTGCTATAGAGCTCGGGAAGCCTGGTCTATAGCTCCCTGCAGAGCTTGCCTAGCCTAGTCGGTAGCACAATCCAGAGCTCAGAGTGTCCATTATTCTATTTTGATAACCCGACCATGTCTTGATAAATAAACGTAAGGGACCATTTTTGAAGGGAATATCTGATATTTTTAGAGAGAGGAAGTGCCCTAAAGTGAAAGGAGAAATACCTAGCTAATTGTTCATCAAAATCTTGCTCAAGGTTTGAAATTCAACAAGAAAGCTCTCTTCACCCACGAGGTAAGGTTCTAACCCTAGTCTTCAATTTCGAGTTTGGGTAGAAGATGGGTGAGTGGGAGTATGATTCTTGGGTGTGAAAGTATTACTTATACATGAATGTACCAAAAAGGTTTATGGGAAGATTCTTGAGCTCAAAGGGGTAAAGATTGGGCTATGGAGTGAAGTAAATCTTGTGGAAGAACCTTGTGATCAAATCTGCACATCTAGTATTTGATAATATGCACAAATGAGGTAAAACCATGAATATCTTCCTACTTTGTGTTCAATTTTTTTATGTCTCGGAATAGATTGGGATTGCTAGGATTTATTGAACATTGTAGTAAGGAAAGCCCAAAATGAGGCATGTTGACTAAACTTCTCCCTTAGAATCGAATTTCCTAATGTTCCCATAAATTTCAAGTATGGTTGGCTCAAGTTCCTAATTTCCATGTTTTGAGTTGTTCCAAATAAATTTGATTATCCTGAGTAATCAAAGTGTTGAAAGCTATGTGTTCAAAATGTTTTCGAACGTTCCTATCGCATTATGTTATCCTTTGGGAATGTGTTCAAGAATAATAGGTGTATTAAAATGTTATGGCTTTGAGTAGTGTTTCAAATGAATGTTATGATGCCAAGTTGTGTGAGAAAAAAGATCGATATGCTTAAGACTCTTAATTGCTCATATGTGTATCTTAAGGCCTGATTTCGAATGCTCATATTGTTGATAGTCCATAAAGATGCTTGAAGTGAATGAAGTAACTTAGCGATAGAAAATGTGCCCACCGTGCCAAGAACGAAAGCTATGCTTCTGGCTAGTGGTGCCAATGAAATAATATGATGTGAGAAAGGTTATGAAATGAGCCTTGATTCCATTTTTTCAAAATTATTTCGAAAATAGATTTGCTTAAAATCTTATGTACTCAAGTCATGCCCAAATGTGGCTATTTTAATTAGTTCTATGTTTTATAAGTATTTCCAATGTGTTTTGAGTTCTTACATATTCATGTGTGGATATTGTGTATTGTCCTTTTTTTGGGAAAATGTATTTCAAGAGTAAATGGTGTGCAACTCGTTTATGATTTAAACTTGCGCTTTGATTGCCAATCATTTTACTCCACTTCTCGGAAAGAAATTCATTGTGTTTAAAGTCTTCATTTCTAATGAACTTAAAGTTATGATTTCTGGAATATTCTATATATAGATATATATGATGATGATCCATGAAAAGAAAGATATGAAAGTGTGGAATATGAAATACGTCCATTGTGCCATGAAACAAGATCATATGTATGGTCAAGAGAGCCAATAAAATGCTAAATTTGTAAGTGGCTGAAAGAACCAATAAAGCTATATACAGTGTGAAAAGTAATGAGGTAAATGCATTTGTATTTTTGTTCCATTCTTATGCAAATAAAAAAATTGGGATTATCGTTAGTCACCGAGGAATGGTACGTTGAAATAATATAACCCCGAAATTACATGTGTCGGTGTAGGAGAGCATTGTTATTATTTCCCTTATTTGGGATGAGATTGATGTCATGAGAATATTTCCCATAATTGGGATGAGATGATTGCTAGCATAGGGTGATGTAGATCCACAAGGCATTGTAATGAGACGGTCTAGCCGATTGGATTATGATCGAGTGACATGCCACACACATGGTGGTGATTATGCTTGAGATTGTGAATGAGATAACAATCGTGATTGTGGTTGATGTCTTTGGATAGATGGCTTAGATGATCATATCGTGATCAGACTTCATGATAAATTTACGGTGGTATATCTGTACAGAGATTGTTGTTGTGATTACACCTACACCCGCATACATTTGGGTTAGGCGGCATGGCTACTTTTTGTATAGATTAGGGTTAATGTCTTCCAATGAAATGACGTAACTGATCGGGCCGTGATCGGAATCCGTGCTAAATTCACGTTTGTATATTGGTCCTAAAGATCTCCTAACCAAAAAATAATATCATCTTCGTATTTTGAAAATAATTATGTTTTAACTTGGCATTTGGATATTGTTGTGTCATGACTCCAATTCCGATCATGATGGCGCCCAACATAATTGCAGCCAAGCCCGACCAATTAACACTCACAATCCAATTACCCTACCCATTACCGATTAACAATATTAAATTAACAATTTGACAAGTCTTCCAACCGGATAATTAATAAAAAACAGTACAGAAACAATATTATATCTAACATCTTCCAAATAATCTAGTGTCACAAGTCTAGAGCCTCTAGATGTAACAAAATAGTGAATCCACAATAATAAAAAAAGTCTAAAACGCGAAAGATAAAAGGGATAAGGGGAGGAGTCGGGTCCTACGGATGTCAGGCAGCTATCTCGACAACTCCTGAAAAATCTGGGAAGCAGCAACAGTAGCTCAACTAAGCCTCAGGAACACCTGAATCTGCACACATGGTGCAGGGAGTAAAGTGAGTACTTCAAACTCAAGGAGTAATAAGCATATATAACGACTAAAGATGAGAATTAATGAAATTCCACAATGTAAAGCTACAACTAGCAGTTTAGCATAATCACAATGAGATGGCAACAAAGCAATGACAGGTATGTTATGTAAGTATCAATGTATGAATGCAATGCAATGCAATGCGCATGACCGCTGTGGCGCGCAGCCCGACGCATTTGGGCACCCACGCTCACTATAGGTGTCTAGACTCCGAAGGGGCTCCTACAACCCAAGCGCAACATCATCTTAGCATCATTGGAATGAGCAGCCCAATCCACACTCAGTCCAGAATATGCATGTGATCCACACGGGCAAAGTCAAGTTATAATTCTCAGTTCCAAACATTAGGAAATAATTTTTAAGTTTTAAAACCTTATAAATATGACAAAATATTTCAAAATAGTATTTAACTCGGGACTAAATCATATAACATGCTAATTATCATGGAAATAGTGATAACAATCCCTAAAAGATTCAATTAATCGGCACACAGCCCAAATATATCAATAAAATGCAAGAAGGATGTTTACCAACCAATCTCTAGTCAAGAACACAGTATGAACATCACTGGGGCAAACTAAGCCATAGTCCCCAATCACAAACGACCCCGCACTTGCCATAGACTACGTGTCTCGCCTCAATATAGCGTTACAGTATGATATACCGGGGTTTCAAACCCTCAAGTCAATATCTACATCTACTACTCACCTCAAACTGGCCACAAGTCTAGCTCGCTATGCCTTTTCCCCTCGAATCAACCTCCTCGCATGCCGAATCTGATCAATACCACAAGGAATACATTACAATAGGCTAATGGAACATAACACAATCGAAAGAACTCCAGAAATACCAAAAATGATGAAGTTGGCAAAACCCGAGCCTCGGGCCCACTTCTCGAAAAATTAGGAAATTCACATTAATCGATTATTCGTCTCGCCATCAGTCTGTACATATCAATTTTACCAAAATCATAGTTCAAATACCCTTTCAAATCCCAAATTTTCATTCCAAAACCCATGCCCTAGTTTTTCAAATTTTCACCCAATTTTCCAAGAATTTAAGGTAGATTCTTACATAATATGACGTTTCTGGGTCACGAGGCTTACCTCCAATCAATTCCCATCAAAATCCTTCTTTAAACCATGTCAAAAGCTCTCAATGCTACTCAACAATGGAAGAAATATGGTGGAACTCACATATGAAATAAAACCTTTAAGCCCTTCTGCCAACAGTGATTTTCGCTTTTGCTGTCTAGCTTCTACCTATGCAGGATGGCTTCTGTGGCCAAATTCTCGCTTATGCGAATTTTCAGTTAAAATCAGACTTCCGCCTTTGCGACTTTTTTTCGCTTCTGCGGATTTCCGAAGACCACTTCTGTGGTTATTCACTCGCTCTTGCGGACCCACTAGTGCGAAAAGAGTCCGCTTCTACTGAACTACTTTACCAGGCCAAGAACCGCTTCTGCGATCCCTCACCCGCTTTTGCAGACCATTTCTACAGAAGTGGAAATACCAGATGACAGCAACAACATATCTGAAGCAAACTTCAAAACTCTCATTTAACCACTCGAATTCACCCCTAGGCCCCCGAGACCTCAATCAAAATAACCAACACATCCTAGAACCACATTAAAACTTGTTCCAATCCTCAAAACGAATCAAACAACACTAAAACCGTCAAATCTCATCAGATTTAAGCCTAAGTTTCATAAAAATTTCCGAGTTATGCATTCAATCAAAAACCCGACCATAACACCTCTGGATGACCTAAAAGTTTGCACACATATCCAAAATCACCTCATGGCGCGAGTGCAACTCTCAGAATTCCATTCCGACCCTCAGATCAAAATCTCACCTATCAACCGGAATTCGCCAAAACACTAACTTTGCCAATTGAAGACTAATTCTACACCGAACCTCCAAAATAACCTCCAATCACACTCCTAAGTCACAAATCATCCCCCGAAGCTAACCGTATCATCAGAAATTACCTCCGAGCTATCTAAATAAATAATCAACTTCCGATTGACTTTAACAAAACAAGCTTTCCTTTTAGAGACTAAGTGTCTCATTTCCATCAAAAACCAAACCAATTCGTCTCGATCACCACAAATACCGATAATAAAGCGTAGAGAAACATAATATATGGAAAACGAGGCGGTAACTCATGTAAAACGGGTTGGGTCGTCACATGTTGACTATTAAAATTTAGATTTACATACTAGTACTATTTCATATGTACTAACATTCTTTTACTGGAGACATTGCATCTTTAATGGATGGAGGTGGTTCATCAATGGGAACCTATGTTCCTCATTAGCATTTACTCCCTATTCAGCAGGTTTTAGTGAGCCCTACTTTATTCTAGGCCTAATGTCACTTGATGTTGTATTTTATGTTATAAGTTATAGCCGATGACTTGGAGCTGGAATTTTCATACTACTCTTTTATTGTACTTAGAGGATCCATAAATAGGTTGTGGACGGTGTTTGATATTGGAAATCAAAGTCAAAGTTTTTGTACTCTCAAGCATATGTTTCATTATATCTATAAACTTGTAATATTTTAAAAATCATAAATAAATTTCTTTTGATAAATGGGAAAAGAATGGGGAACATTGCACTCTCATATTGTACATCTCCTGATATTGATTTTATATTGTTCATGAGTAAGATTGGATGAAAGAATCAAGTATACTTTCTCGATTGAGTTATCGCAGTTGATCACTGGTTGCGCTCCCCAAGGTCATGGCGTGACACTACAGTGACATGCTGTTCTGACCGTAATAAATTATTCTATCATTAGGGAACTTGTCTACCGACCGGAAACCTCTGCCGCATCCTTCGGCCCATTTGTATGTTAAAAATTGTCCTCTCAAAGACCATATATATATGTCAAAATAATTTTTTTATTTTTCTTCATTATTTTCCTGTCTTTTTGCGATGGGAAGCCAATCTGATCATCTTCAATCCTTATCTTAGACTTGTATCGATTGTGCACATCCACATAAGTCTTTTCTCGGAACTCAAGCAAGATTTCCATTAATGTTTAGGAACCGTCAGAGCTTATCGGATTCAAACCTTTGGTGAATTCTTGACCTGCCCATTCATCCGGAATAATCGGGAGAAATATCTTCTCCTTTTGAAATCGGGTAACGAATTCCCGTAGCAACTCAGACTCTCCTAGTGCAATTTTTAAAATGCTCGCCTTTCGGAATGTGCATTCTGGACTCGGCATGGGCCTTAATAAAAGAGTTCACGAGCATCTCAAAGTAATATATGGAAGCTCGAGTAACAATGAATACTATATCAAGACTCCCCTCGTGAGAGTCTCTTTAAGTTTCTTCAGCAAAACATATTCAATCTCGTGGAGAGCTAAATTGTTCCCCTTCACCGCTGTTGTGTAGGTGGTAATTTGCTCCTAAGGATTTGAAATTACATCATACTTTGGTATTTCAGACATTTTAAATCGCTTCAGGATAAATTATGGTGCCACATTTGGTTTATCAGAGCCAGCCCATCCTTTCGGAGGGAGGAACAGTTTACTAAATATGTCTGAGTCATTTCCATCATCCTCATCCTCTTCCCTTGCAAAAATGAATATGTCCCCTACTCCGCATAAAACCTTGTCAAAAAAATATGATTACCTCTATGAAGTTTATATCGTACTCGGTGAACAAAAAATATCTTTCACTAAACTACCTCTCATTAACCCTTACTGAGCCTTTGCCAAAAATCCTTTGCACCCTGGACCCAAATTTGTTCCTTAGTCCAACACAGACCAAAAGGAGTCAAAGAATATGTTTCTGCCTCAAAACTTGACCAACATCATATTCTTGCCACTCGAGAGAAACAATTTATCACCCTTCAAATACTAGATATTTTTCCCAGACAATGGAGACATCATGGTTTTACCCATATCCGTTTTGGTGCCATCCGAATCGCTTTAACATATCACGGAAGAAAAGGTCAACCTGGTGTAGCTCTACTTTCTATTATAGATACACGATATTTGGAGCACCAACATGCAAACATGGGTACTGCCGAAGTTACCCAAAACGTCGGAACTATCTTCATAACTATCTTTCAAAATTTCAACACGTCCATTTATGACCCGTACCTAAGTGAAACCCTAAAAATCCAAGTCTGAATCCAGGGAGCCCCACAAGCCAAAGATTTCATCCAAGCTACCCTTCACCACCAAAAGTTCTTCACATTCTTTCTTCGCGAGCTGAAGATGATCTGGGTACATCCCTAAATGACTGGCTTTCGTCGGATTGATGTTTTCATTTTTCTTGAAAGGGAGATTGATAAAAATTCTTCATTTTTACATAGATGGCATTTCCCTTTCTTCATGAAATCCTTGTGGGAATCGGCACATGATTTTTCAATGAGATTTTTCTTATTCTCTTTGATATGTTCATTATTAGTGATTTGGAATAGCATTGGAATCTCAGAATAAGGCCTGAACTGGTTTTTAAAAGCTATCCTGTTTGCCTTGTTCTAGATCTGATCTCTAAGATGTCTGTAAATGTCAAATCCAATAATAAGATTTTTTCCTAGCACATCAGATCCTAGCAGGTTCGTTCTGTACTTCAATCATGGAAAGAAGTTAATGGTGATCGAGTGCTTTGTAATGACAATTGTGGCCAATATTGCATTTGATGCAGAGTTGAAATCCTTGAAATGCGGTACCCATTGATCTTTAGGGAGAACAACAGGATTTATAAGTGAGGAAGCAGCTCCAACGTCGATGAAAGCTATAACTCGAGTTGGTTTGTCCCAATTGGATGAATAGATTTTGAGTTCTACTTGAGGAACAACCGTGAGATCATTGATCTCCTCTCGAGCCTCGATCTTTGGTTCTAAAATTTGGTAATAATCATTGCTATGATCCTCATAGATATCAGGAGAGAATAAATTTTCTTCATTAGGTTCATCATCCAAAGAGAATATGGATTCAAGGTCTTCCTCTTTTCCAAGATGTATGGAAGTGTAATCTTCAACCACTTTTATGAGTTTGATAGCTATTCTTGGTTTTGGACATTATTTAGTGAAATGTCGAATATTATGACAAATGAAACATCTGTTCTTCTTGTGAAAATTTCCTGGCCTTCTCCGTCTGAAATATTTTGTGCGTCTCTTTGACCTTGATTTCCCATCTGGAATTCTTTGCCATTTAAACCTCCTAAATTCTCTCCTTCACCAAGATGTGCGGCATGAACATCCTGATCCGGTGATTAGTTCTGATTTGTGGAATGCTTTGTCAAGCACTGGATTGTGTTGGATAATTTGTTTCAGGTCAGAGCGCTTCGTAAAAATATCTTCAGATGCTAAGAAAATAGCTTGCCTGATGTAACCAATTTGTGTCATTGTGATGGACTGAAACGTTTCTTCAATGATGGTCATGGTTCGACTTGCCAACAACTTTGGTAGGGAAGACACAAAGCTTGCTTTAGATTGATGTCTCCTCTAACTCGAAGTATATCTTTGCCATTTTTAGAAAGTGTCTATCGATGTCATTTTTGTCAAATGACACACACTTCATCTCGAAGAGTTGCCTTCGCATTTTCTCATATCTTTGGCCAGCATCTCCACAGAAAACTTCATGTGGGATTCTTATGTTGAAGGCAAAATCTTGGGAAGTAAGATAAGTATTTTTGTCTTGAATTCCAAGTGCATTCCACCAGTCTCTGAGGATTCTTGAGAAACGTGAAGTAAGTTCTGAAAGGATGATATACATTTCTTGTTCTACCAAATTTCTGGTCACCATCCAAGTATAGAAGTCTTGGATCCGTTGAGGCCATTTTGAAACCTTGACATCATCTAAGGTGAAAGTGTAGAAACCAATTTGAACTGTCTTTGACACCATGGGCTCATATCTTCTTTCTGGGATTGGTTCATCTGTCATGCCTTCTTGTTCATCATCTACTTCAGATATTTCTAGATCTCTTGGCTGGTTTACAAATATTGAGGGATCGCTGTCTTCGAAAACGTTCTTTGTGGATTCATATACTTGCTTGAGAGCTATCCTCCATAGATTCATCCTTTGATGATTTTAGCGATTCTGAGAATGGGGTATGTTCTTCTGATATGTATCTTGGCTGAATAACATTGAGGTCCGGAGCCTTCTTGTCAAAAATCATCAAACTTTTGGGGTTTGATCCTTTTAAACTTTCTCCTTGGTCTCGCCTTTTCTTTGTTTTTTTTGCTGCAAGGGCATCTTTTCTTTCCCAAACCATTTTTTCAATATAAAAATCATTTTCTTCTTTTGCTGGTCGGGTGAAAGAGATTGGATTTTGTGAGGTAAGTGGAAAGGTACAGAAGGTGTAATCCAATTTAGGTGGTGAATAGGCTTGTGGAGACATGGGGAAAAAAGTAGGTTTTGAAGGGAAAGATGGGGTTCTTTGTGGCTCAAAGTGATCATTTCTCAGAAGTTGAATCTATTATTTGATGGAAATCGTCTCCTGTTGTTGTTGTTGGAAAAATTGGAAAAGCGAATTTCCTGGCGGAAAAATCTCATATTGTAATTTGCCAACCTTAGTTCCAAGGCTTTGATCAGTCCTGCATGCTGAGACGATGTCTGCTCCATCTTTTTCTCAATTTTTTCAACTTTGCTCATTAGCTTGTTTTGTCCATGGGCCACATTTTTGATGGTGTTGCCAATATTATCGAGCACTTTGTTCTGGCAGATAGAATTTTCTGATTGCTAGTTCATTGTTGCTTCAATGTCACTTATTGGGTTTTTGATATCGGAATGGTCAAATCTTATGAAAATAATTTTGTCACTTCTTTTGGTAAAAGTTGGTTCACCAGATTGCAAAGATTCCTCTGATTCTCTTAGCTTATCATAGTTTGTGATCCAGGAATCAGGAAGGATTTTGACCAGTTCATCTCTAGAAATCTGTTTGGGTATTTGGGTGCACATGGTGTATCCTTTGGTAGCATCAATATTTATGAGTAAGGCATTTTCTCCTCCGGGTAGGCAAAGATCCATGGCATAATTTTGGACACGCCATGCCATTTGGTAGTGAAGGATAGCTGGGATGGAATCTTTGTCTTGTGGGGCTCCCTAGATTTGGATTTGAACTTTTAGGGCTTCTATTAGGTACGGGTCATAAAGGGACATGTTGAAATTTGGAAAGATTGTTATGAAGACAGCTCCGGCGTTTAGGGTAACTTTGGCAGTACCCAAGTTTGCATGTTGGTACTCCAAATATGGTGTATCTAGAAAAGAAAGTCGAGATACAACAGATTGACCTTTTCTTCCGTGATATGTTAAAGTGATTCAGATGGCACCAAAATGGACATGGGTAAAACGATGGGTTTGCAATTTTGAAGAGTTTCCACCTAATGATTAAGTGCATTAAGACGCTAAGAAGAATTTTAATTCAGAAAACCATAAGCTTCGTAGTCTTGAGTAATGTCACTGATGATATTCGACTTGTAAGCGAGATAAACGGTTCAAATTCGGATTAGTTAGTTACTCCTATAGAGATGCTTTCTAAGTGTTATTGATTTTAAAATGTTTATAGCAGTGCAGAGATCCTATAGGCGTGGTGTCTAAAATACTGATTATTAGTTGAACCTATATATCACTTGCCAAGTGATGGATACACAGAATTTAGGAAGAACCTATAGACGTGTTCTCTATATGATAGGTAAAAATGCAGAATCGTGTAGACATGTTCTGTACACGAGATGCAATACTATAGAACTTATAGGCATGATTTCTAAAATGCAAAAGTGCAGAAATTCACAGACGTGGATTTTTTGAAAATGCAGAAGTTTTGAACCCAAAGACAGGATTTCTGATATGCAGAAGTGTAGTACATAAAGACAAGATGTCTATATGAAATGCAGAACCTATAGACATGGTTTCTATATGCGAAATGAAGGAGTGCAGAACTTGACATGATTTGCAGAAGTAAATACCTATAAACATGATATCTACCCCTATGCATACATGAGTTACCCTCTCCTTTTCACTATAAACCTCATAAGTTATTAAAAATTATTACAGCTCGGAGCAAATAAAGGAAATTAAAAATAAAATTTACATCAGAAAGCTAAAAATCCCAACCAAGGAGAGCCTGATTCAGACTTCTGTTTGAAGCATGAAGTAAACCAACTCTAAAGGATAAGATTCTGAACCCTTTCTCATTTTTGGGTGTGTAAGAGTTCCCAGGAGCCTCAAATGGACTCCGGGCAGTGCTTAGACCAAAATATATTGCATAATTGAATTATAGTGTAGTGTGGAAGGGCCAGCCCTCAAATGTCCAAGTTTAGGGGGGGAACTCTTGGTCCCCAAGCAAGGCTCATAAAAGGGGGGCAGAACTTAGAATATAGGAGAGAGTGCAAGTGCATAGAGGGGGTATTTTAGGGAAGACAGGCTTGGTGGTCATACCCATCAATGAGGAGTGTTGGAATACCCCAACTAGCATGTTAGCCATATCGTTTGAGAGTTAGGATACATTAAAGAATCAAGTCCATACATGAGCAGAAATTTGGATATTGCCATGCCTGAACTGTTAACTCAATCAGATATAAGGGAATAAGGGTATGGGGGATTCATAACAATAACAGATGCAAAGAGAACAACATATTCAACACTAAACATAAATTGCAAGATAGACAAGATTGCAGAAGTTGTAAAGCAAAAACATAAGGATGATGTTGAAAACTAAATTAGAACATACCAGTTTCAGGGAAACAAGAAGAGAAAAGCAGTAGTAAAGCCAAATTGCACGAAAATAGACATAAGATATCATAAGCGAGTGGAGTGTTGAATTGAGAGTGTAAGAGTAATGAAATTGAAATTGTTCAGTAAGTGATATGTGTAAGATATTGAACTGAAGGGTTTTTAAAAGTGCAGAAAGGTCGTGCCCTTATAGTGTAGAAAGAAACATAAAATAGGCAAGAAAATAGTTTTGAAATTAATTGCAAAAGGTTTCCCTTTGATTTAGGGATTATGATTTCAAACGCGTAAAATAATTATGGAAAGAGTTTGATCAAATCTTTTCCAAAGTAGCACAAGAAGGGTAAATACACAGAAGTTTTTTTAAAGGCAAAATTCCATTGGTACACGGTTTGTGCAAATAAGGAAAGGCAATCACTCAACAGCTAGTAAAGTCAGAATGTGTTTTGGTATGAATAAATCCAATCAGAAAAGGTGAAGAAAGGTTTAATTAAAGGAAATCAGCAACAATCAATGATAACTTATTAAAAGGAATTTTGAATCAATCACAAGTTGGTAAAATCATTTTTTGAAGGGATAATTCATCATATATAAAGGGTACATGCATGTGAATCAAGAGTCATAAACAAAGAGAAAAGCGTAGCATAGAAAAGTTCAGAGTCATAAACAAAGAGGTTGAATTTCAATACATAGACTCAGAGTTAGTTTGAGAGAATGCAGGGTTCCATAACAGAAACCTAGTCCACACACGAGATCAAACTTGAGAAAAACCCCAAACATTAGGGTTCCCAACTCGAGTATGATGTAGAGACGAGGAGGCAAGTAATCAAAACAGGCTTAGTGGTCTCTTTCAGAGACTTATGTGAAAACAAATAGATAAAATATTTTGTTCAAGGAAAATAGAATGGAGAACTAATTTAAAGCGTAGAGAACATGTTTTGAGAAAAGCTTGGAACATAAACAATCTCAAAAAAGAGAAGAGGTAGTATAAACTTAAGAAAACATTAGAGGGAACATGTGTAGAGGGAACTCACACAAAGTTCAGTAGAAGCAAACAAAAACTTAAGAACTCAGTAGGAAATACATACAATATAAGAACACAAAATATTGGAAAAGTGTAGTAAAGAACATATAGGAAAACATAGCAAGATGAACATATGAGCATGGCGTAGAAGCACAGTAGAACACAACGCACAGAAGAATAATGTATAGTAGAAAGAAAGCAGAAGAAAAACACATGCGTGGTAGAAAAGAAAAGATACGAACATAGTATGGGCAAATACACATAAAGAAAAGAAAAGGAAGAATAAAAAAAACATTGTGAGCTTTTCAGAAAACCTAAATCGAAGAGAAATAATTTTGAAAGAAAATTGGGGAAAATGTTTAAGAACTCAAGTAGAACATAGACATAGAACCAATCTTGGAAAATAAAACGAGAAAACCTCGGATAACTAGGGTTTCAGAGGAACCCTAGAGCAAGAAAGGCTTGGAATAGGTCTGATCTAAGTCGAATGAGTCAGAACAAGGCTCGAGATGCTTTGAATATGCTGGACTAAAGTCGGAGAGGCCATGGAACCTTGAATCGAAGATGATCTGAATGGAGACCATCGAGGTCGGATCTCCAAACTTTGATCACCAAGCATTTTAAGGTGTGGGGGTGAATATAGGCTATCCATGGCCTAAGGAGCCATGGATTCCGGTGATATTATGGTCGGAGACGATGAGAGAGGCTAGGGTTTCGTGGAACCTTCGAGAGAGTTTGAGAGAGGAAAGGAATTCAGGGGCGAGTGATAGAGAGAAATGGGGGGATTAGGCTAATTGTTTAGGTTTAATTATGGTAGGATGGATGGGGACTTTTGATCTCAGAGATCAACGGCCCAAATCAAAAAGCGCTTGGGTCGAGTACATTGAGCAGGTTATGGGTTGGATTAAGTAGGATAGGGTTGGTTCGGAAATAAGCTTGCAATTGGGTCAATTAGGGGATCAATTTGGCTACAATTGAAATGCAAATGAGGCTAGTTTTAAATAGCCAATATTTCCCTTTTATTTTATAAAGATAGTGAAAGCAAATTAAATGTACTAGATTTGTTAATAATATCTAAATTTTATTTTAAAAGTATTGGAACCAATTTCATAATTATAAAATACTATTAAATCTTAATGTAGGCTAAAATTGCAATTATATGCAATTTAGCATTTAAGATGCCATATAAATTTGTAAAAACATATAAAAATTACCTTAACTATATTATTGTATAAATATGGGAATAAAATAAATTATTCACCAAAATTGGTGATTTTGGTAATAATTTATTGATTTTGTACTACTAAAATGGACACTAAATTCATTTTAAAAATCTTTAACAAATAGGGAAAAATATTAAACACTTGGGCTTGCTTATATATGCATATATGTTATTTTGAAAGTATTTTGTATGTATGAAAAATGTACAGGAAAAAATTGGGTATCAACTACTGCCCATCTTTAGTCGAGAAGGATGAAAGAGTTATCGGGTAAAGATATGACGGCCAATATGACCGAACGAAATGGCTTGAAGGCTTTGATCGTGCTCTGGCTTCTGAGCTGCCTACACATCCCTGGCCTTATAAGAATCAGGCCATATGTAGTTCAAGATCCATCGGTGGAGTATGCCGATGGAGATTTTATAGGAGCGAACGCGGTATTCAGGTTGGGAAGGACAATTAAGGTTTCATAGGGCTGTGGGAACTGTAGCGGAATCGCTCCTACTGAGACGGTTGTTGCTCACTGGTCTACCTTCAAACGAGCAATACAGGCATATATTGTGCATAAATTTAAACATGATGCAAGTTCCCGTTGGACCATGAATGTTGTCTTTGGACAGTTAGGATGACATCCTCGGACCATGATGTCCTAGGCCATGAAGCATAAAATAAAGGATTTGCATGCCATGAAATAATACCCTCGGGCTATGAGAATGGTGCCTTCAAGCGATGATGCCTTTGAATAATGCTATACAAGAGATAAAAGGGGTCTTTGGGCCATGCCATAGCATTCTCATGCAATGAAAATGGTGCCTCTAAACAATGACGCCTTTGGACAATTTGGTGATCTTTCAGCCCATGAGATGCAAAAGGTGGCGATCTTTCAGCCAATAAAAGCATAAATAAAGGTGGATATCTATCAGCCGATGCAATATATAAATAAACGTGGGGATAGTTAAACCGATGCAAAGACATAAATAAAGGGTGGCGACCTTTTAGCCCATGAGATGTAAAAGGTGGCGATTTTTCAGCCATGCAGGAATGTAAATGAAGGTGGTGATATTTTAGCCGATGTAATAAATAAAGGTGGCAAACTTTCAGTCGATGCAAGACATAAATGAAAATGGCGATCTTTCAGCTAAGCAAGATTTAAATGAAGGTGGCATTATTTTAGCCATGAAAAAATATAAGTAAGGGTGGTGATCTTTCAGCCGATGCAAATGGAGATAGAGCTTAGTCTCGGAAGGCAGATTGATAGCCTTATGCAATTCAATAAATGCCGATGGAGGCAGAGCTTAACATCGGAAGGTAGAATGGTAGCCTTATACAAGAGATGAAAGACAAATAGTAATTATAATTCTTAGATTATTGTGATATTGCAATTGATGGGGGTATTGTGTGCGGATAGCTAATGCGGATAGGTGTGATGGTTGTGTGAGTTGTATTCCCGGGAAGTGTGACTGTATGAATGTATCCGATGATTTTGTGACTTGGGTGCCTATGTCCAAAGAAAAATCGTGAGTTTTGTAAATGGGGGGAAGTTAGTTCGTATTCCCGTGGACTTTGCTTGACCTTCTCAGCTTTGATCTGGAGGTACTATATGTATCATTGAGATAGCGATGCTAAACAAAGAAATTTTGATAATAGACATGCATGATTTATTAGAAAAATACAACATAAGTATATAATCGAGAATAGTTTTCTTTAGATGAAACAACGACTCTGACGTGGTTCAGAACATTGCAACCTTTCTCGCTCCGGAATTTTGAGGGTCCTCCTTAAAATTCTCCACTAGTTTACTAGGCTAGTGCTTCTGACGGCTGCTTATGATGATTGGCTGAAGCTACTTCAGAATTTTGACGGTCCTCCTCAAAATTCTGAAGTAGCTTCAGCCAATCATCACAAGCAACCGTCTATTTTGAGGGTCCTCCTCAAAATTCTGCCCCAGATTCTGATTGTGGGGGAAATGAAATTTTTATTGAATTATGACCAAATCCATAAGGGTGCTTACGTATCCCCTCTTAAATCGGAATCAGGTCGGATGTAGTTCAGATTACATAAGAAAATCATAAGTGGTTAAACACAGTATCGTTTGACTGCATCTAAATTGATTGGTTTTGGCCAAACTTCCCCATCCATTTCTGCAAGTATGAGGGTTCCTCATGTCAGAACCTGATGAACCATATATCGACACTGCCAATTGGGAGAGAGTTTCCCGTCGGCTTTATCTTAGTGCATTATGATTTTCTTTAAAACCAGTTGCCCTGGTGTGAACCATCTTTGCTTGACTCTTTTGTTGAAGGCTTTGGACATACTGTTCTGATAAAGCATACCGTGGAAAATTGCATTCATTCTTTTCCCATCTATAAGAGCCAACTACTCGTAGCGACTCTTTACCTATTCTGCATCGTCGAGTTATGCTTCCTGTGTGATCCTTAGGGAGGGAATCGCTACCTCGATGGGAATGACCGCTTCTGTACCGTAAACAAGCATGTAGGGAGTTGCCCTGGTTGATATGCGGACTGTGGTACGGTACCCCAATAAAGCAAATGATAACTTCTCACGCCATTGTTTATGCTTTTCTACAATCTTCCTCAGTATCTTTTTGATGTTCTTGTTGAAGGCTTCTACAACTCTATTCATCTGAGGCCTGTAAGCTATGGAATTCTTGTGTTTGATCTTGAAGGTTTCACATATGGCTTTCATCAAGTCACTGTTGATATTGGAACCGTTATCGGTAATGATTTACTCCGAAATTCCAAACCGACAAACAATACAGTCGCGAACGAAGTCTGTCATGACTTTCTTAGTTACTATTCTGTAAGATGCTGCCTCAACCCATTTAGTGAAATAGCCGATTACTACTAGGATGAACCTATGCCCGTTGGAAGCGGCTGGCTCGATCGGTCCAATAATGTCCATTCTCCAAGCAACAAACAGCAATGGTGAGCTTGTTGCATTAAGCTCATTTGGATGTACTTTTATCATGTCTGCATGTATTTGGCAGTTGTGGCATTTTTGAACATACTAGATGCAGTCTCTCTCTATTGTCATCCAAAACTAACCTGCCCGGAGTATCTTCTTGGCTAAGACAAAACCGTTCATATGTGGACTGTAGGTCCCAACATAGATTTCTTCTAGTAGCGTGGATGCTTCCTCCACGTTGACACACATTAGTAATCCTAAATCTAGAGTCCTCCTATACATGATTCCTCTGTTTTGAAAGAAATTATTAGACAATCTTCGAAGCGTGTGCTTCTGAGTAGTATTTGCAAGCTCTGGGTATTCTCCTTTACCCAAATATTCCTTGATGTCATGATACCAAGGCTTTCTGTCTGCTTCTTCTTTGATGTGAGAATGGTAAGCTGGCTGATTATGGTCCGTTACCGGAATGGGATAAATGAAGTTTTTAACTGGATGTTGTATCATAAACGATAGGGTAGCTAATGCATCAGCAAACTCATTCTGGAATGTTGGGACATGTTGGAATTTCGTCTATGTAAATCTCTTTCTAAACTCGTGTACATGATGTTGGTATAGGAGTATCTTTGAGTTCTTGGTTGCCCATTCTTCTCGGACCTGATGTATAAGGATGTCTGAATCTCCGATCACTAGCAACTCTTGGACATTCATGTCAACGACCATCTTGAGCCCAAAGATGCAGGATGTGTACTCGGCCATATTATTGGTGCATGGGAATCTGGTCTTGGCAGACACCATATAATGCTGACTAGTTTGTGATACTAGAACTTGTCCTGTGCCAACTCCTTGAAATTTGATGTTCTATCAAAAAACATCCTCCAACAATCATTGGATTCTATAACATATTTTGTTACCTCTTCATTAGGAAAATACGTTTTTACGGGTTTGTGTTCTCCATCTACAGGATTTTCAGCAAGATGATCTTCCAATGCATGTCCTTTGATTGCCTTATGAGTTACGTAGACAATGTCACATTCACTTAACAGGATCCGCCACTTGGCCAGCTTGCTAGTGGGCACGGGCTTTTGAAAGATGTACTTCAGTGGATCAATTCTTGAGATGAGATATATAGTGTAGTCACAGAAATAGCGCCTCTAATTCTGAGCTACCCACGTTAGATCACAACAGGTGCGCTCTAACAGAGAATGCCGGGCTTTGTGGGGGGTGAACTTCTTGTTGAGATAACAGATGGCCTGCTCTTATCTCCCTATTTCATTGTGCTACCCGAGAACACAACCAAACGCTCCATCCAATACCGCAAGGTAGAGTAGTAGGGGTCTACCTAGCTCGAGCGGGACCAAACTAGCGGTGTTTACAAGTACTCTTTGATCCTGTTGAAGGCCTTTTGGAAATCATCAGTCCATTTGGTAGAGGCATCCTTCATCTTCAAGAATGGCTCACAGATGATGGTAGATTGTTCTATGAACTGACTGATGTAGTTAAGTCTCCCCAAGAAACTCATTACTTCTTTCTTATTGTTTTGCGGTGGCAATTCTTGAATAGCTTAGACATTTGATGGATCTGATTATATCCCTCGATGACTTACAATGAACCCAATCAATTTTCTAGTCGGAACCCCGAATGCACATTTTGTAGGGTTCAATTTCAAGTTGTACCTTCTAAGTCTATTGAAGAATTTCCTCAAATCTTCCATGTGATCAACGGCTTTCTTGGACTTAATGATGACGTTGTCTACATAAACTTCAATCTCATTTTGTATCATGTCGTGGAAAATGGTGATCATAGCCCTCATGTAGGTAAACCCGTGCATTCTTTAACCCAAACAGCATTATCATGTAGCAATACATCCCCCATGATGTAATGAAAACTATTTTCTCAGTGTCCTCTTTATCCATCCTTATATGACGGTACCCAACAAAACGACCAACAAATGACTGTAGCTCACGCTTGGTGCAGTTATCAATCATGATGTATATATTCATCAAGGGGAAGTCGTCTTTTGGACTGGCTTGGTTGAGATCACGGTAGTAGACACAGACTCTAACCTTTCCATCCTTCTTCGGTACTGGCACAATGTTAGCTAACCATGTCGGATACTCTACTACTCTGAGAACCTCAGTTTTGACCTGCTTAGTGAGCTCTTCCTTGATTTTCAAACTAATATCTGGCTTGAACTATCTGAGCTTCTGCTTTACTGGCAGATAGGTCGGATCCGTCGGCAATTTGTGAGCCATAATAGATGTACTCAGACCAGTCATCTCGCCGTACGACCAGGCAAATATGTCCTCATACTCTGTTGGAAACTCTGTATATTCTTCCTTCTCTATGGTTACAAATAAATGGTAATTCATGTTTCTTTGATGTTTTTTGTGTCTCCCAAGTTGATGATTTCGGACTCGTCCAGGTTGGACTTAGGTCGATTCTCAAAATTATCAACTTCTTTAACAATCTCGTCCAGTATATCATCTTCCTCTGAGTCTATGTCCGTTTGTTGTGTTGTTTCATTGCATGTCACAATCATCGGCTCATCAAGATAAGTAATAATAATTATGTGTAAATAAAGTAATAAGATTAAGATTTATAAGAAACCAAAGTGCTTTGATAAATTTCATAATAGTTTTTAACATGGGAGATCTTATTTTGAAATTAAAAATTTGAAAAGAAAGTCAACTAGAAATTAAAGTCAATGCATGATGCTTTGTTCAACCTTACTATCCCGAAGCTTTCCGAGCTCTAGTGGTTTTGATAGTCTAGGTATTGAGGCATGCTCCTTGTCTTAAGATTTGTATAGAAGAGTCATCTTTCCCCTTATCCTCGAAAATGACATAACAATCCATGTCATCATCTTCCAAAAACAAACTCATCATCGCAGCCATTGCTTCCTTTTCTTCTGACCCATATATAATATCTACTAGCTGGAAAGTTTGTTCCAACCAGGGTATCGGCTATTCCAATAGGTAGTAAGGATCATGCCATCCTATGTTTCTTCAACTTGATAGGCTTAGCTATCCCTTAGAGATTCTTGCCAAGTCCTTTGTAGGGTTCATATGCGCACTAATTCAGTATGCTCTCAATTTTATTATCCCACCACTTGTCCTTACCAACAACGTTGACTTCCTCGATGTGGTGATAGGTCTCCCCACCTATCTTCCTTGTTCCCTCGATGGTCGGGATGGTTTGGCGACTGTATATGAGATTGCTATCATCGCTATGAATAACTACCTCTTGGTGATTCTACTCAAACTTCATCGCCTGTTGTAGGATTAATACTATAGCCCCAGCAGTATGAATCCATGGCCGTCCCAAAATCAAGTTGTAAGATGCCAGCACGTCTATTACTTGAAAATTAACATCAAACCAAGTAGGCCTAATTTGAAAACATATGCTAATTTCCCCAATAGTAGACCTTTGGGAACCATCGAAAGCTTTGAGATTGATTACCCCATCCTTGATCTCATGCAAGCTCTTTCCTAATGTTTTGAGTCTAACTAGTGGACAATGTTGAGGTTGGACCCTCCGCCAATCAGGATTCTGGTGATGAAATAATCCTTACACTACACAGTGATGTGCAACGCCTTGTTATGATTCAATCTTTCTGGTGGTATCTCATTGTCACATAAAGTGATCTTGTGACTCTCCAATACCTACCCACCATGTTTTCCATCTCTCCTCCAGTTATGTTGATTGGTACATATGCCTCATTCAGCACTTTAAATAAGGCAATCTGATGTGCGTCAGAGCATTGTAGCAAAGCTAGGATAGAGATTTGTGCAGGTGTTTTGTTCAACTGATCAATGACTGAGTACTCATTTGCTTGTATCCTCCTGCAGAGATCATCAGGCCCGGTTTTAGTAATGGCGGGCCATCCAGAGGCCTACTTGCTAGACTCAGCCAAGTGTTCTGAAGTATAAACTGGCACATACCTTGTACCGCAATTGTTTCCCCAACTTGGCTTTCCCCTTTCTTTTTGCCTTGATTGTGTAGTCCTATGGTATGGCTTTCGTATGGAATGGAATCACGACTGTCATTGCTACTGGGATGGGCACCCTTGCTTTGGAAGGCAATACAATAACTTCAAATGGCTCAGGCGCATTTAGGGACCCAAACTCGACCTCAATTGGTGTTGGCGTCCTTGCGGATGCTGGAGTTTCAAACTCAATTGGTATGGACATATTCACCCCAGCATTCCCAAAAGGCTGAATCTGGACTACAATTGGATTAATGGTGGGCATTGGCTTCTTTGGATCGTTGCCTTCTGTGACCAAACTGATTGATATTTTTGGATCCCAGTCATCCTCTATTTCAATCATATGAACACCTCCACCCTTGTGGTCTAGTAGAGGGTTACTATAAACATTCAAGGTTGGCTCTTTTGACAAGATGATCTTGTTGTTAATCAGAGCCTATATCTTATCCTTCAGGGAGCAACATTCATCAATGGTATGCCCTTTCATGCCATGTATGCATAGGTTTTATTTAGATTGACCCATTAAGAAGGGTTTTTAGGGGTTATAGCAGGGATAAGGGTGACATAACCAGCGACTTTGAGCCTTTCATGTAGTTGGTCGATCGATTCACCAATGTTAGTATATTGTTTGGGAGGTCTGCCGTCGAAATTTGGTCGGGGTCTAAGAAAGCTTCAGTGAGTGGGGGTGATTGATAGTGAGAGGGTTAAGTATTGTAGGTTTTGTAGACATTTGCGGGTTGGGAATATCTGGGTGAAGTAGGCTGCTATGTGGGTAGTGGAGGTGATTGGTAATTTGGGATAGGTTTATATGTTAGTGGAGGTATTGGGTAGGTTTGGTATTTCATTGGGGACTTTGTTCTCTATGCAACCATCATGGTGCTCACGTCCCTTTTCTTGGACGTGCCACAAGACTTTAGATCCTTGTTGGTGTCCTGCAAAGCTTCAAAGTTTGTGACAATTCCACTTTTGATACCTTCCTCGATCCTCTCCCCTAGCTTGATGATGTCGGAAAATTTCTGGCTTTCAATCGGCATCAACCTTTCATAGTATCTTGGGTCTTGACCTTGGATGAAAAATCTGTTCATTTGTTCTTCTTCTAAAGGCGCTCGGACCTTAGCAGCTTCTGATATCGAACGAGTAAATGTCTCTATAGTTTTTTCTTTAGATTCTGGATGTAGAATATATCTAGAGCATTTTCTTTGTTGAATCTAAACTTGTCCATGAAATTGGATGCCATTCTTACTCAATTCGACCATTTCTTTGGGTCTTTCCTGATGTTCCAAGATAAAGTATCTCCCTTTGGACTCCACATGAAGAGTTTCATGTGAATCTCTGCATCCTTCCCTACTCCGACTAGTTTGTCGCAGTATGTTCTTAGATGAACTTCTCAGATCCCCTGTACCGTCAAACATCTCAAACTTAGGAGGTTTTACCCCTCGAGCAGTTTGACATCGGGTTGAATGCAATGGTCTATGTAGTTTAGCCCTTCAATCCCCCTACTTCCCTTGTTGCCTTGAATTCTGCTAGTTAGTTTCTTGAGTTCTTCCGCCAGATTCTTGATAAGCGAGTCTTTATCATCATACTCGGGTGTGTTTGATATGGGTTGAGTAGGATGCATCGCACTTTCCACATAGATGTGGGTTTTATGGTGGGGGTGAATATGGTCATTTGTGGAGTTCACAAATTCTAGGATAAGCAGTGGACTATTATTATATGTGTGGCATGTATTGTAGTGGTGGTGAGGAGCGGGTTGCTTTGGGATGCTTTGTGGAGGTATAGCATTCTGAGTATTTGGGAAGGTAAATTCTGGAGAGGTGAGGGAAAATGTCCGACTTGCCTAATTCCGGACTGACCAAGCTCTTCTTGGAATTTCAGGAGTTTCTGTTCTATCTAAGAGGCATTTTCATTGGAAACCTAAATACCTTGAGTAACCTCTACCTATTCAATGGAATTCTCTTTTCTAGTGTTGGTCAAATCTTCCATTTTTTCTTTGTTCCTATTTCTGATAGGACTAGAAGGAGGAGTAGGTGGAGGGCCCTTGGATCTTGTGTAATATGATGACGAATCCAGAGTGCATGAACAAATCTTTGGGGATGGGAATAAATAAAAGTAAAAACAAAACAAGGTAACAAGTTAGTGAGGATCATAAGGAAAATTTTGTGATATTTAAATATGTAGTGCAGGAAATATGAAGTGTGTCTTAATTTTGTGACCTTGTTGTGCCCGAGGTGGGCCTAGAAACAAGTAGATTCAGAGAACATAGAATGCTAAATGCCTCATTTTATTGATAAAAATATGACCAACCCCAAAACGACACTAAATAATAGGAAATAAAAAAATGTCACTAATGGCCATGGGCCTTATTACTTTCTCAAAATAAGGAAAAGATTCCTATCTATTTGGTCCTAGAGGTACCTTCCCAAACTCACCATCTTTGGCTCCCTCGAATAGTTGTACCAGCTCACGATGTCCCAACAGCAAGTAGGTTTTGGCTAGGTGCACATCCTCAACATTCTAGCAGTCCTCGACCTTTGCAGTTCTCTGGCATTAGCAGACCCGGAGTTTCCCATGGTATACTAGCTAGCCCTCATATTTCCTCTAGTGAAGGTGTCCTCTTAATCTCCCCGAAACGAAACATAGATCTATCGCAATCCAAGAATAAGGTGAAAACTTCAATAGTTTTGTTGTTGGGTAAAGGGAAGGTAGATTCCCAAGTATTTTTGAACAAGGGTCTGATCACTGGAATGAAGAACTTCCCACCAATTTAGTAATTTTGGGTGGATGTTAGTGACCATGCCGAATCTAGGACTCTGTGCCTCATCTCTACAAAGCAAAAGTGTTAGGCTTTTACTCCCGCCAGACTCGACTATTCGAATATCAGTAGTTGGCATGAGCAGCATTTACTTTTCAGAATAAATGCGCACAACGTGGTAGTGTCTGTTTGTGTTCCAAGGAAACCCAGTGGACTTTGTACAAGGCTATGTTAAAGAGTCATTATGCAGACATCATAACTGACTCAGCTAGGTCTTGCAGTGATGCATGCATAATTAAATAGAGTAAGGTTTATATAGGGTATTAGACTGGTACCCTTGAGTGGATAACTCAAGAGGGAAAGGCACAGAATCGTCAACTACACTATTGATCGACTACTTTTACCACAAATATGCCTTTGCCAAATTTAGGGGTAATAATATCGGAAGGGCGCAACAACCCATTATAAGTGTTGCTATGGTATTTTGTTTGACACGAGTTGAATAAGATGTTGAATATGCAGTTACAATAATTGAACAGTTTGTCATGTACTTGCATGTTCATAAAGTAATAATTGCTCGTAATTACAATAGTACTAAAGGAAAGCGGTAAAAGAAAGCATTAAAGAAAAGAAACAAAGAGCCAAGCCAGTTTCGAAGTAAAACATGGAAATAAATACTTAAAGGTATTAAAACAAGTAAAGACAAGCAAAGAAGCATAATGTCAAAAATAGCATGAAATGGTAAAAGCCTTAAAGATGTGCTCTCTATATGATATGCAGAATCTTGTAGACATGTTCTCTATATGAGATGCAAAAATGCAGAACTTATAGGCAAGATTTTTAAGATGCAGAAGTGCAAAAATTTACATACATGGATTTCTAAGAAAATGCATATGAGTCGAACCCAAAGACAAGATTTCTGAAATGCAGAAGTGTAGAACCTAAAGACAGGATGTCTATATATAATGCAGAACCTGTAGGTATGATTTCTATATGTGAAATGTAGGAGTGC